>JAYEPQ010000014.1:9286847-9301847 GCA_036321105.1 Dracaena cambodiana | reverse complement strand
TTTACAACATAGTTGCAGGTTTCAAGCTCTGGCTCCTGGAGATGAACTATTGAAGGAGCTTCAAGCTTAAGTGAGGGCCTGCAGCGCTTCCAGTTCAGAATTGCAGCACTTGCAGTTCAGCTTGTGCTTCGATGCAGCACTTCCCTTTCCTCTCGTGCTTCATTTCATATGACAGGTCCAAATTGACATTTGCAGAGGAGATCTTTTGCATGTGAATCAGGGAACTGAGCTTCAACACCCCGTAGAGAGAAATATCACCGTTAAGTTATTGATGAGTCGATGTATTGATGAGTTGATGATCATGTAAAAGCTTTCGGGAGAGCTATAACTCCTTCTTTGTAATTTCTTCGTCTTATTAATAAAGACAAATTATTTTCCTCTCTATCTGTTGGCTTCAATGATTTTGCTTGCTCAACAAATAAATGGTCAATAATTTTGTAAAAATAATCTAAGACTCTTCTGCGTAACTTAGATCATTAATACTGATATGATCGAATAAGAATCCTCTTAACTCGGCCAAAAACCCAAGTTTTTTATAAGAACGAGAAGCTAAAACTGCCAAGTTAACCTCACATTTTGAATAGTTCCGCGGAGTTACGCTGAGTCAAGCAACTTCGCGTTTTCAATGGTTTGCGCGGAATTGCGCGAAGCTAAGTAGCTTCACATTTTCATCATCGCCACGTGGGATTATCTGTTCCGAGTTTTGGGGAATAATCGATCAGTCATTTTCTCCGAAATCCGCACCAAACTCCAAGAGGCGGTTTCCCTCTTTTAAATAGAATTTCTATCTCTTTTCTTCTCACTTCTCTTGAGAATTTTCCAGAAACCCTAGAAATTCAGACGATCAGAGCTCAGACGACCCTAACGTTCTCCGACCGATTTTCTCCCAATTTCCGGTCGATTTTCCTCAACTTTTCTGAGAAATGGCGCTCAAGACTCGTGCTACTTCCCGCGCAGCTCCGTCATCGGTGGTTGGCACGAGCAGTGGTGGCAGCGGCCATGGCGGCAGCGCGCTGGCCCACATTTTGCCCATTGGGGGTAAGAATCTCTCTATCGAGACTCTTTAGGAAATTTTTAGAGTGATTTGGCCTTATTTTGACTAACAACCATTCCTTTCATCGGCGAGATCGCCGTACTCCGGCCATAAGGCTTGGAGAAGAAGAGAAGTCTCTGGCTTTCTTCTCACACGAAGTTATCACGTCATCCTCGCGTTTTGAAGCGCGGGGCTATTTGGAATAGTAGTCGCGCTGAAACGCGAGGCTATTTTAAGTAGCAATCGCGTAGAAACGTGAGGCTATTTTAACTAGCAGTCGCGCTGAAACGCGAGGCTATTTTAACTAGCAATCGCGTAGAAACGCGAGGCTATTTTAACTAGCAGTCGTGCTGAAACGCGAGGCTATTTTAACTAGCATTCGCGTAGAGACGCGAGGCTATTTTACCTTCTGCGCGGTCTAATCTTTAACTTCGCGCGGCGCTATTTTTAGCTCCGCACGTTCTAATTTTTAGCTTCGCGCGTCCATACTTAGAGAAATTTTCTGCCTTAGAGAAACTTCTCTGGCTCTGGTGTTTCTTTGTGCAGTAGGGTATTCGATGGAATCTCTTCCCCACAAGAACTACTTCGGCTTTGCTGGAGGCTCTGATCCTTCAGGCCAATTCCGTTTCACTACCATCTTGCCCTCATACAAGCCAGACCCGAAGGATCGCGAGGAGAAGTTGATCAAGTATCATCCCACCACTGCGCGAGAAATGATAACTGATGCTGCTTTTGAAAACATGAACAGAGAGGCGATGGAGAAACCCGCATTCCTCTTTGGAGACCAGATGGGTCAATCAGATGAGATCCTCTTTGAAGAGGAGCGCAAATGGCTCTATAATTCGGGCGAAGCTTTAATGTTTCTGCCCAGAATGGATCGTGGCTATTCCTTAGTTTATCTTCAGTGACTGGCGATGCCTCGTGAATTAAAGTGGGGACTAACTCAGGAGCAAGATGGCGTCCCAACAGGCAAATTTGGCGCACAAGGGCCCTATCAAGATGGTTCCCCCATATGCATTACTGGTTTGCTTCCAGGCCAATTTGGCAAGGAGCTCCCACTAGGAGAAGTCCCATCCCGCGCGCGAACTTTCCTAACTGAGTTCCTGGCAAGAGATGGTCAGTACCCGGCTAGTGACTTCAGAATGCCTGGCTGGATTTACTCGTCTAACAATATGTGGTGGGCTTGCCTTGTTCAGTACATGCTGGATTCTCACGAGCCCATTTTATTGGCTTGTATAAAACCATCAGAAATACCCAATTCGGGTTCCCCCAGAGTGCTTATCACTTCTACTGCCTCCTAGAGATATACAACCCTGAGACTTGCACTCTCTTTACACCAGTGGGTGAGCTAGGGTTCGCTCTTCACGAGATGTTCGAGGTTTCCGGGCTTTCCATGGGTGAAATCCCCTATGAAGAATACATCCCTTCCACCGAGGAGTTAAACATGTTAATGGCTAAGGATGAGCGCATCTATGACACATACTGGGAGATGATGTACCATTATCATATTTGCGCTGACTTGACGGGTGCGCGTAATCACGGTATCGGTCATAAGAAATGGGCCGAGTATCTTTTTGCCAATTTAAACTCTAAGGATAGCTCGGCTATTATCCATGGTCATTCTCCTGTCCCCATCCCAGAGATTGACCAGCGTGTAGCCAGGGGCCATTACCGTTTGTATTATATCACGGAATCCAATGAGAACGGATATGATCCCGGCACTTTATTCAAGAGCTACCATTATCAAGCCCAGTTCCCGATCTCCAACAGAGGTCTCATTGCCGGATTTCTGATGCTGTGGCTGAAGAGATGTGTCATGCCGTCGTTGCCCAAAGAAGCAATTGCAGTGACCGTGGTTTATCCAGCGGTTCTTCTCGCATATGGCCAACCTCTTGGACTTCTTCCCGCCATGGTATGCAATTTACAGTATGGACTGAGGGTGCTCTGTCGTGATTTCCTCCCCACTATTAAGGTCAAGGGGAAATAAAAGGGCAAGTCGAAAGAGACTGCCTAGCCGAAAACTCCAAACCCTAGGGTGGAGCTGCCCTACACCTATTTAATGGCGTGGCTCATCTTGCATTGTCCATCTTTAATGAGTGCACCAGAGCATCGTTCGGGTGAAAAGTGCTTCTTTGTATAGCTGTATGAATGCTCTTCATGGACGCACAATTATATGTCCCAGATTCGGAAGACTCTTCGTAGCTTTCAGAATTACGAGATCTTCCGGTGTTTTCCTGACTTTCCCGGCGGAGGATATGGATTGAGACTGAAGGACGCCATGGGAGCATATAAGTTCACTACTTTATCTGCAGGAGTGTTCTGGTGGCTCCTCAACATCCGACCTGGGCACCTGGTATATCGGCGGGATGTCAGGTGTCTGATTGAGCCGTACACTCCAAGTCGCTTTGCTCGCCAGTTTGGATATTCCCAACTTTATGTGGGCAATCCAAATAAAGATCTTGCCTACGAGGGGAACTTATATGAAGGCGCTCGTGGCTGGTTCTATTTTGCAGCGGGTGGAACCGAGGCTGAATTCTCCTTGCCCCAGAAGACACCAGAACTGGCCACAACACTCTGCTTTTGCAACTGGTTCAGTATTGCAAATGCTGATGTTCCTGGCTTCTCTCTTAATCGCAGTTGCTGCAAAGAGATTGAAGCTCTCTACATTAGCCTCCAAGGTGCTTCGAGGGTGAGAATAAAAAGGATGGAAGAATTCCTTGGCGCCGCGGCCGAGCTTCAGATGCCAGCGAGTCTGACGATGATGACGCCGGTGATGACAACAACCCTGACGTTGGAGGTGCTCCCCAACCTGTCGTTACTCAACCCTGGAGTCCATCTCTCAAATGCCGCGGTGCTTTAAAGAAAAAGACCGGTAAGAAGCAAAAGTTGGGACATGAGACTTTGATAGCCCCCCAAGAAGTGGCTGTCAAACTTGCTTCAGACTTGTTGGCTTCAGCTCTACCCCTGGTTTCAGCAAGGGAGGATGAACCTGCTAAAGCTCCAAGTGTCACTGAGGTTTCGGGTCCTCCTGCTGTACAACCTGTGGCACAACCTTCGGGTAGCGAGACAGGAACGCTGTTGGAAACTTCAACGGCTCCCCCTTCAAGTCCGACAACTGGACTTGTATCCCCAGGTATAGTTCTTAGCGTTTTACCTTTTACCCATTATTCTTTTACTGTAACACCAGTCTTCTTGTTTCTTTAAAATGCAGGTGATCAACTCCTTTCGCCGATGCACTCGACTACCCAGATAGAGTCTGATGACAAGATGGACCATTCCGGCTACGTTGGTGGTGTGGGTAGCTCTGCTGGCGAGTTTGCGGCTGATTACTCCACGCCGACTCCTGCCTCTGTTCCTTCTTCAATTCCCCCGATTGATGAACTGGGGAGCGATGAGAGAACAGAAGTCATTATCGCAGCTGCTGCAAGAGAGGCTACACCGTCTCCAAGTATGCCGTCTCCAACACCACCAGCTCGCTCTGGGGAGACTTTTCCAACGGTAGTTGGTGTTCCTTCTATTTCTCAGTCAGCAATTCTAACGTCATCTGTTGTCATAGCTGCTGAGACACCTGCAACTCCCCCGGCTTCAAGTCTTCCAGCAGGAGAGGAGGAGAATTTGAAATTCTCGTTTGAAGATACTTCTCCCACCGGAGGAGCTTCAAGCGAAGTGATCCCATCTTCTCTTCCTGTTGGTGGGGGTACCCAAGTGATCTGTACTGACGGTACTTCGTCTGGGGTCTCCAGCTCTTCCAGATCTGCACTGGCTCTATTGGTCCCCCATATTATGAATTTAATGCAGGGACGGGCTTCTTCTTCTCAAATTCCAGCAACTACTGCTCCCTTACCTACGACACCTTCCTTGGCATTACCTGCTTTGCCTACTGACACTGCAAATCCTCTTGAAGAACTTTTCAGCTGCACTGTCGAGGATTTTATGCGTTTGTTGAGAAGATGTGTCGAGATGGTTCTTGTCGGTCACGATTTCTTCAACTTTGCATATCCACTGTTATTCTGTTATCTAGGGAATGTTGAAGAATTCGGTGGACAAGATCGAGCAGCTCCATATCGGGCCCGCCTTGCAGCCTTAGAAGAGCAGGTGACCACGCTACACACACTCTGTCAGGCGGATGTGGAGGCGATCACTGAGATAGAGCTGGCGCGGTTTCGGGCAGAATCCTTATCTCGAAGAAATACTTTAAGGCAGCAGGAGGAGAAATGGTCTCAGGAGCTGACAGAGCTCCAGGCCAGTCGGGAATCCATTCTCGGCGACTTGCGGAGGGTAGACTTTAGAATTGGGGAAAGTCAGGCGGCCATCTCTAAAGCCCAGAAGACGATCGCCAGAGCTCGGGCCATCTTGATAGAAAATGAACTCCGATTAGGAGAGTCTGTCAAGAAGCGAGAGATGTTGCTTATCCAGCAGGAGCAGATTCAGCAAGAAGAGACGGCCAAGAATTGTGCCATAGAAGAGTCTCGTCAGCAACAACTTGCAATAAGTGATGATGAGTTGCGTAGGCAAGCTCTGCAAACCATGGAGGCTTCTCATCGTAGAAATTTGGACAAGACAATAAACAAATTGAGACTCCTGGGAGGCCAATAGTTTCATCTCTCTTTACGCTTTTATCTTCCTTGTAATAAGAACTTCGTAAACAGGAGAGAGATAACCGTCGATGATTCTTTGAAATTCTTTTTGCATCTTCACCTTTTTAATAAAGATGATTCTTGACTCTTTTATTTGTCGGCTTCAAAACAGATTTGCTTGCCCAACAAATAACCTGTCGTCAAAACGATTTATCTCGGTATCGTTTATGCGCAATTTCTCGAACCGAAGTAAAAGTTAAAGTTTAATATGTCAGATTTTATGGGATTTTTAGCAAACCCCCAGCTATCAACGGATTTGATTAGCCTTTACCAACTACCGTTTGAGTTGGACTAGCCATGTTATTCCCCTCAACATGGTGAGTTGTCGAGGATTTCGTTTGGGCTTAAATGCCAAACTTTTCCTCTTCCCTTTACTTTTATCGGTATTGGGCGATTCATACTTTTTTACCCCCAGTATGAAGGGGTTGGCGAGAAACTGGTTCTCTCCCCATTGCCTAGTTGGCGCTGGGTAATTTATACCTTTTAGGTCAGAGGCGCTAAATTGCGCATGCCTAAAGGAAAGATTGGAGGCTGTTCAAACTTGAGAACTAAGCACACCAGATTTGGGTCAGAGGCGCCAAACTGCGCATGCCCAAGAAAAGACTGATGGTGGTTCAAACTTGAGAACCAAACTGGAGGCGGTTCAAGGCTCTTTCGTGTAACTTGAACTGGACACACCAAACACACCAGGTTTAGGTCAGAGGCGCCAAACTGCGCATGCCTAAGAAAAAAACTGGAGGTGGTTCAAACTTGAGAACCAAACACACCAGGTTTAGATTAGAGGCGCCAAACTGCGCATGCCTAAGAAAAAGACTGGAGGTGATTCAAACTTGAGAACCAAACAGGTGGCGGTTCAAGGCTCTCTCGCGTAACTTGAACTGGGCACACCAAACATACCAGGTTTAGGTCAGAGGCGCCAAACTGCGCATGCCTAAGAAAAAGACTGGAGGTGGTTCAAACTTGAGAACCAAACACACCAGATTTAGGTCAGAGGCGCCAAACTGCGCATGCCTAAGAAAAAGACTGAATGTGGTTCAAACTTGAGAACCAAACACACCAGGTTTAGGTCAGAGACGCCAAACTGCGCATGTCTAAGAAAAGACTGGAGGTGGTTCAAATTTGAGAACCAAACACATCAGGTTTAGATCAGAGGCGCCAAACTGCGCATGCCTAAGAAAAAGACTGGAGGTGGTTCAAACTTGAGAACCAAACACACCAGATTTAGGTCAGAGGCGCCAAACTGCGCATGCCTAAGAAAAAGACTGGAGGTGGTTCAAACTTGAGAACCAAACACACCAGGTTTAGGTCAGAAACGCCAAACTGCGCATGCCTAAGAAGAGACTGGAGGTGGTTCAAACTTGAGAACCGAACTCACCAGGTTTAGGTCAGAGGCGCCAAACTGCGCATGCCTAAGAAAGACTGGAGGTGGTTCAAACTTGAGAACCAAACACACCAGGTTTAGGTCAGAGGCGCCAAACTGCGCATGCCTAAGAAAAAGGAGACTCGTACCTCCAAGGATATTAAGAATAGTATTTTTTCAGAAATTTGCCATTGATCGGCATCATCATCCTATCGCCGTTTTGATTCATCAAGCGATAAGCTTCACTGGAGTAGACTGTCTCCACAATGAACGGTCCTTCCCACTTGGGCTCAAATTTACCCTTTGTCTTGTGAGTTAGAACCATTGGCCTTTTAACGGCCAGAACCAAGTCTCCTTGTTTAAAGGTCCTTGATTTAACGTTTTTATTGAACGTTTGAGAAATTCGGGCTTGATACAACTCAATTTGTTGTTGAGCTCTGAGACGCTTTTCATTCAACGCCTCTAATTCTTGCAATCTTTGCTAATGGCGCTCTTCTGTCGTCATCTTTGTGGCTAAAGCCACTCTTAATGAAGGAATCTGGATTTCGAGAGGTAAGACGGCCTCGCTTCCATAGACCAAAGAGAATGGAGTAGCTTTCGTAGGGGTGCGAACAGTGGTGCGATAAGCCCACAGGCACTCTCCTAGCTTCTCATCCCAATCTCGTTTATTAGAAGAGACGAACTTCCAAAGGAGTTTAATAATCGTCTTGTTGAAGGCTTCGGCCAACCCATTAGCCGCGGGGTTATACGGCGTTGAAGCAATATCTTTGATTCTGAACTTATTGCAGAATCTGGAGAATCCCTGACTGATGAATTGCGGACCATTATCATGGATGATTCGTCGGGGGATGCCAAAGTGGTAAATGACATGATGCTTGACGAATTTGATCACATCTGTCGTCTTCACCTCTTTCATGGGCACAGCTTCGGCCCATTTTGAAAAATAATCAGTTATTGCCAGAATAAACCGATGTTCTCGGGATGACGGGGGAGTTATAGGCCCCACAATATCCATTCCCCATGCCTCAAATGGCCAATTTGCGACGGTATTGTGCAAGTATTCTTGGGGTTGATGAATAAAATTAGCATGTATCTGGCATGCATGGCACCGTTTAGCGTATGCCATTGCTTCCGAGATCATGTTCGGCCAGTAGTATCCCAACCTTCTTATACGATCTCCGAGTTTTGGACCGGGCTGGTGAGCTCCACATACTCCATTGTGTATTTCTCTCAGTACTTTTTCTGCTTCTTCTTTTGATATACAGCATAGCAGCAGACCATCTCTTGACTTTCTATATAAAGTCTGAATTTTATGGTCATAATAAAATCTTTGGGCCTTCCTCTTTATCGTGGTGGCTTCCTTAGGATCTTCTGGTAATATCCCATGTAAAGCATAATCCACAAACGAAAATCGCCAATCACGGGGCTCCAGGGTTAGGCCTACTTGGTACACTTCTTTATTTTGAAGAAGAGTATCTGGGTGAAGGAGCTCTCTGCTTTCAATGGTGATGCTTTTAGCCTCACTTGGCGGGATTGCCAATATTGCAGCTAATGCGGCAAGGGCATCTGCATATACATTCTCATTCCGAGGTGTATGAGAGATGTAGAATTGCTCAAAATAGCCAGCTAATTCAATGGCTAGCTGATAATAGGGGATGAGGGCTTCATGTCTGACCTCATACTCTCCCGTCATTTGATTGACGACGAGTTTAGAGTCTTCATATGCCTCTAGATAGTTCACCCCCAGTTGTAAAGCCATCTTCCGGCCGATAATGAGCGCGTTATATTCCGCGACATTATTTGTGCACGCTTATGTTAATGAGTAACCGTTAGGCAATATATGTTTATGTGGGGAGATTAACACAACCCCCACTCCAGCAGCAGATTGTCTGGCAGCACCATCAAAGAACATTTACCATGATTGTTCCTTGCTAACTGTGTTAACCTCTGACGTCTGTTTGGAATTAGACCCGATTGGATGGTCTGCAAGAAAATCGGCGATCGCCTGTCCCTTTGTGGCTTTTTGAGAGACGAAATGCATATCATATAGCGACAGCAATAATGCCCATTTCGCTAACCGGCCATTTAAGGATCCCGGTTTTGTCATCAGAATTTTCAGGGGATTAACCCGTGATATGACATGAATCGTTTGCCCAGAAAGATAGTGTCGCATTTTCTGAACAGCGAACACTAGGGCTAAACATTCCTTTTCTATCGGGGTATACCGCTGTTCGGCTCCGATCATTGTCCTGTTTAGATAATAGAGGGCATGCTCATGGCTGTGCTCATTATATTGAGCAAGTAATGCTCCTAAGGCATTATCCATGGCCCTTACATATATAAGGAAGGGCTGCCCAGGGACTGACGCCCTAAGAACGGGAGATTTGGTGAGGTATTCTTTAAGGTCATCAAAGGCCCGTTGATATGCCTCATCCCATACAAAAGAAACCCTCTTCTTCATAAGTCGAGAAAATGGCTGGCATTGCCCTGATAAGTTGGAAATGAAGCGCCGAATATAGGCAAGCTTCCCTTGGAACTCCCTCAATTCTTTAAGATTGCGGGGAGACGGCATCTCGCTAATTGCTTTTACCTTCTCAGGGTCGAGAAAAATTCCTTTTGAAGTTATTATAAATCCAAGGAACTTCCCACTCGATACCCCCATAAATGACTTAGTGGGATTCATCTTTAAATGATGTCTCCTCATGAGATCGAAGACCATTCTTAAGTCCTGAAGGTGGTCCTCTTTATTTTTACTTTTGACCGCCAAGTCATCCACGTAGCACTCTACTGTCTTGCGCAGATGTTCTTTGAATATAGTGCTCATCGCACGTTGATAAGTGGCACCGGCATTCTTCAGCCCAAATGGCATCACCGTATAGCAGTATACCCCCAGCAGTGTTCTGAAAGCTGTATGTTTTTCATCATCCGGGTTTATTTTGATCTGGTTATATCCTGAGAAGCCATCCATAAAGGACATCCTCTCGTAGCCACAAGTATTGTCTATCATCACGTCGGTGATGGGAAGTGGAAACTCATCTTTGGGACATGCAGCATTGAGATCCCGAAAGTCGATGCATATCCGGATTTTGCCGTTCTTTTTACGAACTGGCACTATGTTGGCAACCCAATCCGGATGCTGTTCTTCACGGATGAATCCGGATTTTATAAGTTTGTTGACCTCAACAACTATTGCCTCCATCAACTCAGGTCGAAAACGACTCTGTTATTGTTTAACAGGTTTGGCATCTTCTTTTATATTTAACCGGTGTGTGGCAATTTGAGGGTCAAGCCCAGGCATGTCTTCATAATTCAATGCGAACACGTCTATATACTCTTTGATAAGAGATATAAGTTCCTCCTTTTCTAATGGAGTTAGCGTGTCGCTTATGAAGATGGGTTTCGGGTTTTCTTCCATTCCCGTGTTGACCTGTATCAATTTGTCTTCAGTGGGCGGATCACGCTGCTCGAAGCGGACGTCCCAGAGAGTGTCCATATGCTTAGCCCAGGAATCATCTTGGACATCGATTGGCTCCTCGTCGCTTTCTAATGCAGCTGAAACCATATTGGCCGTCAAGGACTGAAACCAAGCACTGGTGCTTATATCCGAATCATGGTCGGGTGAAGATGTATCCTCTTTGGCCGAAGAACTCTCTTCATCTTTTAGTGGTGATGAGGGGGGAGTAGATACATAGCCCAAACCTCTGTGAGTCTTTTGATAATAATCGGGGCTCTTTCCTCTCGGTCTGAATGAGGGTATAAGATTGCGTCGCCCCTTCCCGAAGTTCAATCCAGGATTCTGGGTAAAATTATAACCCATCTTCTCCATCATCTGGCGGGATTTCTGTTCATACAGATGAAATTGTGGTGATGTTTGTTCATCACTTTCGCTACTTTGTTTTCGCCGAGGTGATGTAATTACCTTACTGAACATAATCGGCCTTTGGGATCCTCTCCGAGGAGGCACTTCGAAGTAGTCACCTTTTTCCTCAACTATTTTAGACCGAGAAATGAGAGATGACCTAAGTGGCAAATGATATGCCGCCAGAACTTCAAGTTCGGACAGGCCATCTACTTCAGTGGAAGTACAAGAGGGTTCAGACTCAGTAGCTACAGCATGCTCGTAGACTAGCTTTATGTCTTCATTAATAACCCACTCACTTTCTATTACATTCACTATATAATTAAGACTCAAACTGAAATCTAAATAAGGGTTGATTTCATAATCACCCCCATCATCTTCTCCAAGAAGCTCGTACTCAGTATCGGCTTCATTGCCACTATCATCGGGCTTTGGAAGTTCGTCAGGATCGTCATTGGAGGTTTCATGGGCTGGTTTATAGAGTGCAGCATCTGTGAAGTAATTCTCCAGTCCCTTAAATGGTTGCTTGTCGGCAATTAGCGTCCGGACCTCTCCTTCCTCATCGCAATATTTCATGCATTGGTGGAGGGTCGACGGGACTATCATGTGAGCATGGATCTACGGCCGCCCCAACAAAATATTGTATGAGGTATCTGCATCGATGATGTAGCATGTAGCCTCTGTCCTCAAATCCTTGATTTGACATCGGAGTCGGATTTTTCCAAGGGACCGGCTATTGTTGGTGTTGAACCCGTATATAGTTGTGTTGGTTGGCGTCAGACGATGGAGGGAAATCCCTAACAGCTGCATCAACCTTCTGGGCACGACACTTAATGCAGAACCCGGATCAATCTGAATTCGGTCCACCTTTGTGGATCCGACATATCCGGTGAAATATAAAGGCCTGTTGTGCTTTATATTCCTCACCTGCATGTCTTCTGGAGAGAAGATAATCTGTGGGACCTGCCTCCTCACTTGATGACAATGGGAGCAAGGGTCTTGTTCTTCATTAGCCGGCTCGACTATCTGAGCTAAGAATGACTCAGAGTCTGCCAAGGCCTCTCGTAATGCTTCACGTGTTGATTTTGATAGTCTCAACAATTCATAAAGCGTTACTCGTGCTGGGATGCTGGCCAGCTGAGTAATTATATCGAACTTGAAGGTAGACTCTTTATCTCCTTCATCTCTGACAGGTCTCCTCTGGAAGCTTTCTGATTTGCGGGTTTCGCAAGCTCCGCATAGATATCTTTCGGATCTACTCTAGTGTAGTCCTTAAGATATGTCTTCCCGGATCGGGTACCGGAAGGGCCTGCCCAATCTTGAAGAGTGGCCATAGTTTCGAGCTCCTCTTCAGAACTTGTGAAGGTTCCCGAAGCTATATATTCTTCCTTTATATCCGCAGAGATGGCATTAACAGCCCGCTTCTTCTTTTGACTTCCTGTAGTAGTCCATTGCTCATCCTCTATCAAATCGGGATGAACCCACATGACTTCCCCCTTTTGGGTCATCACAGAAACAAGTCCTTCTTGGGCTTTGTTGTGAGGGTCGAGATTCTTCGTAACCATCTTACCTTTAGAGATTGGGGTCACTCCTGCGGGGAACTCATGGGTTCCAACCACTATGGTTGCCATATTGGCAGTGACCTTCTTCTGCTCTTCCTTAAGCGTCAGAACTTCAGCTTCTATTAGTGCTTGGATTCTGTTCTTAAGGGGAAAACAATCCCTAGTAGGATACCCCACATTCCGGTGATAGAGACAATAGTTAGGATCTTTAGATTTGCCAGCGTCTTCTGGCTTCTTATTTTCCGGAAGCTTCAACATTCCTTTCTTTTGGAGGAAGTGAAAGAGGATAGGCGTCTGTTCCGCTTTGAAAGTGTAATTCATTTCTTGCTGCGGTCTACTTTGCCTTGATCCTTACTGACCTTGAGGCTTCGGCTCCGGCGGAGGGCTGGTTTTCTGAGGAGCAGTTTCTGACGACATCGCTGCTTTCCCTTTATTCTTATTGCTGTTGTTTTGGGTATATGACTTACTACCCCCAGCACTTCTTGTCCCACGGGACTCTTCAACTCGGCAAATCAAGTCTTCAGCTTGCTCTCCTTGTTTGAGCAGGTCCCTCTACGTTTTGGACTCTACTGCCCCCATTTTGAGGAGTACATTAGTCTTAAGGTTGTGTCGACAAGTTTCGACAAGAGTGTCCTAGATCATTCCGTGTTTGCAATGCACGGACTTCTCCCGAAACCTTTCTATGAAATCTTTGACCGTTTCTTGTTCTCCTTGTCTAGTTGCAAGGAGGGAATGAACCGTAATCTCGGTATCATCCTCAAAGAAACGTGAGAGAAATAATTTCTCTACATCCAACCAGGTATTAATGGTACCTGGGGGCAACTGCATGAACCAGGTAAAGGCAGGCCCTCGCAAAGTACTTGCGAAAATTTGGTCATAATGGGGTCATTTCCTACCAAATGTCCAGCTTGGGACAAGAAGTAGTAGATGTGCTGACTGGGCGATCCCTTCCCGCCATAGGGCTCCAACTTGAGCGGCTTATACTTTGGAGGATAGGGCACCATGTCCCATTCTGGTGGATATGGTCTAGAGACCCCTGACTCCTTCAACTCTTTTTTATGCATTAAAACTTCGAGTTGATTCTGCAATTTTTCAATCTTTTCTCCATGCGGATCATAGAAAGAAAATCTGTTCTCGTCCTCATGCATTGAGTGGGCTTTGTCCTCCTGTTCTTCTTCATTTGAAGTCTTCTTGCCCTGTTTAGCATTATCCTCGACAACTTTTAAAAGTAGCATCTTAAGGTCTTCAATCGTTTTCTGTTGCTCTCGAATCATTCTTTCTTGAGCTTCAAATCTCTAATTGATATCATCAGATTTATCTGCCATGTGCGATGCTGACTTCTGTAGTTGAGATGACGCGGAGGAACAAGGTGAGGCTATGGCTGAATTATCACTGTCCTCATCATAAAAACCCCCTGCGAGCCTCTTATAATTTCGAGGCGGGACGGCTCCTGATTTTAGTCGAGTAACACGATGAGGTTCTTCATCGCTCGATTCTAAATCATCATCCGTCTCTACAATTTTCTTTCCTTTCCCCACCATGTTGGAGGTTACAGCTCTCCATTGCCTCAGGAAAGTAGTCTTTGGTTTCTTCGCAGGGTTCTTGTTTCGGCTCGATTAATCGATCAAACGCAGATACCCTGCTCTTGCTGCAGCCACAGTTGTCCATTACAACGGACACTGCGGTCATTAGTTGCTGGTAGTGACAGATAGGTTCTACTTGAAGTTGTTCTACGCTTCTCTTCCTGGAGCGATGCTCCCTGAGATCAGTGCCTTTAGCCGTGGAGTCAGGAAATCCAAACTCTTGAAAAGGTCTGGAAACCCATTGAATCTTCTTTGACTGATTAACCTTGACTCTGGGGTCGGACCGATCTTCGCGGGGCTTAGGAATAGCCTCGCGTTTCACATTGCGGGCCTGAAGAATAGTTCCGCGCTTATCCACACTAGCCTCGCGTCTCTCGCTGGCTTGGTGAGTCTTCAGAAGTTTAGCTTCTGGGATAATTGCCTCGCGTGAAGGAAAGTTCTTGCACGCTGGCTTATCTTCGCTTTTAACGCAGATCATAGCTTCGCGCCTAGCATGATTTTTACGACTGACAACTATTTGCCAATCGTCCTCGCGTCTCTCGCGAGTGTCATAAGTCTTGCGTTTCTCGCAACCAGTACTGGCCTCGCGTCTCTCGCTTGGCTCAGTATCAGCCTCGCGTGGAGAATCACACGCTGGCCTTAAGAAATTTTTATACTCGCGTAACTCGCGAGTGTTGGGTATTCTGCGACTAACGCAACCCTTACTGGCTTCGCGTCTCTCACTAGGCTCAGCAATAGCCTTGTGCGGAATATCACACGCTGGCTTTGAAGAATTTTTATACTCGCGTAACTCGCGAATGTTGGGTATTCTGCGACTAGCGTAACCCTTACTGGCTTCGTGTCTCTCGCTAGGCTCAGCAATAGCCTCGCGTGGAAAATCACACGCTGGCTTTTCCATACTTTTAAGGCAAGTTGTATCTTCGCGTTTAACGCGGTAGAGTCTGGTCTCGCGGGTAGCGCGAGCCA
>JAYEPQ010000014.1:9144347-9281847 GCA_036321105.1 Dracaena cambodiana | reverse complement strand
GATGTATCTCTTCTAAGATAATCACAATTTCTTTTTCTTATCTCGGGTAATTTGCATCCAAGAAGTTGTTTCGCTTCACCCATATCCTTCATAAATAATCTTCCTACCAACTTCCTCTTCAGATAGTTGATTTTATTCATAAATGAACCTGCCACAAGCATATCATTTACATACAAAGTAAGTATTATAAAGTTACCGTCCTTAGACTTTTGTAGATATACAAAATAATTTGAATTGTATCTGGCAAAATTCGAATCCAATATATACTTGTCGAACTTCAAGTACCATTATCTCTGCGCCTGTTTCAATCCATACAAGCTCATTTTCAGTCGACGTATCCAATTTTCCTTTCCTTCAAGTTCATATCCATAGGGCTGTTTAATGTATATTTCCTCCTCCAAATTACCCCATGAAGGAAAGCAGTCTTCATATCAAGCTGCTCTAAATACAATTATTTCATACACACAATACTCAATATTGTTCTGATAGAAGTCATCTTAATAACTGGTGCAAATATCTCATTAAAATTAATACATTTCCTTTGACCGAATTCCTTCACCACAAGCCTAGCCTTGTATTTTTGTGTCCCTCCTACCTCATATTTCAGCCTGTATAACCACTTATTATGCAACACTTTCATCTTTGACGGTCACTCCACCAATTCTCATGTGTAATTTTCCTCCAAAGAAAACATCTCATCACTTATGACTTGCTCTCATTTAAGACGAAACTTATCCTGCATAGTCTCTTAGTAACTCTCTGATTTGCCTGCATCAGTATATAAAATATGATATAAAGGAAGACAAAGTTTTTGAGTTAACTGCTTTATCCTGGTGCTCCTCCTCAACTTGGGAATACTCTCTTCCTCTGATGAAGAACTGGAGTCATTTACTTCAGCCAGTGGTTCACTCTCCTGTTCAGTCTCATCTTAAACTTGTTTATTCTTAGGTGTAGCTATTTATTCTCTTTCAGATGTAGGTATTTATTCTCTTTTTTCATCCATGAGATCCATCCCATCCTGTGGCTCATCCAGCTCAAAGTATTCTTTCTCAACTATTTTCTCACTCTTCTTCTTCATTCGGTCTTTATACATACAACCCTCATTGAATACTACATCTCTGCTACGAATCACCTTTTTATGCTCATAATCCCACAAGCGATAACAATATTCATCACCATCGTATCCAATGAGTGCGCACTTCTGAGATTTAGAATCAAGCTTTTTTCTGATTTCATGATACATATGTGCATATGCTTTATAACCAAATACTTTTAAGAATGATTAATTTACAGTCTTATCAGAACATGCTTCCTCTAGAATTCCTCCATTTAAAATACTAGCTGGACTTCTGTTGATCAGATAGACTGCCATATCTACAGCAGCTCCCCAAAGTTGCAAAGGCAAACCTGTATGCAGTCTAATACTCCAAGCTCGCTCCAAAATATTTCTATTCATTCTCTCAGCCACACCATTCTGCTGCGATGTCCTCGGTACAGTCTTCACTCTCCTGAACCTGTGCGTAGAGTAATAATTATCGAACTCCTTATTGCAGAATTTCCCACCATTGTCTGACAACTAACATTTCACCTTTAAGCATGTTTCATTTTCAACAAGAGTTTTTCATATCTTAAACATCTTGAAGATATCAGATTTCTGCTTAAGTGTAAACACCCATATTTTTCTGTTTGCATCATCTACAAAATAAGAATTATCTGCAAGAGACTTCACCGAAGAAGGCCCTTATACATCTGTATGCTCCAACTCTAATCTCTCGATTTTCTTCTCTTTACAAACATTCATAAACTAACTCTTTTTTACTTCCCAAACACACAGTTCTCACATAAGTTAAAATGAGCATCTTTCATATCTGTCAATATACTTTTGGATTGCCACACCCTCATGCCGCTCTCGCTCAAGTGATCGAGCCTCTGATACCATAAGGTAGCCTTCTAATTTTTCACGGTGGCCAAAGAAATAACGTTATCCACTAAGCTTGAGAGTAAATATAGTATTATCACTCTCTCACCCCTGACCACTACCATTACTCATTTGCTGATCTTCCACTGTTTTCTCTCAAATGAGATTTGATAACTCTCGCCATCCAGCTTGCTAACAGATATCAAATTCTTCTTCAAATCTTGTATGTGCCTGACCTCTTGTAAAAGCAGATTTCCACCATTGTGCAATTTCAACTGAATTGTCTCCTTACCGACAATCTTACATTCATGCCCATTACCAACAGTCACATACCCAAATTCACCTTGGAATAATTATCAAACCATTCTCTGTGAGCAGTATAATGGAAAGAAGCCCATGAATCTACAAATCACAAATCTGACCATGATTCTATATGACCGGACAAACACAAGTCATCATACTCCTTACTTGGATTCATTATTTTCGCTCCCTCTTTGTCTTTTTTTGGACAATACCTCTTCATATGACCCTTTGTTTTATATTTCCAACATACTAATTTTTTCTTGATCTTCCCCTCAGATTTAGATTTAGATCTAGATTTTTGCTTCGACTCCCTACTTAAACTTCTACACTTTTCCTTCCTTATGTCATTATCAACAGACAGCATAGTACTTGTAGAAATTATGCTCTCACCCATGCTCTTATTCATCAATTCATCATTCATGATAGTACTCACAATATCATCAAATTTAAAAGCTACATCGGAAGCATTGCTAATAGACATAACAATATTACTCCAACAATCCGGTAACGAACACAAAAATATCAAAGTTTTAATGTCATTAGCAAAGCTAAACTATAAAGATTCAAGTTGTGCTCATAATGTGTTAAATTCATTTAAATGATTAATAACTAAACTATTTGCAGGTATCTACAAGTTAAACAACTTTTTTATTAGAAATAATCTATTTGAAGCAGACGACCTCTCATAAAATTTAACCAACGCTGACATCAAAGCTAAAGTGGTTTTCTCCTTGGAGACGTTAAACACAACCTGCTTTGTCAGGCGCAATCGAATCTGTGCCAAAGCCCTCCTATCCAAAAATTCTCACTCCTCATCAGTCATCTTTTCTGGCTTTTCTCCAAATAGTGGTTGATATAAATTTTTCTGATATAAATAATCTTACATCTGTAACTTCCACCATTAGAAGTCTGTCCCATCAATTTTTTTTAATTTTCCCTTCCTATTTTCCGCCATAACTCCCACTCAAAATCAATACCGATCTGAGCGAAATCTGATCCGAACTAGACTCTGATACCAATTGTTAGCAAAAATAAATAATGCCAATGCAATAATTGGAGGAATATAATAGTTAACCGAAAGAAAAAAAGAATAGAGACAGTGAACACACAGATTTATGTAGTTCGGCAATGTGCCTGTATCCACGGGGACACGATCGAAAGTTTCCACTATATCAAAAAGAATTATAATTTTCTTCCTCTTTATTACAAGAGAGAAATCACAATGAACTCACACAAATTACAAGATTAAATCCTCACCTCAAAAGGAATACAATGATTTTGCACCTGTGTTGCAGCCGCTGCTCTTCTCCTTTGCTTCAGATGCAAAAAAAACCCCAAAGGAAGCCCCCTTTATCTTTTTCTTCGGCCGAAAAAAAAAATATCGGCTGCCACAAGAATATTAGAGATTAGGTTAAATCTCCTTTAAAATGCTTCACAATGGATTTTTATTTTTGGGTCGGTTTTGGACCCATATGGACGGACTGAACCTTCTATGACAATAGGGCTCCAACAACAACAATTAAATGGATTAATTCTTCCAATATAATTAACTTATATGAATTGTACGCATTATCTTTGAGTTGCCCATAAGCTTCCATGATAAATTTTCTCATTTAGGTGTTCATGTATACATGCATCAAACTATAGACATGGAACCATATTTCTTATGTTTAGAGATATTTTATTCAATGACCCATAAATTAACTTATTGTCTATCTTGACCTCCCAGCGAAAATTTTATCATACATTCTCCCACAATGGGATTAAAAACTCGCATACACTTTAAGGTTAATGTCCTCTTTACGAATTCGTGTTATATATTTTATAATAGTATTTTCACAATAATAATATTAAGGACACACGAACATTTCCAATTAACAAGCTTATAACTAAATCATATCTAAGTTAGCAATTTTTTATGTATGTACATATGGTTCATTTACGTTCAAACTTTCTCTCTTCCTACATTAATCATAGGTTCGTCATTTATTATTGGTTAATCATCGATCTCTCCTGTTCTTTGCGGGAGATGGGATCATTAAAGATTAGGACTTGTTCAATAGACTCACTCTCTCTCCCTGTTTCTGTAATGAATAAACCTAGCACCATGCTAGAGTTCTAATACCAATGTCTTCTGCTCTTCCATTTGTTCAGATTTCACTTTGTTTTTGCTTTTCTTATTGCATCATCTTCAGTGGACGTTGCTGGGTAGATATGAGAATGGACGGATACGAGAGAGTTTTTAGCATCGCCATATTTAGAATTTTGAATTGAAAATAAATATTTTATTTTCTTAAGTTAAAAATTTGAATAGTACTAGTCAAGATTTAGCTTTTAAACCCGTTAATTTTCATCTCTACTGCTGGGTGCATCTTAAAAGGTGGTGGAACTCAAAAGTGAAAAAGTTAGCATTTCTTTACTCATTATTATTATTATTATTATTATTATTATTATTTTCTCTTGCTCCCTTTTCTGTTTATAATTTTGTACAGTAGGAAGTTTGTAATGTTCTGATCTCAAATCTATCATATAAAAAAAAAAAAAAAAAATTCTAGCACCAATTAAGGAGGTTGGGATGGAAATAGTGATAGTCCAGGTTGAAAAGAAAATATTAGCTAAAAACTCTCATTTATTATATATTTCAGAGAGCTCTAAACAAATGTAGATAGGAGACTGCAAATAGAGGATGGGAATTTGTTCTCTCCTTTTTTTATTTTTTTATTTTTATATACCTTTTTGTTGATTGGTGCTGCTAACACTTGCTACATCAAATTATATTTGATTATTGAAGTTATCTCAACTAATTTTTTTTTTTTTTCTATAGTGGTTGGTGGAGCTCAAAAAGATTAGCCTTAATTAAAATAGAATGGAAACATATTTTCCTCCTCTAAAACTTGACATATAAACTTTGTGATGGCATATAAACTTTGTGATGTGTATACTGGGCGACCAATCGAATAAATAGTCTTTTTAGAGCACATTATGCTCGTTGCTGTTTTTGAAAGCAATTCGATCTTAAAAATCTTTGCACAAAGTATGTCTACTTTCATGTTAAACATTAGGGCAAACATATCAATTGCATAATGTTATTGTACATACCATTTAAATTTAGTCTTTAGTTGGTCGTTTTAGTTTCAAAATATTTTCAATTGATATTTACTAAAATCAAATATGAAATTTTACTTTTTCATGTTTGAGTTATCATGAGATCTGACATGTTTTTTATTTATCAGTTATTTATTACTAATAACAATTTTTTTGTACAAGTTTGTTTAAATCAACCAGAAAAGAGAATCATACTGATAAATTAGTTCCAATTAGAAACAATTAACTTTTAATACTAACCAATAAGTATATTCTGACAAAAAAAAAAGAGAGGGTTTTTTTACATATCTGCTCTTTAAATCTTTAAAAATTTGAATTTAGTCTCTCATATCTTTATATTTTAAATTTAGTCCCAAAATCTTTTAACTTACTTCACTTTAGTCCTTCTAGGTAAATTCCGTGAGGCTGGTCATATTTTTAGTCTAAATTTCTCGTTATACACTTGAGTTACTTCATTTTAGTCTTCCATTCTTTGTTCCTTCTCTCCTTATTGGATTCTCCTCTTTATTCTTCTCCTTTCTCTCTCTCTTCCCTTCTAATTAGCTCTTCCTTCCTTCCTTATTTCCTAACTGGGAGGGGAGAGAGAGAGGAAAATAATGATATGAGAATCCAATAAGAAGAGAAAAAGAAGAGGATAAAAGAAGGGAGAACTAAAATAAAGTAATTCAGAGATATAACGGAGAATTCAGGTTAAAAATATGGCTGGCCTGACCGAAGTTATTCAGGGGACTAAAGTGAAGTAATTTAAAGGATTTATTGGACTAAATTCAAAATATGGAGATTTGATAGACTAAATTTAAAATTTTAAACATACAAGGGTCGGATATGTAAAAAACCTGAAAAAGAAAAAGAAAAAACAGTACAACTTGTATCGGGTGGCAGGCGCTCGGCATGTGCTGACGTAAAAGGTTATCGATGCCTCTTTTACTCTGATGTCGCACATGGGTACGCCCCCACCGCCAGAGGAAATGTCCAAATCATCGTGATATAGTTTGCAGCAGCATCGGAGGCAAATCCCAACTTTTGAGAATCGTTTATTTCAGGCCAAAAATCCCAAAAGATAATTTTAGATAAATTCAATATCCAAATACTTTTAATTTTAGATAAATTCAATATTCAAATACTTTTTGCTAGTCTCAGCTCTTTATACTAAACTCAACTCCAATTTCACGGGCGCGTCAATTGGTTGTCCTAACCAAAATGGGCGTGAGGTTTATCAGTCTTGCGGCTTGAAACTCTGAGGCCCTTCACGCTACCGGACAAAAATGGGAGTCGGAGCCTTTTTATTCTCTCGTCTGAGCGAGTGGAGAGAGGGAACGAGAGTCGAAGTCTCCAGTAAGATTTCTGTCCGAATATTTTATTTCTTCTCTAATCTTTTTTGCTCGAATTAGCATCAGGTCTCACCATGGGAACGAAAGCCTAACGATTTCGTTTATATTTTCTGCTAAATTCTCTGTAAGTTATTTGAATTTCTTCCTTTCTCTTTCACTTTCGGTTAAGGTTCAATTTGTGATTGTTGAGATCGAGTTGAGTTTTGCATGCAATGCCTGCTTGTTTTGATCCGCGATTAGAAAGTGAGAACGATAAGGTTTGCTCAGAATTACCATATCTACAGAATAAGGAAAAGAAAAATAAATAAGAGAAATACAACCAAAATCTAGAGCATATCAAATTTTGAGATGAAGTACTATTCTTACTTGGCTTTCTCTAAAGCGAGTGATATCAAAAGTATTTTACTTTGCTTTTGAATATTTAATCTTTTTGTTAGACGGTTTCTAATAATCGTTACAGTATTTAATGTTTTCTGCTTTCTATTAATATCATTAATATAACATAATTGAACATAACAAATACAGATTAAAGTACAAATATAAAAGTTTCCCCAAATAAAGTACAAATTAAAATGAATAGACTAACAACATCAAACCAAAAAAAAAAAAAAATAAAGAAGAAATTGGCTTTTACAAGAAAAACCAAATATAAAAGCTTCCCCAAATATAAAAGTTTCCCCAAATAAAGTACAGATTAAAATGAATAGACTAACAACATCAAACCAAAAAAAAAAAAAAAATAGGAAGAAGAAATTGGCTTTTATAAGAAAAACCAGGTGTTGACGAGACAGTAAAATCCTTGTCACAGCAAAAAAAAATAAGAGGCTGAAAAGATAAGAGAGGGGACAGGTAAAAAAAGATAATGCTAGAACATTCTATCGGTTCGGGTATGTACCAAAAGATCCATATAAGGACAGCACTCTGTTGGGAATTTAAAAGGAGCACACCAATTTTTCTAGTGAGCCCACTCTTCTCAAAATCCGGACACTTATAAAGTGGGCTCATTAGAAAAAATTGGTGTGCTCCTTTGGAAACTCCCCACTCCGTTCCCTATTTTTAACATTCTCGTCAAGTCTCCATTTCAAAATACCACCATTTTACATTTTACATCTAATTTTTTTTTCAACTTTAACCCTCTTGCTCTCATAGTTCCGCAGAACAATCCCCAATCAGAATCCGACACGTGTCCAGTGCAGTTTTTCCCCATCCCGAGAGCAATAATCGCAACACGATAAAAAAGTGAACAAGGCTGTGTCTATTTTAGCTATAAATAGCAAAGCCCACTGTTGCTGCTCCTCATTGTCCATTAGAGCAAAGCTTACCTTCTTCTTGCTCTTGACCCTTTAATTTGGTTCTCTATCTTTTGGGGAATTTAATTTTGGCTGAGATAATTAAGAAAGTTTGAATTTTTCTTCTCTTTTTTCCTTTTTGGTTTGAGATGGTGAGGGGGAAAATTGAGCTGAAGAAGATTGAGAATAAGATCAACAGACAAGTTACTTGCTAAGAGGAGGAATGAGCTTTTCAAGAAGGCCTCCGAGCTGTCGGTGGTGTGCGACGCCGAGGTTGCCGTCATCATCTTCTCCAATCGGGGGAAGCTATCGGACTTCTGCAGCAGCCAGAGGTATATAAATATATCTTGATTTCCTTGACGCCGACGTTGCCATATGGGAGTTCCTTGACGGCGTCGGATTCGGATCTTGTTTTGGATAAGGATTCGAGATGGTCGGTGCAGACAGCGCAGAGAAGGGAGAGGTCGGCGACGACGACGGAGGGGAGATAGTCGATGGCGGATTCGGGAACGGGATAGGGATCGGGTTCAGACTCCAAGTCCGAAGATATGGCAAGGGATGAAGGGTAACTTAGTCAATTTATAATTATTTATAAATTTTAAAATAGTACTTAAAAAATGAATTTTCCGGTGCAAATAGAATTTTGCCCTTTATAAACCCCGCTCCCCTTCCGATCTCAAGTCTCGTTCTGCCTCTCTCTCTCTCTCTAAAGTCATTTTGTCTGTCGAAAATGGTATACACTTTGGAGTATCCACATCCAGGAATCTGGGACACTGCTATAGATTTCTTCCCTGTAGAGCTCATGCACATACCGTCTCCGAAGGATCTAAACGATATCAAGCTCCGCAATGACACCATAGAATTTATCTTCAAGGTATGAATAAAAAACCCTAAATTTTTTTTAAGAAATTATCCTCTTATTTTATGTCTCCCCTCTAATTTTTTTTTTTCAGGTGAAGCGGCACTTTAATCTTGATTCCAAGCTGACGTATCTTGCCATTAATTACTTGGATCGAAGTCTTGACAAGATACCTTCTGAGGTACGAACCAAATCAGAACACAAAGATTGGCAAGAATTCTTGGGCAAGAATTCAATGCATTTGTTTTGCAGCAAATTCAGGATGCTGAACTCGTAGGCACTGCTTGCTTCTCTCTCGCCGCCAGGACTTTACGCAATGAATTCTCTGCTTCTAATCTTAAGGTCTTGATTCCCTCTAGTTCTTTTTTTTTTTTTTTCTCCCTTCAAAACCGACGGACTTCTTGATTTTCTAAATTGCAGGAGATCGAAGGATTCAAGCAGTTGGATGATGAGGCACTGAGTAATAAGCAACTTGAGGTGCGCGACTGGTTGGGTTCTGATATGAACTCAATCACGCCTTTTGCTTTTTTGTATTTTTACTCTTACTACTACGTGCGGAAGATCAACAATTACTCTCGCTTAAAGGATATCGAGGAGCGAGCATCGGATATCTTCATTCAAATTCAGTCTGGTGATTTTTTATTTTTTTCCCCTATTTTGTTAGGTTTTTTTAAATTTCTTGAAATTTGAAAGTTGCTTTCTTTTCTTGAATTCAGCTGTAGAATTTCTAGATTACAGGCCGTCGGCAATCGCAGCGGCGGCCCTTTTCTGCGCGGTTGAAGAACTATTCCCGCGAGATCTTTATGTATTTGTTAAGGCGGTGTACAATTGCGGATATTGCGATCGGGTACAAATTTGAAGTTTTTTCTTTTTCATCGAAAACCCTGTTCTTTTATTTATTATTTTTTTAATTTTTTCATTTAATTTGTTAAAGTCCGGTGTGGAAGATCTTCGGCCAAAGATGAAAGCAACACTAGAGAATATCAGCCGATCTAGTAGGGAGCAGCACTGACATTGGTACAGCTGACAAGTGTCTCGCTGGTGCTGAGGCTACCCATTAAGGCTCTTTGGTGCCGTTGGTGTTAACAAAGGGAGGCTACATAATGATAGAAAACTTACTACTACTACTTTTGTAATGAACCTAAAAATGATTTAGTTTTGATTCATATTAATGAAAATAGAAATAGTGAAAGGTTGTTGGTCTAGAAGTAGAGGTTTAATTTTGAGGTATTTGCCACGTTGTAATGTTTCTTGTCCCCAGTACTTTTGAGATAGGGAAATATAGAGAAATTGGGCGTTTCAAGTATCAGCAGGGAGCAGGGTAAGACTTTGTTAAGTTCTAAATTATGTGAAACTTGATGCCAAATGTGCAGTAATAGAGTTCAGGGAAAAATTGTTGAGACTCTTCCAAACAATTACCTTTCAATACAAAAGGATAATTGCAGTTTGAAACTAATAGGTACGCTTCAGGGGAGATAACTTAATTAGCTGGAAAATAACTTGAAAAGGTAACGTTATTTTTCTATTAACAAAATGTCAGTAAATATTTCATGATTTTTCTTTAAAAAGAAAAAAAGAAAAAAAAGAAAAATAACAACAAAGAGCAGCATTTTAAATTTTGCACAAAAAAGAACATATTATGGGCTGCAACTTTACTCACACGTGGAATAAGAAGGTAGTCCTAGAAAACAAGGCACAGGATCAAGCTTTCAGCTTGCAGTACTCGGTAGCATTTCACATCATCCATCAAATGGAAATTTTATAACCATCAAATGAATCCCAATATATCTTAGTGATGCCATTCGGAGTAACAAATGTACCTGCAATTTTTATGAACTTAATGAATCGAATTTTCCTTCCATATTTGGATAAATTCGTTGTGGTGTTTATAGATGACATATTGGTGTATTCTAAGACCCAAGAGGATCACACTAAGCATTTAAGGATAGTCTTGGAGACGCTAAGAAAAGAGAAATTGTATGGGAAGCTCAGCAAATGTGAATTTTGGCTGAAGAGTGTTTCATTTTTGGGACACATTATTTCTCAAGAAGGAATCTCTGTTGATCCTGGCAAGGTTTCAGCAGTGAAGGATTGGTCGATTCCAAAAAATGTTTCAGAAGTGAGGAGCTTTCTGGGATTGGCAGGTTATTATCGAAAGTTCGTTCAGGACTTTTCTAAGGTTGCAGGGCCTCTGACCAAATTCCTGAGGAAAGGAGAGAAGTACGACTGGACAGTTGAATGTGATGTAGGTTTCAATGAGTTGAAAAGGAGGCTCACAACAACACCAGTATTAGCCGTTCCGGAAGGGACCGAAGGAATGGTTGTGTACAGTGATGCGTCCGGCAAAGGGCTAGGTTGTGTATTGATGCAACGGGGACGGGTCATAGCTTATGCTTCTAGACAATTGAGGCCACATGAGAAAAACTATCCCACACATGATTTGGAGCTTGCAGCTGTGATTTTTGCATTGAAAATTTGGAGACACTACTTGTTGGGAAGTAGAGTAGAGATTTATACAGACCATAAGAGGCTTAAGTATATCTTCACACAGAAAGAACTTAATATGAGACAGAGAAGGTAGCTTGAATTGATGGCAGATTATGACATCAACTTGCAGTACCATCCGGGTAAGATCAATATGGTACCAGATGCTTTAAGCAGGAAGCCAATGGCAATGGCTCTAACTCAGCAAAAAGAGCTACTTGAAGAGATTGTAAAGTTAGAATTAGAAATTTTCTTACCCGGTGCTAAGGCTCAAATGCTGGTTTTGCAACTTCAACCTTCATTGGTAGAGAAAATTAAAGAAGCTCAGAAAGATGATCCTAAGTTGCAAAGATTTCGAAGATAAGTAGAAGAAGGACGGAGAACAGATTTATGTATTCACGTAGATGGGTCTCTTCGATTTGGCAACATGTTGTGTGTGCCCAAAGGAGAAATTTGGCAGGAAGTATTATCAGAGGCTCATAGTTTAGTCTATTCAATCCATCCCGGAGGAACAAAAATGTATCAAGACATGAAGCAATATTTTTGGTGGCATGGAATGAAGCGTGAAATCGCCAAGTTTGTATCCAAATGCTTGACTTGTCAACAAGTTAAAGCAGAGCATCAAAGAATGCCGGGACTCCTTCAACCTCTACCCATACCTGAATGGAAATGGGAGAGAGTTACTATGAATTTTGTTACCGCATTGCCACGTGGTCCCAAGGGTAATAATGCAATCTGGGTGATTGTGGACCGCCTTACTAAAGTAGCGCATTTCATACCATTTCGTGTAGGACAGTCTACCGAAATGTTGGCAGAGAAGTATATGCGTGAAGTGGTAAAATTACATGGTGTGCCAGTCAGTATTGTATCGGATCGAGATGCTCGATTCACTTCTCAGTTTTGGAAGAAATTGCAAGATAGTCTGGGGTCAAAATTAGAATTCAGCACAACATATCATCCAGAAACAGATGGTCAATCAGAAAGGACTATCTAGACATTGGAGGATATGTTGAGGGCCTGTATGCTTGACTTCGGAGGCTCATGGGAGGATTACCTGCATCTAGTGGAATTCGCCTACAATAATAGCTACCAAGCAAGTATCAAGATGGCACCATTTGAGGCTCTGTATGGAAGGAAATGTAGGTCTCCATTATATTGGGATGATATTGGAGAAAGAAAATTGCTTGGACCAGAGATAATTACCCAGACAGTAGATAAAATTAACTTAAGACGGCAACATCTGAGAGCAGCTCAAGATCGACCGAAGAACTGGGCAGACCAACGACGACGGTTTCTGGAATTTCAAGTTGGGGACTCAGTCTTCTTGAAGGTGTCGCCCACACGTGGAGTCATCCGCTTTGGCAATCGTGGGAAGTTAAGCCCAAGATTTATCGGACCCTTCCAAATCTTGGAACGGATAGGCAAAGTCTCCTATCGCCTGGCACTACCATCTACACTAGAGCAAGTACATAACGTGTTCCACGTATCGCAGTTAAAACGATATGTTCATGATGAAAAACATATCGTGGACTATTCAGAACTGGAGATTGGACCAGACCTCTCATATCCAGAAGAACCAGTCTCCATACTTGACCGAATGGAGAAGACTTTGAAGAACAAAGTAATTCCACTTGTGTTGATTTCTTGGAATCGACATTGTAATCGAGAGGCGACATGGGAGCGAGAGGAAGACATTCGGGAGCGTTTTCCACACCTATTTGAATAAAGGTATAACCTCTCTACATCATTTAAGTTTAAAGAAATTTCGAGGACGAAATTTTTCTTAAGGGGGGTAGAATGTAACGGCCACTTTTCATTGTGTTCATTTCACTTCAAAAAAAAAAAATAAAAAAATCTGAGAATAATAATAATAATAATAAATATAAAAAAATATATTGGGATTCATTTGGATATAAATCTAAATAGTTGAGAGAAAATCGGATAGAAATCTAAATAGTTGAAAGGAAATCAAATCTTAACCAAAAAAATATTTTTGTTGGATCTCAACTAAGTAGGCTATATCTTAATCCAAAACCTCATTCTCATCCCTCTTCTAGAACGCTGAGAAATTGGAACGCTTGCAGGACATACGGGAAGAAGAAGAGCGGAAGAAAGGAAGGGAACGACTCAGCCAAAGGTGAGTTTTTTAAACTCACTTAACATACTATACTTGTTCTTTATATAGTTCCTATTTTATTTAGAGGCATAAATATTAAATAGAAAATAGTTCTATAGATTTTGTTAAAGATAGTTCTATGAATTTTACAATCATGATTGACTAGAATATTTATATTAATTTGTTCCAGACGAAGGTATATTTGACAAAAATAAAATTTGAAATTTCACCATTGTCAGCTTACTTGATTAGACAGTCAAATAAATTGTCATTAGGATAAATTTTTTCGATGCCTATGAGGTTTTATAGATTGGAGTAGAGCTAGGGTTTGATACGCGCACTCAACTCTTCCTCTCTGGTGAATTGTGGACGGCCTCCTCTTTGACAATGGAAGCATTAGTGCCTCTGGCTACATGATACTGTCTCCTTATGTTTGCAACTTATTTATCCGCTTCTTCTTCTTATTGTTGTTCCTTTAATTTTTGTATGAAGGCAATTATGTAAATTAGACATTCTTGTTGCTAGCAGTGCCTCTGGCTGCATGATACTGTCTCCATATGTTTGCAACTTATTTATCCGCTTCTTCTTCTTATTGTTGTTCCTTTAATTTTTGTATGGAGGCAATTATGTAAATCAAACATTCATGTTACTAGCAAACACTCATCTTCCTGTGCTTCTTCCATTTTCACTTCCGCATCTGCTTGTGTTTCTTTTTCACTTCCACTTCCACTTCCACTTCCGTATCTTCTTGTACTTCCTTTTCGACTTCCTCTCCCACTTGCGCATGTGCTTCTTCTTCTTCTTCTTCTTCTTTTCTAATTCTGCGTCTGCTACTTCTTCTCCTGCTTCTTCTTCTCTTCCTGCTTCTGCACCTGCTGCTGCTCCTTCTTCCTCTTCTTCTTCTTCTTCTTCTTCTGCTTCCGCTTCCGTGCCTTCTTCTTCTTCTGCTTCCGCTTCCGTGCCTTCTTCTTCTTCTGCTTCCGCTTCCGCATATTCTGTGCTTCTTCGGCTTCCACTTCCGCATCTTCCTGTGCTTCTTCTTATGCTTCCGCTTAAGCATCTTCTTGTTCTTGTTCTTCTCCTAGTTCTTCTTCTCTTTTCCTTTTTTGTTTCTTTTCTTTTTCTTTTTTTTTTCCTTCTTTTCTTTTTCTCTGCTTCTGCGTCTGCTGCTTCTTCTTTCCTTTCTTTCCCTGTTTGGTTGCAATTTCAATGAAGCCTTAGGAATTCTAAGTGCGCACCTATTTCACTAGTGAGCACCATTTCCCCTATGTTGTAAGCCACTTTACTATCTAGTATGTGGTGCGCATTTAGACTACCTGCAACTTTATAGGCAACTTTTAGGAAATTCTAAGTGCGCACCTATTTCACTAGTGAGCACCATTTCCCCTATGTTGTAAATCACTTTACTAAATAGGTTGTGGTGTGCAGGTAGAACTACCTGGTTGTAGTGCAGGAAACTCTTGGGAGTTCTAAATGCGAACATCTCTGCTAGTGAGCATCCTTTCCCTATGTTGTAATTCACCTTAATTATATAGTATTGGGTGCGCATCTAGAACTATCTCAACATTGCAGGAAAACTTCAGGGAATTCTAAATGCACACATATTTTACTAGTGAACACCACTTTCTCTATGCTGTAATTTACTCTACTATATAGAATGGAGTGTGCATTTAGGAATTCTACTTCTTTTTTTTGTTTTAGCTACTGCTGCTTCCCTTTCTCCTTGCAATGATAAGTCAACTTTAGGAAATTCTAAATGCACACATATTTAGTAGTGAGCCCCATTTTTCCTATATTGTAAATCACTTATTATACATCATATTGGAAATAAAGCCCGAAAAGACACTGTATAAATGCAAATTGTTATTGTATAAGATTGGTGATAGATAATTAAATTACCGCAACGTTATATTGTCACTGATATTGTTACTGTTCACTGAACCCTAATTATTATCACCGATCTACATACTGAACTGAAATTTACTGAGATCATAAATTATATTGAAATTGATAATTAACACCGAACTTGATATACACTAGGGATTTGGGGAAAAATTTAGGTTTGTATGAATTAGATGGCTGAACGTAATTGTACTGTGCCACTGTTTCCCATTTTTGGGAGGATCGGGATAGGCTCCGATCAAATTACTGCGCCACTATTTCCCATTTTTGGGAGGATCGGGATAGGCTCCGATCAATTACTGTTCCGTTTTCCCGGGGGTAGACGGGGATGCGTCCAGCTCAGCTACATTCATATTTTCTTGAATTTTCAAATACCATAACTAAAAGACATTAATTGTAAAAATTTAAAAGACATCGATTAAAGTAATAGTGATGATAAGTATAAGTACGTAAAATCTCCCGTCCTTCATTTGCATGATTGTTCCTGACATCGGGATATTATTATTCATTATTTTTGTTGTTCTTTATTATTTAATATTAGGTCGCATTGCTGACGATCCTGGTTATGCATGACCAGATGCAGGCCTCTATCAAGAGGTAGATCCACCAGTGGCAGACAGGATATGTTGTACTTCCAGGAACAAGCAGATCTGCAGGAGTGATTGCTTCCTTTTGTTAGCTACTTTCTTTTTAGAGAAATGTAATAAAGTGCATATGGCGCTATATTTAGTTCATATGAGACAGTCCTTTTCTTTTCAGAAAGAATTTATCTGTAGTGACATTTGTTAATTTTATTTTGAGGGAATTTATTATTGCTTTGTTTTGATAGAGAAAAAAAAAAATTCATTTAGTTTCTCCATGTTATTCATATTAAATTGCAAATGGTGACTGTAATATTTTGTTTGAGGCTCGTCGAGTTATCATTCGACGCCGAACGTTCCAGCTTTCCATACTACTGGAAGTGGGGCGTTACAATTAGCAACCAAAATATTCACCAATACAGATCTTGACCCAAATGAACATGTAGGGAGCATTCAATTTAGAAGTGCAACAAGTCTGTTTAACAAGTTAAGGCCAAATGTTGTTCCTTCACAATTGATCTTCACGGTGACATTTAATGGTTCAAAGCATTTCCCTTCTGTCAGTGGAGTTATCGGGCATGGTTTTGAGCTACTTAATATCTCACCACTAAATCGCAAACATAAACCTGAAAGAAACAGGCATATCTGTGGACAAAAGGTGAAGATTTGCGTTACTGAAAGCTAAGGCACATAAAAGGGGATAAGACCATGACTGGAAGTTAAATGAGTACAAAACAATTTAACGTATTTTCATTAATTGACCACTTTCTTGTATTTCATCAACTTGTTATATCAATATGGAGAATAATGACATAAGAAAGTGAAATAGGAGACAAATATATTCTTGAATTTTGAAATACTAACTAAATATCCAACAGCCCATACATGCCATACTATGAGCTTGCACAAACCAACTAGACCCAACCCGCCGTCAGGGCCCAGTACAAACAAGTTAAATATTCATCAAAACTAGTTTTGCATTATTTCAACCCAAATCCACACGTTTTTCCTATTAAGACCCTGTATTACCAGGACAATTGAAATATTAGGAATTTTTCAGCACGACAGACACTGTAGAAGACAATTCTTGGACACTAACCACATCTTTAAGCATTGTAATTATGATGTCGAGATACAAAATAAAGAAGAATTCATGGAAGATATGAGTCGAGCTCCTTGAAATTGGATCAGGTGACTTACATGAAACTATCATTATTGTATTTTTCCAAGTTCATAACTTTCATGGGCTTGTGCAAATTTCCTAATGCTCATATAGTTTGATTAACCTCCATGAAAGTAAGTGAAGTGTCAACCCACAAAAACCTGAAATTTGGAAGGGAAAAAAAGATAGAAAAGAAAAGAAAAAATCATATGTGTTTAGATCTATAACTCTAAATTCTTTGCGAAACCAACGCATGTTTTCAATGGGGAAATTAGATCTCTAAGATGACAATCAACTACAGAAACTAAATGGATGAGGCACAAAGAAAGCAGGGCCTATAACAGAGGAGAATGCTTAATTTAAGAGTTCACATCATTATCAATATAATTTACAAGGTGGGAAATGTCATGTAATTCAGCTCCATAAATGCTGCTCTGTATACAGATATCAGTATGTTGGCAACACATTATGATGTGTTGTTCAGAGAAGATTATGTGTATCAAACAAACATAAACTATTGGCACCGTATTACATGACACCACTAAGTACACATGCAAGAAAATGTTATCCATCAAGTATCCAAAGATATGTTAACGCACAATGGACATTCTAGTCTAAACTATTTTGAAATAGCTTTAAGTTAAACGCATTGCAGACTTGTTGATAAAACATAGTGTGAGAATACTAAGATATAAGACATACAATATTGTTTCTATAGCATTATCAAAAAGTTTTGCAATATTATATACTCAGGGAAAAAGCACAAACAAACACCAAAACTGGTAAATTTCAATATTAGATTAACTCAGTTTTACAAGGAAAAGTTTTAGAGAGATGGTGTACTGAATATGAAGTATGCAGACATCTTTTGTCAAGATGGATTAGTGAAAAAATGACTGTTCTAAGTATTGCCGACTAACATTATCCTGTGAAGTACAAGCACATCTTTAGGGTTCTCCTACAAGTGCAGGGCACGTGTTATACATTGACACTACATGGATATGGCATGGCAATCGTGTTGGACACGCCTAGCTACCCAAGCTAAAATTTTCAACATTCAAGTGTAGACATAGGTCAGAAACTACTTCTCTAACTGTGTCCATGAGTTTCAAATCATTTTTAACTTGAAACCCATTTATCTAATAACAAAAGGTTAGAAAACACATTGAGTTCCTCATGTCATTGCTGTTGGGTTTGTGTCTCGCATCCGTTGAATATGCAGATGTGATTAAGGATTGTAAGGAGTTCTAATTGGACTTGGGTTAGAAGACCAGAGTTCTAATTTGATTAGAACACCAAGTAGACGGTGATAGTGCTATTATAATAGGATTAGGATATGAATACTATATATATATCTCTTGTATGTGATATGAGAGATGTGTGCAATTGATGAGAGAGATACTTCTGTTATTATGAGAGATGAGAGAGGTAGAGAGATACATGCATCTATTCTTGTAATATATTTTTCTCATAGTGGATATTTCTCTCGTTATTTCCATGGATGTAGGTCGAATTTGGTCGGCCGAACCACATTAATTCTTGTGTTCTTCTTGTATTGTAGTTTTCTTCGTCTTTACGATCTCGATGGGGGATTTGATCCCCAACAAGTAGTATCAGAGCTACAGTTATGGATTTAGAGTCGAGTTCACGAGATGAAAATTGAAACGATGTCAAGTCGGCAAAGGTGATCGGCAGAGGCATCAAGATCAACATCAACAATAGAAAGAAAAAAAGGAGTGTGGATGGTTGGTCGACAAATAGGGCCGGCTGGTGGCTGGCTGGAGTGTGCCAGGCGCTAGGCCGGGGCACGCCTGGCGCTCGGCAGGAGTGCGTCGGGCACTTGGCCGGAGTCTGTCGAGATAGGCAGTGTAGCCGCACCTGCGGCAGTTGCACAGCACACGCAGGCCCCAGGCCATAGAGCGCCTGGCCCTGACAGCGCCCCAGAGGTCACACACGGTCATCCCCTAGTGACCAGTAGCAGCGCAGCGAGCAGTGACGGCGGCCATGGTGGCTTTACCTGCTGGTTGGATCTGTGTTGATTTCAAGAGATCCGGAAGAGTTGAGTTTCTTTACCTTTGGGATTTCGATGTGTTGGCCCAAACACAAAAACACAAGATCTACTTTGGAATCATGTGTTTACATGAGGCATGATTTGCTATAGGCTCAGAACAGCAAACACCAAAAGGAGTGGCTGAGATGGATTCTGAGACGCAGATCGATGGCTGCGGTTGATCAAAATGTGGATCGAGAAATCAGAGTCCGATTAAGGTGATTCAGGAGTCGAATCCTATGTTTTTTAGCATTCTGGATATAGTGGTGGATGCAAATTGGGTAAAATCCACTATTTGGAGTAAATTTTGTGCAGAGCATCAGTGATCGACGATGATCGAGGGGCTAATATTGACCGAGATGATCGATGATTGGTTGATTGTACAATAAAGAGGTACGACATGGATTCATGTTGATGAATACGATTACTTCGTGATATGATAAACCACATGATAATATATAATCATCTGTCTCTAGAGTTGATTATAGTTTTTTAGATCAAGATGGAGTACGGTATTTTGACCAAGGTGGAGCACGGTGTAGTAATTATGAGCGCTTAGTGAAGAGCATGGTATATTAATTTTGAGTGTTTAAGAGAGTACAATTTAGTGATCATGAGTGCTCGGAGGAGAGCATGGTTTAGTGATCATGAGTGCTCAAGTATAGAGGCGGTGATGATTATACAAGTTGTTTCCGGTCGGTGGAGCATGGTGATCGTACGGTGGATGTCTATAAAGTAGATGGCGAGAACAACGGAGTTTCTCTAAAATGCATGGCTCATCGGATACGAGCCAAGGTAGAGATTGTTGGGTTTGTGTCTTGCATCTGTTGAGTATCAAGATGTGATCAAGAATCATAAGGAGTTCTAGTTGGACTTGGGTTAGAAAACCTATGTCTAATTGGATTGGAACACCAATTAGATAGTGATAGTGTTATTCTAAGAGAATTATGATAGGAATACTACATATATCTCTTGTATGTGATACGAGAGATGTGAGCAATTGATAAGAGAGATACTTCTGCTATTATAAGATATGAGAGAGGTAGAGAGATACTTGGATCTTTTTTGTAACCTATTTTTCTCATAGTGGATATTTCTCTCGTTATTTCCGTGAACGTAGATCGAACTTGATCGGCCGAATCACGTTAATTCTTGTGTTCTTCTTGTATTGTATTGTTTTTTTTGTCTCTACTATTTCGATGGGGGATTTGATCACCAACAATTACTCCAACTTTCTCAAGTTCTATAACCAATGCAGCTATACTACTTATAAAAATACCAGTTGGGAAAAAAATCTCTGCCAATTACACCCAAATTGTCGTTAAATGAATTATCAGAATCAAATCTTATATATATAATTATTAACACATGAGAAACTACTGTGCATATAATTATTAACACACAAAAAATTTTGTAGCTCTGTAACTCTATTTAAAACTATTATTCCTATTTATTCCTAACTAGGATTATTAGGAAAAGAATATTACTACTTCAATCTAACTCTTGCTAGAACCTTAACTTCAATCACAAGAAGAAAACAAAGTCCATATCTCAACTGAGTTAAATATGTTTTGTCTCGCTCTCTAACCAAAAGAGTAGTTTTCACGGTCATCTCACTCTATTCAAATTTCCTATTATTATTTATCATAACTTGAATTTAATATAATTTCAAATAGATTTTTCTATTTTCATATATGAGATAATGAGAGAAAATAAATGTTTTATCTCAATTAGACCCATGATACCAATTAGAACTCAATTTCAATTTTATGAAGAAAATAACATCTCTATATCAATAAATTTAAATTTTCTTGCTACTAAATATCTACCTGAAAGAATAGTCCCTGTTAAAAACTCTTTCGTTTTTTATTCACAATTCATACATCCACTTATTCCCAACAGGAATTTTAGTTTAATTTTAAATCAATATATCAATTTTTTAATCTGAAACAAATTTAAATAGAAAAGAAAAATAAAAACCATGTCTCAATCAAGCTCTTATTCTCAATTAAGATCAGATTTTAATTATGACTCGACAAGATTCCATCTTCACTATAAAATCTCTCGACATTATTAAATGGTTTATTTTGTTTTTCAAGTATCAAAAATAGCATTTCAAATAAATTTATCTTAGCAATTCTTCTTTAAACTCATTAGTGAAAGATTCGCGAGATAAAAGTCAAACAGTAAAGAATAGATGTTGGTGTAGGCACTAAAAAATGGAGATTGGAGTTAATGGATCAGTTTTGTGGTCAAAGGATGAATCAAAATGAAGAACGGGATCAAACAAAATTAAGTTTGCTGAAAGTTTTGCTGCAATATCAACTTCATGTTCATAATTTACACTAATTTAGATAGAACCGTGAAATTTCTACAGGGAGAAATTGTAGATCTCTGAATTTTCTTTCTAAAGGTGTTTCAATCACCTCAATTGGATTTATTAATCAAAAGTTAAAATCTCATTTTACTAAAGCGTGATGGGGTATTCCAGCATATGGTGAGAACCACCAGTGGTATGTGGAGCCACCGACGGCTCACCGTACCATACTAAACATAGATTAGCCACCAGTAGAGTCAACGGTGGTACCACCGGTGGCTCTGCTAGCCAAACCTTCCAAATATATAATTCGAGTTTAATTCAAGTTGGTTTTTGACTTTGATTTCATCCATAGATTCATACATCCACAAAATCTGAGGGTATTAACTTGGATTTGAAAATACATCAGAACTATGAATATACATTCTTCTCCAATTTAAAAGTTGGAGGCAATCATCTCAAAGAAAATAAGAGAATTATCAAGATTATCTTCTTCATCTTTATTAAAATCCTCTCACTTCTCCACATTAAAAGATGATTCTTCTTAGTTCAAAGTACCCTATCAAAGAGAAGGCTTTCATATCAAGCCAAAACTTTTGAAGATCAAACTATAAAAGAAGAGTCTTCATGACAATAAAATTTCTCTTACTTCCACGTCTTCATCTTCTTCAAAAGCAAAATCTTTGCACCAAAATCCTTGTTTCGTCTCCATCAAATCTCCGTTGGTGCACACAAACGATAGAGATTTTCGATCAAGCTTATCAAGAAGAAAGCTCACATCACCGTGAGGGTTCTTGCTACGTTGAACACCACATCTCTGACAAGTAAGATTTCACTGCTCATCCTTGTGAGCTTCCTCATCAATCTATGCATTAAGTTTGTTGGATTGTCAACAAGCCAAAAAGCCACTCCGGCTATGTACCCATCGCTATAGGTTCCAGATTAATAAAAAAGAGTGATTTTTATTTGTGATTTTAACAATTAAAATGAGTATTTATATTGTTTGAGTGGAATTGTATATTCTCACTCTTGTAATCTCTTGATTTTATGAAGCCACTATATTTTCTCATCTTGTATTAGTTCCATAAATTTTCAAGTGAAACAGTTTGTTGTAACAATTCTACTTCTAAATTTTCTTTCATAGGCCTTTTAGAAACTTTTTGCAAATACGTCTTCCAAACCTGTATTCATTCCCTAAAATTTATTTCATTAATTTTTATAACACTATATTTATACATCCTTTTTAAGTATAATTTCCTTGGAGCATATATGATATTATTTGGAATTAGTCCAATGGAAATATAATAGGTCTAATGCGCAGAGAGAGAGAGCCTACCAATCTTCTTGCTAGAATCAAAGGAAAGGGGCATCAAAAATGGTAGAAGGCTTTTCTAAATTTACTTCTCTTTTTTTTTCACGTACATTATGCACATACGTTTTAACTAGTTTATATTAAAATTGAATGAGGAGGAAAAAGGGTGAGGTATTGGATAATAAATAAAACTACATCTATATCTTTGCTTCTTATAAAAGAAAAACTATGCCAAAAAAATTCATCTGTCAATTTTGCGCTATTTAGAATGTGATAAAACAATAAAAAGGAACTTTAAAACTATAAATTTTAAAACCAGGGAAATCTAATTAAATTTTAAATTTTGTAAAACTTTTCTATTGTGGTCGGTGTTCTCACTTATGCAGATTCTCTTGTGTTATTTTTAGACTCTCTTGTGTTATTTTTTTCAATTTTTAAATGATCTCTCTTGAATCCCTGTAATCTCATTCACTTTAATTTTAATTTTAAAAATGTTTTTATCCAAAAACATACACTCTCCCCAAATATATTCGTTAGAATCTTATTACTTATTATTGTCTCCAAATAAATAAATACATAAAAAACTTATTTTGCACTTCTTTATAAAAATTAAAATAAATATATCTCATCTATCAACATGTTTCTAATTTGAATTTGTTTTAAATTAAAGTAAAACTAGTGCTTTAAAGTTAATTGCTCATTGCATATAATTACCTTCTTCTATCAGTACAATCTCACCCTCGTGATGCGGGATAAAGAAATGAATGAAGATGAAGAAGAGGTGGACTGGGTTACGCTTTAGGTATATGTTTTCGGTAGAAACAGGGTTTGATCTTTCCATTGCCATTGACAAGGAAAAATTTACAGATTATCAAAATTTTCTCTTTTTTCGAACTACAATGAAAAGAAAAATAATAAAACAGACAGAGAGGACTTATAGATCGTCGCTCTCTTTTTACAAAAGATGTGGGATTCGAGGCAGCTATGGGGATTGGTCCTTTTCCCATTGACGATCTGACGTCGATGGTTGGAGGCGAACTCGTTCTTCTTCTCTGTCGATTCTTAGAGGAAGCACGAAGTCTTTGACGGGAGAGAGATCTGGCCAAAAGTCTTCTTTTCTTTTGTTGCATGACTTTGAGACTCTCGCGCGTAGATCAATTTGCCAAAGATCCTTTCTGAGTTCTCTTGGAGGGTATTTATAGGCCTCCGGTTGTTGAAGATGTTTCCTTGTAGATAAGAACGAGATCCGGTTTCCTTGTAGATAAGAACGAGATCCGATTTCCTTTTAGATAGAATCAAAATCTCTTTGTGATCTCAATGATGAGATATTCAAATCTTTTCTTGACTTGATTTTCTTTAGATTCATCGAATCATGTTCTGTTTCTGCACCCAAAATCAATTAAACTCAAATTAAAATTTAATTAGAATTTGTATGATTATCAAACTCTAATAAAATTAATTTAGAATTTTTCATCCAAAAATTAATTTGAATTTGATTAAAAATTATAGAATTATCCAAACTCCAATGAAATTAATTTTAGAATTTCTTATCCAAAAATCAATTTGATTATAATTAAAATTTGGATGGAATTAGAAATTGCAAAATAATTGGAAATTGGACCAAAATACGTTGCGCGCATGAAATCGGGGGCTTATTGTGAGAAATCGGACGACCGAATGGGACGAGCGAGCAATCGAATATGGATGATGAAATAGAGAGATTTTGATTTATTTATTTTTAATTTTGCTCATTGAGCACCGCTTTGGTTTTTTGCTCAGTGAGCACCCTGGGAGCCTCTCCTTCTTTGCCTCAGCCTTGCACGATCTCAAAATTTTTTTTTAATTTTTTTTTTAATTGTTTTTTGGTTTTCTTTTTTGCATGGTCTGAGGATGCGAGCCTCGCATCCACGCGAGGCTCGCTTGGATTTTTTTTTTTTTTTTTTGCTTCAGCCTCGCATCCTGGCCTCGCGTAGGTGCGAGGCTTAGCCATGCAAAAATAATTTTAATTTTTTTTTACTTTTCTTTTGGCCTCAGCCTCGCATCCACGCGAGGCTGCCTTGCGTGGGTGCGAGGCTGAGCCCTCTAATTTTTTTTTTTTTTTTTGCTTCAGCCTCGCATCCACACGAGGCTGGCCTCGCGTGGGTGCGAGGTTGAGCCATGCAAAAATAATTAAATTTTTTTTTTCTTCTTCTTTTGGCCTCAGCCTCGCATCCACGTGAGGCTGCCTCGCGTGGGTGCGAGGCTGAGCCCTCTAATTTTTTTTTTGTTTGTTTTCGTTGTTGATTTTTGCATGGGTTTGCCTCACATCCACGCGAGGCTCAGCCGCGTGGGTGCGAGGCTGGCTTTAAATTTTTTTTTTTTTTTTGGTGTTTAATATCTTCAGGAGACCTCTTCAGCCTCGCATCCACGCGAGGCTGCCTCGCGCGGGTGCGAGGCTGATTTTTTTATTTATATATTATTAATTTAATTATTTAATTATTTTATTTAATTAATTAATTTATTATTATTATTATTATTTAAATTAGGACTCGTATTTGGACTCGGATTTTGGATCTGGATTCGGATTTGGACTCGGATTTTTGATCTGGATTTAGATTTGGACTCAGATTCAAACTCAGATTTTTGATTTAGATTATTTTTATCGTTCTACAAGACCCCCTCCAAAGTTTTCAAAATTTTATCTCTTCTGGAAATTTTGAAATACTTTGGATTTTTTTTTTAATGGGTGGATGGTAGATGTATTCACAGAGATGGAACTTGCCAAAGGTGTGGAGATACTTTAACAAGTTGAGTATTTTGATTGTGATGGGACTCGTTTGGGTTGCCAAACAGAGTCGATGACTTATCTGACTGACAGATAGAGCCGACGATTACTTTCGAATCGAGATTGAAAAATCATGAGCAGAGGTGTTCAGAAAACATACTCATGAGACTTTGACAAAGATATCCTGCTAAGCATATCAAGACTGCTTGGTATGTTTAATGGGTTACCTTCTCTCTTTGCCTTTTCGGCATTTGATTGTTTCTACCCCCAATATGATAAGACCTATCGAGGATTTTAACTACCTCTTGCCCCTTGCCTCAAGGGCGTTGGGCTGTCAGCTCATCCTTTCTTATCATAAGAGGTAATCATTCAATAGATTGTTGGATTGTGACTGGGTGAGGGTCGAAAACTATGGGCAGAGGTATTCAGAAAACGTACCCATGGGGTCTCGGCAGAGGTGTTCAGAAAACGTACCGAGGTGACCGGGTTAGGGTCCGAAAATCGTAAGCAGAGGTGTTCAGAAAACGTACTGACGATGCCTTGGCAGAGGTGTTCAGAAAACGTACCAAGGGGTTTCGGCAGAGGTGTACTGTTAAACATACCGGAGGGGTCTCAGCAGAGGTGTTCAGAAAACGTACTGAGATGACCGTATTAGGGTCAGAAACCATGGGCAGAGGTGTTCAGAAAATGTACCCATGGGGTTTTGGCAGAGGTGTTCAGAAAATGTACCAAGGAGTTTCGGTAGAGGTGTACTGTTAAACATACCGAGATGATTTGATTTAAGTTATAAGGTAGCTCGTCCTGCCGACAGACAGAGCTGATGACTTGCCTGGCTGACAGACAGAGCCGGTGATCATGTTGGGATTATAGATTGCATTATTTAGGGTTGCTCAAATCTTGCTGTCAGAGGTAAGATCTTAACATGACAGGTTCACGGGATTTTTAGCAAACACTCAGTTATCAATGGATTTGACATGCCTTTACCAATCGCCGTTTACGTTGGGCTAGCCATGCTATTCCCCTCAGCATGATGAGTTATCGAAGGTCATGTTTAGCCTTAGATGCCAAACGTTCCTTCTCCCCTTTGCTTTTAGAGCACTGGGTGGTTCATGCTTTTACCTCAGCATGAGGAGTTATCGAGAATTTGAATTCCTCTCCATTTTGCTTTTGGAGCATCAGGTCATAACTTATCATTATAAGATAGTATTGCGACAGATTTGTCACGGCATTTTTAGCAAACCCCCAGCTATGAACGGATTTGATGTGCCTTTACCAATCGCCGTTTGCATTGGGCTAGCCATGCTTTTTCCCTCAGTATGATGAGTTGTCGAGAGTTTTGTTTGGGCTTAAATGCCAAACGTTCCCTCTTCCCTTTACCTTTTTGGTATTGGGCAATTGATTTCATACTCTTACCCCCAGTATGATAGGGTTGGCGAGAATTTTTTTGATTTTTCTTCTTATTACTTCTGACAGCATTGGGCGGTGGATTGACTAGCCTTCCCTTTTTTTTAAAGGTGGCTAGATGTAGTATTTCTTCAAAAATTTGCCATTGATGGGCATCATCATCCTGTCTCCGTCTTGATTGATCAGGCGATAGGCCTCATTTGAGTAGACAGTTTTTACTACAAAAGGTCCTTCCCACTTGGGTTCGAATTTTCCCTTAGTCTTGTGGGTCAGGATCATTGGTCTTTTGACAGCTGAGACCAAGTCTCCTTCTTTGAAAGTTCTTCTTTTAACTTTCTTATTAAATGCCCTCGATATGCGTGCTTGATACAACTCGATTTGTTGCTTTGCGTTCAGGCATTTTTCATCCAAGGCCTCTAATTCTTTGAGTCCTTTTTGATGTTTTTCTTCAGTCGTCATTTTTGTAACCAGCGCTACTCGCAGGGATGGGATTTGGATTTCCAAGGGCAATACTGCTTCGCAACCATACACCAAAGAGAAGGGCGTAGTTTTTGTTGGAGTTCGCACCGTCGTACGGTAAGCCCACAAAAACTCGCCTAACTTTTCATCCCAATCGCGGCGACTCGAAAAAACAAACTTTTGTAAAAGCTTTATAATAGTCTTGTTGAAAGCTTCGGCTAATCCGTTGGCTGCCGGATTATAGGGCGTTGAAGCCACATCTTGAATTCTGAACTTGCCGCAGAATTTCACGAAGCCTTGACTAATGAATTGAGGCCCATTGTCATGGATGATCCGTCGAGGCACACCGAAGCGGTAAATTACGTGGTTTTTGATAAATTTGACCACGTCCGTTATCTTCACTTCTCTCATGGGGACAGTTTCTGCCCATTTAGAAAAGTAGTCGGTTATCGCCAATATGAATCGGTGTCCTTTAGAGGACAGCGGAGTGATCAGTCCAACAACATCCATTCCCCAAGTCTCGAACGGCCAACTGGCAGTCGATGTATGTAAGTACTCTGGCGGTTGGTGTATGAAATTAGCATGGACCTGACAGGCATGGCAATGCTTTGCATATGTCACGCATCTGTGATCATCTTGGGCCAGAAATATCCCAATCTTCTAATGCGATCCCAGAGTTTTGGCCCAGGCTGGTGGGCCCCGTCATGGTTCGTTTTTTGATAAGCAACGAAGTAGGACGCCATCACGAGATCTTCGATACAAAGTCTGGAGCATAGCGTTATAATAAAATTTTGCGGCCTTGTTTCTTATGGAAGCGGCTTCTTTAGGGTCCTCAGGGAGGATGCCGTGCAATGCATAATCCACAAGTGGAAAACGCTAGTCTCGTGGCTCAAACTTTATTCCAACTTGGTTCGCTTTGTCTACTTCTATGATTACTTTTGGGTGTATGAGTTTGCGACTTCCAATGGTAACATGCTTAGTTGACCCGCTCGGTACTGCTAGGGTCGCAGCCAGCGATGCAAGGGCATCAACGTATGTATTCTCGTATCTTGGTACATGGTCGATATAAAATTCTTCGAACTTGTTTGCTAGTCGCATCGCTGTTCGATGATACGGTATGAGGGCTTCATGCTTTACCTCATATTCTCCGGTCATCTGGTTAACGACAAGTTTTGAATCGCCATATGCTTCAAGATGCCTCACCCCCAGTTGCCTAGCTATCTGGAGGCCAGTGATAAGAGCATTGTACTCTGCCACATTATTTGTGCAGGGCTTGGTTAACGAGTATCCTTGAGGCACTATGTGTTTGTGGGGAGAAACCAGTACGACCCCCACGCCGGCAGTATCTCTTCTTGCTGCCCCATCAAAGAACAGTTGCCACATCTGTTCTTCTGAGACTGCATTAACTTTCGCAGCTTCATCTGGAATGTCAGTTTGGAGTTTGGAGTTCTCTGGAACTGGGTGCTCGGCGAGAAAGTCTGCTATGGCTTGGCCTTTCGTTGCTTTCTGCGGCACGAAATGCATGTCGTAGGGAGACAATAATAATGCCCAATTGGCGAGCCGACCGTTTAATGATCCCGGCTTTGTCATGAGCAATTTCAGTGGGTTTACCCGAGAAATGACATGTATCGTCTGGCCGACTAGGTAGTATCACATTTTTTGGACCGCGAACACTAGTGCTAGGCATTCTTTTTCGATTGGGCTGTACCGATGCTCAGCACCAATCATTGTCCGGCTCAAGTAGTAGATTGCCTGCTCCTAGTCTTGATCATTATGTTGAGCCAATAGAGCCCCTAGGGCGTGGTCCATCGCTCGCACATAAATCAGAAAAGGCTTCCCTGAAACGGGTGCCATTAACACAGGCGGCTTTGTGAGGTAATTTTTAATGTCATCAAAAGCTCGTTGACAATCTTCATCCCAGATAAAAGAGACTCCCTTCTTCATTAACTTTGAGAATGGCTGGCACCTTCCTGATAGATTTGCTATGAAACGCCGGATGTATGCCAGCTTCCCTAGCAACCCCCTGAGTTCCTTCAAATTCCGTGGTGGTTGCATTTCTTTCATCGCTTTGACCTTATCAGGGTCCAGGTGGATTCCCTTCGAGGTAACAACAAATCCTAAGAACTTCCCGCTCGATACTCCAAGAAATGACTTGGTAGGATTCATCTTCAGTTGATGCTTCCTCATGATATCAAACATCACCCTTAAGTCTTGCAGGTGATCTTCTTTCTTCTTACTTTTAACGGCGAGGTCATCCATATAGCACTCAAGGGTTTTACGTAAGTGTTCTTGAAAGATGACGCTCATAGCCCGTTGGTAAGTAGCGCCGGCATTCTTCAATCCGAAGGGCATCACTGTGTAGCAGTATATTCCAAGCGGTGTTCTGAATGCCGTGTGTTTCTCATCTTCTGGATACATTTTAATTTGATTGTATCCTGAGAAACCATCCATGAAGGACATCCGCTCAAACCCACACGTGTTATCAATCATGACATCCGTGATGGGGAGTGGGAATTCATCTTTTGGGCATGCAGCGTTAAGATCTCGGAAGTCTATGCATATTCGTATCTTGCCGTTTTTCTTGAGCACTGGTACGATATTTGCTACCCAGTCGGGGTATTGTTCTTCGCGAATGAATCCTGAGTCTATCAGCTTCTTGACTTCAAACTCTATAGCTTCCATCAACTCGGGCTTGAAACGCCTTTGCTGCTGTTTTATGGGTTTAGCATCTGGCTTAATATTAAGACGGTGCATGGCAACTTGTGGGTCCAAGCCAGGCATGTCTTCGTAGCGCCACGCGAAGACGTCTACTCTCTTATGAGCGACACGAGATTCTCTTTCTCTTGAGAAGTGAGACTCTCGCTTATAAAGATGGGTTTCGGGTCTTCTTCAGTTCCCATATTGACTTGAACCACTTGGTCTTCAGTTGGTGGTTCTCTCTGCTCAAATATGATATCCCATTGGATATCCATGTGCTGTGCCCAGGCATCATCTGGTTCTTCATGGCTTACTGAAACCATATTCGCAGCAAGGGCCTTGAATATTACACTTGTACCAACATCAGAAACCCATTCTATTATTTCTTTAGGATTTTCTGATTCGGCTGAGTTCATGTACTCTCTTCCCGAAGATTCGAAAGTAGTAACGTATCCCAACCCCCTGCGGGTTTTATGATAGTAATCAGGATTCTTTCCTCGTGGGACAAACGAACGCAAAAGGTTTCGTCGTCCTCGTCCAAAGTTTAATCCCTGTTTATGGTTGAAATCGTAGCCCATGCTTTTCATCATTTGATGGGAGACTGATTCGTAATGACCAAATTGAGGTGACGTTTGGTCATCGCTTTCACTACTTATGGTATGCTCGGGCCGCGACTCAACTCGTCCGAATATTATTGGCTGTTGGTCTGGCCATTGAGCGGGCACCTCAAAAGTTGTCCCATCTACATTATGAATTTTGGTTTGCCCAGCAAACGACGACCGTATTGGCAGATGGAATGCTGCTAGAGCCTCGCACTCGGATATGTTATCCACTTCTGTGCTTGTACAAGACGGAGTAGAATCCGAAGCAACAGCAGGAACGTAAGCAAAACCTATGTTTTCATTAATAATCCACTCGTTCGCCTCATCGGCAGCGCTGGTTACATCAAAATCATTAATATTGATTACAAAAGGATTTATCTCGAACTCCCAGTCTTCTTCATCTGCTGGCTCAGGTTTAGTGTCTGCTTCGTTGCCATTGTCATAGTCCCATTTGACATTCTTTGTTGATTATGCAGATGCCTCTGTGGTATCTCTATACAGCATGGCATCCGTGAAGTAATTTTCCATCCCCTTAAAAGGCTTCTTGTCGGCGATCAACGTGTGGACTGTCCCCTGATCATCGCAATATTTCATACATTGGTGGAGAGTAGAGGGCACCACCATGTTGGAGTGAATCCAAGGACGTCCCAAAAGCATGTTGTAAGAAGTGTCGGCGTCGATGACATAACACGTCGCCTCTGATTTCAAGATTCCAATCTGGCAGCGAAGTCGGATCTTTCCCAAGGGATGGCTTTCATTGGAGTTAAAGCCAAAGATGGAGGTGTTGGTGGGCGTCAATCGGCTGACTGAGATCCCAAGTATTTGCATCAATCTCCTTGGAATGATACTTAAGGCAGACCCTAGGTCTATGAGAATTCGGTCAACTTTAAGAGAGCCCATGTATCCTGTATAATACAATGGTCTGTTATGTTTAAAGTTTTTGACCTGCATATCATCCGGTGAGAAGGTGATGCATGGAACCTGCTTCGTCACTTGGTTGCAGTGCGGGCAAGATTCTTCAGCGTTCACAGGCGGCTTTTTGATTTGGGCCAAAAAGGCTTCGGAGTCAGCTAGAGCTTCTCTCAACGCGTCTCTGGTTGTCTTGGATAATCGCAACAACTCGTAAAGAGTTATGCGAGCCGGTATGTTTGCTAGCTGGGCAAGCACATCAAACTTAAATGGCGCACCAGCTGCCTCACTATCCTTCTTTGTCCTCTTCTGAAAGCGGAGCTCCTTCTGTATAGAGGGTGGCTCTTCATTCGTTGCAGTGGGTTCGCTGGGCCGCACTTTGGAGAAATCTTTGAGATAGTTCCTCCCCGAGCGAGTTCCTGATGGGCCTGCCTCATCTTGATGAGTGGCCAAAGCCGATGCTTCCGTTTCGGAGTCGGTTAACATAGTTGCCTCATCGTGGTCATCACTGAAGATTGCAGAAATCGCATTGCAAGTTTTCTCTTTGCTCAGCTTCTGCTTATTGGATGAAGACCATTGCTCATCTTTCAAAAGATCCGGATGTACCCACATAATCTCACCTTTCTTCGTGGTGACTGGGGAGAGACCTTTTTCCTTCATATTATGTGGGTCCTGATTAACTAGCACTATTTTTCCAGCAGGCACTGGGGACACTCCTGCGGGACACTCATTAGTTCCAATAGTTAGAGTGACCGCGTTAGCCGTCACCCTTTTCTGCTCCGACTTTAGTGTGATTACTTTGGCTTCGATTAGTGCCTGGATCTTTCTCTTTAATGTATAGCAATCCTTCGTAGCATGCCCCACGTTCTGATGATAGAGACAGTACTTGGGGTCGTTGGTCTTCCCCGCTTCCTCCGGCCTCGGATTGGAGGGAAATTGGAGCATTCCTTTTCTATTGAGCAAATTGAAGACCGTTATAGTTTGCTCATCTTTGAAGTCGTAGACAGGTGCGGGGTACTGCTTGGGCGCGCCTTTTTCTTTTTGATCTTTGGCTTTCTGTTGCGGAGGTGTTCCTGCTGTCATAACCTCTTTTCCTTTAGATCGAAAGTTTTGAGGATATCGTCGTCCTTCTGGGGCGTTTCTTGTAGGATGTTGTTCTCCTAGGCTGCGGATGAGATTTTCAGCTAGTTCGCCTTGCTTAACTAGCTCTTTCCAGCTTCTAGATTCCACCACTCCCATTTTGACCAATACCTCGATTTGCAGGTTGTGTTTGCATGTCTCCACCAATGTCTCCTGCGACATGCCATGCGGACATCGCATTGACATCTCGCGGAAACGCTCGATGAAATTTTTAACCATCTCATCCTTTTTTTGCTTATTTGCTAGAAGAGATTGAATGAATACTTCGGTGTCATCTTCGAAAAAGCGAGTTAGGAACTCCCTTTCCACATCAGACCAAGCATTAATGGTTCCCGGGGGCAACTGCATAAACCAAGTAAATGCAGGCCCTCGCAGGGTACTTGCAAAAATTTTTGTCATCACTGGGTCATTGCCCATGAGATGGCCGGTCTGTGAAAGTAAGTAGTACATATGTTGGTTCGGAGATCCCTTCCCATCATATGACTCTAACTTGAGAGGCTTATACTTTGCTGGACACGGGGCGGACTCCCACTCTATCGGGTTGGGTCTCGTGATCCCTGTTTCTTTCAATCCTTTGCGGTGCATCAAGGCCTCTATCTGGTTTTGAAGCTTCTCCATTTTTTCGGCATGAGGATCAACGTAATATTCGTCCTCACTGCCTTTTCCTCTAGTGTCTCGGTTAGATTCAGCTTCATTCTTCTTGGTTTTATCACGGTTGGATTCACTTTCATCCTTCTCTTTATTAGTTTTATTAAAAGAGGAAGAACCCCCTGTACTGTCTTCTGTGTTCTTTTGATTGTTTTCCAGCTTCGCAAGCATCGCTTTGAGGTCTTCGATGCTTTTTTGTTGCTCCTGGATGAGATGTTCTTGTGCCTCAATCCTCTGGCTCATCTCGACCGATGATTCGACCATATGAACTGTCCCCCTGTCGGACCGAGAGGAAGCATACGATCGTGGCGTTGCTATGGCCGAGTGATCGCTAAATTCTTCATATTCTTCATCAAGACCCCTTGCCAATTTTTTATAATTGCGGGGAGCTGCAACACCTGTTCTGAGGCGTGTGTGATAATAAGTCTTTTCTGCATCGATGTCAGAGACATACCCTCCTGCGACTGGTTTCTTGCCTTTACTCACCATATTTGATGTGAAAATGGGCAATTCTTGGTCCAAGTCTGAGTCTCGTCTCTGCAGTCGTCTTTTCTTTGGAATGTAAGATTCTAGTGCTGACAGTCGGCTGAACACCGACGTTCTCGGGGATTCACAGCAACAGTGAGTCAAAACTGTGGCAATTAATTTTTCGCAGCAGCATGACTGATGGGACTGTGCGGCTTCCCTTTTGTTCGTCAGATAACTCTGTAAATCCGGAGTTTCTTCTCGTGGTGCAGATATGACCATCTTTTGGGAACGGGACTTGCCTCTTGGGTTATGTCTACTCGTCCAGACAGATGGCTCCGAGAAATCATAGAAGTTATGTTTCTTAACTCCAAGTCCAGTTCGATGTTCACAATTAATTTTGGCATGTCTTGCATGACCCTGCTGGGTAGCTTTGCATCCTTCTGTTCTTGTGTGAAGCTGAGGCTTGACTCTTGCCTCGTTCGCTGGTTCAGACTTAATTTTGTTTTGAAATTTATTTATGCCATGCTGGCATCTGGTCTTATTCATGCCAAGCTGATGAGTGCAAGGCTGAGTTTTGCTTGGCTGAGAGGTGCTAGGCTAACATTTGCCAGGATGAGAGGTGCAACGATGCCCTTTGCCATGATGAGAGGTGCAAGGCTGCCTTTTGCCACGATGAGAGGTGCAAGGCTGCCCTTTGCCACAATGAGAGGTGCAAGGCTGACCTCCGTCACGTTGATTGGTGCAAGGCTGACCTTTGCTAGGATGAGAGGTGCAAGGCTGCCTTTGGCCAAGATGAGAGGTGCTAGGCTGACCTCCATCAAGTTGATGGGTGCAAGGCTGACATTTGCTAGGATGAGAGGTGCAAGGCTGCCTTTGGCCAATCTAATGGGTGCAACGCTGACCTCTGCCAGGATGAGAGGCGCAATGCTGACCTCTGTCAGGATGAGAGGTGCAAGGCTCCCCTTCGCCAAACTGATGGGTGCAAGGCTGACATTTATCAAGCTGATGGGTGCAAGGCTCCCTTCGCCAAGCTGATGGGTGCAAGGCTCCCCTTCGCTAAGCTGATAGGTGCAACGCTGACCTCTGCCAGAATGAGAGGTGCAAGGCTGCCCTTTGCTAAGCTTATGGGTGCAAGGCTCCCCTTCGCCAAGCTGATGGGTGCAAAGCTGTTTTCGAGCCTGACATCCTCCTTGCTTCATGCTAGACTGATTTTGCATGTGACATGCAAAACGAGCTTTGAGTGCTCTGCGGCGTGCCCTTCGATTCCGGTTGCGGATTTGGATCCGTTTTTGTGCCGCGATATGTTCTCCTTTGGCATCATATGCAGCGAGCTCGCTAAACATTGGAAGAAACACAGTTGGTTTTGACGAATCATAGTTCGGAGATCCAAGGGGCTGTTGATGAATCAACGCCTCCTTGTCATCCAAAACCATGAAGTCTTCCTTTTGTTCAGAGTTAGTCTTTTTGTGCTTTCGCCGTGCAGATCTCTTATGGCGTGGACTCGATAAGTCCGATGATATGTAATCTTCATATTTCTACTGGTCGACTTCGATTACCAGCATCTCGACCGTCTCTCCAATCTTGTGGACATCAGATTGAACCACCATCTCCTCTTCAGTATAGGAGATCTCTCCCACTGTGGTCGCCAGTCTGTTTTCGGTAGAAACAGGGTTTGATCTTTCCATTGCCATTGACAGAGAAAAATTTACAGATTATCAAAATTTTCTTTTTTTTTTGAACTACAATGAAAAGAAAAATAATAAAACAGATAGAGAGGACTTATAAATCGTCGCTCTCTTTTTACAAAAGATGTGGGATTCGAGGCAGTTATGGGGATTAGTCCTCTCCTCGTTGACGATCTGACGTCGATGGTTGGAGGCGACTCGTTCTTCTTCTCTGTCGATTCTTAGAGGAAGCACGAACGCTTTGACGGGTGAGAGATCTGGCCAAAAGTCTTCTTTTCTTTTGTTGTAAGACTTTGAGACTCTCGCGCGTAGATCAATTTGCCAAAGGTCCTTTCTGAGTTCTCTTGGAGGGTATTTATAGGCCTCCGGTTGTTGAAGAGGTTTTCTTGTAGATAAGAACGAGATCCGGTTTCCTTGTAGATAAGAACGAGATCCGATTTCCTTTCAGATAGAATCAAAATCTCTTTGTGATCTCAATGATGAGATATTCAAATCTTTTCTTGATTTGATTTTCTTCAGATTCATCGAATCAGGTTCTGTTTTTACACCCAAAATCTATTAAACTCAAATTAAAATTTAATTAGAATTTGTATGATTATCAAACTCTAATAAAATTAATTTAGAATTTTTCATCCAAAAATTAATTTGAATTTGATTAAAAATTATAGAATTATCAAAACTCCAATGAAATTAATTTTAGAATTTCTTATCCAAAAATCAATTTGATTATAATTAAAATTTGGATGGAATTAGAAATTGCAAAATAATTGGAGATTAGACCAAAATACGTTGCGCGCATGAAATCGGGGGCTTATTGTGAGAAATCGGACGACCGAACGGGACGAGTGAGCAATCGAATATGGATGATGAAATAGAGAGATTTTAATTTATTTTTTTAATTTTGCTCAATGAGCACTCCCTTTGGTTTTTTGCTCAGTGAGCACCCTAGGAGCCTCTCCTTCTATGCCTCAGCCTCGCACGATCTCAAATTTTTTTTTTAAATTTTTTTTAATTGCTTTTTGGTTTTCTTTTTTGCATGGTCTGAGGATGCGAGCCTCGCATCCACGTGAGGCTCGCTTGGAATTTTTTTTTTTTTTTTTGCTTCAGCCTCGCATCCACGCGAGGCTGGTCTCGCGTGGGTGCGAGGCTGAGCCATGCAAAAATAATTTTAATTTTTTTTCTTTTCTTTTGGCCTCAGCCTCGCATCCACGCGAGGCTGCCTCGTGTGGGTGCGAGGCTGAGCCCTCTAATTTAATTTTTTTTTTTTTTGCTTCAGCCTCGCATCCACGCGAGGCTGGCGTGGGTGCGAGGCTGAGCCATGCAAAAATAATTAAAAATTTTTTTTTCTTCTTTCGGCCTCAGCCTCGCATCCACGCGAGGTTGCCTCGCGAAAGTGCGAGGCTGAGCCCTCTAATTTTTTTTTTTTCATTGTTGATTTTTGCATGGGTTTGCCTCGCATCCACGCAAGGCTCAGCCTGCGTGGGTGCGAGGCTGGCTTTAATTTTTTTTTTTTTTTGGTGTTTAAATTCTTCGGGAGACCTCTTCAGCCTCGCATCCACGCGAGGCTGCCTCGCGCGGGTGCGAGGCTGATTTTTTTTATATATTATTAATTTAATTATTTAATTATTTTATTTAAATAATTAATTTATTATTATTATTATTATTTAAATTAGGACTCGGATTTTGGATATGGATTCGGATTTGGACTCGGATTTTTGATCTAGATTCAGATTTGGACTCAGATTCAAACTCAGATTTTAGATTTAGATTATTTTTATCGTTCTACAGTATATAGATATGAACATAATTTTGTTTATAATTTTTTTTTCACAACTATATTCATGCAACAAACCATATTTTATATTAATATCACTTCTTTGTACTTCTATGGTTTGGTAATTTGTTCTTGTAGTTTCATTAAAATTTCAAGTTAAATGTTCATACTTAATTAGGATTGATAATTAATATATATATATATATATATATATATATATATATATATATAGAGAGAGAGAGAGAGAGAGAGAGAGAGAGAGAGAGAGAGAGATGGAAATGAGCTGACAGCTCACTTAAGTTACCTGAGCTGCAGTTCATTTCCAATATCTCAAATAATCTTTTTTAAAAATTTTCTTTTGAATTATAATCTCGACCCCCTAGGGTTCACTCATACCTAATTTTTTGGGTTTTAGTTTTGATTTGGTCCTCCATCAAGTTAACACAAAATTAACGGTTTTCAATGAATAAAATATTTTGTATGCACTTGATGAAAGGGTAAAAGAACTCCAAAATTTATGAAATTTAAGTTTAAAGAAGTTAAGAAGGTTAATCCCAAAAACATGACTCCAGTCAATTATGGAGGCTTTATATGAAATTAAACAATATGGAATGTATATATACTGAATATGAAGATTTGGAAAGTAAATATCCAAATATTGAGATTTGGGAGGTACGTATCCAAAAAACTTATTAAATTCTGTACCTACAATTTCTCCTAGGGTAAGGGGTGAGAGCGGGTTGGGCTATGTTCTATTGGTAACGAAGTTGAATAGAGATTTAACTTAGTGATTAATTGAGCTACAACCTTATTCTAGAAAGAAGTTACACTCCAAAGAAAAATTATAAATCAATCTTTAGAGATTACTAATATTTTAATCTAAATAGTACAAATAGCTAACTATTTGTTGCTTTGGTTCTACAAATATACCTATATTCAAATCTTATTATAGGTAATAGATAACTATCTACATATTTTAAATAATAACTTTCTACTATAGCGTAATACAAACAATATGTTTTTGTTAATCATTAAGTTTTTTCTTAAATTTTTTTATTTTCTGCTTCTTCTCTCCTCTCCTCATTTTATGGCATCACATATGTAAGAAATTTATCTTAATTTCATATATTTAAATTCCAGAATCATGACCAATTGTTTGAAAAAGAATCAATTTTTTTTTTCATAATCATAATTCTAAGGCCAATAGATTGAAGAAGAATCAATTTTTTTTTTCATAATCATAATTATAAAATTGTAATCGAAAGGAGATACTTTTGTTAAATTTTTCTTTTTGCATTTCTTTTATATGCGCAAAATTATATTAGCATTAATAGAATATTACCTTTCTCAATTATATATTATTGAATGTACATAAAATAACAAATATATTACAAAATAATATAAATATAACTATAGTTCAATATTTGTTTCTCCAAAAATCGTTTTTAAAACATGCATAGCACATGCCAGTTACACTGGTACAAGAAAATATCAAAAAATATGTCAAAAGAGATGTTATTTTTTGGTCTACTTAGTTCAATACCGTCATACATTCTTTTGATTTTATGATCACTTATTGGTTTTATTTAATTAAAAAATTGATTTTGCTCTAATCAAAGTTATATTGTTAGATATGCATAAATGTATACGTATCTATGTGTCCTAACCTTCTACAAAATTGCCCTTGGGTCATGCTTGTGTCCATGGGCATCTACCATAGAAGATACATGTAATTGGCATATACTACCACCTAAAATTCATGAAAATAGATAAATGGGTATATGCAAATTGTGGACTGTCTTATATTCCAAATTCAAACTCATTCTCCTTGAGATGGACCTAAGAAATAACATGCCAACTGTGAAGTCTGGATATATTTGGGCGAAGTCATTAAGATCTTCAATAACCCAATTGGCCAGATTGTCTATGAGCAAACTAAGCAATTGTCCATCCTAGAAAAAAATGCTTTCAATCAAAGATTGAAACCACACTAAGACTTTACTTTTGTGTCTCCATGTGTAATAGTTTTCATCATCAATGGGATTGTACCAATACAAAATAGGGGTATTTACAGATTTGTCCCTTAAATCTTTATAAATTATGATTTAGTCCCCAAATCTTCATATCTAGGATTTAGTCCCCCAAATCCTCCAAGTTACTACAATTTAGTCCCTCCATTAGTTTTTCCGTCAAAATAAACAACAGAATTTAATTTTTACTTTTTTAAAATAATGAAATGACTTAAATACTCCTATGAAGAAAAAGGGAAAGAATAGAGAGATAGAAGAGAAGAAGAAAGGGGGAAGCCAATGAACCCAATAAAGAAAAAAAAAAAAGAGAGGAGGGAGAGAGAATGAGAAGAGAGGAGGAAGAGGGATGGAGAAGAGAGGAGGAAGAATGAAGAAGAGGAAAAAATAGGAGGAAGAGAGGAGGATGAGAGGAGAAGGAATTAAGGAGGGGTAAAATGGAAAAATCAGGTTACAAAATAAACTGGGCTAACCGAAGTTAGGGAGGTGGACTAAATTGAGTAATTTAGAGGATTTGGGGGGCTAAATCTCCCGTCAATGTAATCCTAGCAGCAGAACTAGAAAAGTGAATTCAGTCCGCAAGGGAAAGTCAACAAATGGAAGGTATTCAAGTCGATACAAGTTCATACTTTCAACTCGAAATGGTGTCTCTACCAGAACCATACTGTTTGCTGAGACAAGGTAGTATATAAGATATTATAAATAAAAAAACTATTAGTTAAATTGATAAGTCCAGCATAGAGTTGCCAGCTTTTCTGAATCAAAATTGCCATAAAAAATAATGATGTTTATTACAACAAACCTGAGTTTCAAAAAAAAAAAAAAAAAAAAAAAAAAATCCTTAACTTACTCCCAAGAATGGACAGCCAGGAAATTCACTGTTGCAGTTAACAATGTCATGGCTATCAAATAGCCCAAGGACGCTATAAAATTCCTATTATTGTCAAGTCTTTAATGGTGTACGTTAAAAAAAAAAAAACCACTCAAAAACATCCGTGGCTTCTTTTCTGTGAATTGCAGACATGGCTATTGGTTTCGTACTCCGACACGGATGAGTAGTGATGCAGCAATTCTCTCAAACATAGGATTCTAGGCACAGGAACCAAGCTCTATATGTGATCCTCTTTAAATATACAGTCACTCATATCGATAGGTATTGGTTATTTGTGACATGACAACCAAAAAAAAAAAACTTAAATAGTAAAGTAATCAATAAAATTAGAATTTGTCAAAATGGCCATAATATAATTTGTCTCATACACATCTGAATTGTTAAAAGGCTTGCACATTTGGAAGGGTCGGACGCCCATGGATGTGTCATGTTCACACCAGTTTTCAGGAGGAGGGAGGTTCCTATGATATTATGCATCATACGTGTTTTTTTCTTAAGCATTCACCATGGCATTGTAGAGTTATTCAATGAGGCCATTTTCTCCATCTTAAGTTGGAACCTAACAGCCCATGGCAGCATGTAATGTAGCACATAACATATGGACAGCATTATTGTTATATTTCCATCTTCCAGTAGGACTTCCTATATCAACGTCGTCAGTGATACAATTACGATTATATAACCTGATGATGTTTTTACTTCCATGTGCATATATAAAGTAAATAGCCCTCTAACTTCTCCCAATTGTGCTTATACTAATTGCACTTTCTTTAATTTTGTTTGGTTAAAGCCATGTAAAACAACATGACTCTATATAAACTTAACCGCTGAAAATAGAGAGGGAAAATAAAGGCACAGATATACAGCTTCCAGCAAAACTGCACAAATTTTTTACATATAAATGGGGGATGTTAATGCACACAAATTTCATCAACTTAAAATAGAAAATTGCTCATCAATGAGGATATCAGCTTGACACAATAATGAAGCTAGAAGGCACCTGAAATTCATCCAAAATGGCTTGAATGGAAGAATCTGTGACGACGGTGGATAGTATTTCAAGCTTTAAGGTGCAAAAAGTGAAGGAACTGCTTTAGCGAACATCTGTATGTTACAAAGCACCTAAGCAAGACAGATAAAAATTTATCAGCTTAGGTTATTCACACAAGAGTTGAGCTACATTAACTTCGGTCAATTCCATCAACCACTAAAAAAAATATAGAAAGTTGATAGTAACAAAAGGAACAATTAGTTAGCATTAGATTGTAAACCTTTAGAATATATATATATATATATATATATATATATATATATATATATATATATATATATATATATATATATTTTTTTTTTTTTTTTGAGCAAAGACGGCGGGTGGAAGCCCTCCGCGTTCCATTAATAAGCCGGTAATAGAACTACAATAAAAAGCATTTAAATAAAATAAAAATACATAAAAGAAAGTAGCAAGACTTAGCTAGAAATAAGTTCTCAGAAGACAACAATGAAGTCTAAAAAAGCATAATAAAAGCATCACATATTCTTCGTAAAGTCCACCAAAAACAGCCATACGTTCCCGTAAGATACCCAAAAGCCATCTATCCAGTCTGGGCCGGAGATGGCAGATTATCGCTGTCGTCTTCCCTAGATGTCCCACCTGAGAGCTGCACCCGCTCCTCATCTGAAAGTATATCTGCCCAAACAAAGATATCATGAATAATCATACGTAAACATGTGTGTAATGGGCGTGCGGTAAAATTAAAGATTTTACTATTTCTTTCGCTCCATACATTCCAACAAAATGTTGCTACGAGGATTCTAACCAAATGTGATTTTTTGCCTCTAACACATAATTTATCCTCAAGACTAGTGCATAACCCTATGTTGATACTGATTCCAAATTTGCTGGCGCAATTCCACCACAGTTCTCGGGTAAAAAGACAATTCAACAAAAGATGAAACCTTTAGAATATAATAAGAAGCAGATGCACGTATCAATACTGAAGGGCGGCTGTTGAAACTCAATTATCAAAATCTATGTCAGTGTTCATTCAACACTTGTTCAAAATTATTTACTTTGTAAAATGAAATGAGAGTAACTAAATGCCATGGGAAAAGAGACAAATGATTATAATGTGTTTGGTTGTGGCAGTAAGTTGCTTTCCAAACCTTCAAGAGTGTTTAATACAGCAATACCTCAATCATTAATCATAAATCAGAAAAAGAGAGTTCTGTCATCTTTAGGGCTCACCAAGAACAGATCCAGATTGAATTGGAGCGACATAGCAACAACTGATCAATCAGCCAAATATTTGCGGCTGTAACAAAAAAATAATAACATGCACAAAGCTATGGAAAAACTATATATCCAGATCACATAGGCAAGGCAAGGCATCAAGTTTTATGTCTTGTGGAAATAACATCTTCCATTATTCCAAAAACATAAAGAGTGTTAGCACCAATGCACAAAGAGGGAAAAGAAGAAGAAGAAGAAGAAGAAGAAGAAGAAGAAACAAAGCCGGTAGAAAGTAGGAGCTTCCTCATTATGCGCTACATACATTAGTAAATTATTATTTTTAGAATAAAGAATTTAAAGCTGAATCATACTCTTCATTGCTAATCAACATACAATAAGCAATAAGACTTTTTACAATTTGAAGCCTTCATGTTAGCCATGTCTCCGTTCATAATAACACCAAGAGAAGATTCAAAAGAATAACAATGCCTTAAGGCCAGCTGTTAACCTTCTAGAAAGTTATATGGAGGTGCAGTCTTTAGTTTCCGATTCATGAAAACAACCAAGATCTTCTTGCATTTGTGCTAATGAAGAAAAGAATGCTCTTGAAGAAGAATTCTGTCCTCGCTGCAGAATATGCAAAACTCATTTTTTTGTCCAAATAAGATGCATACATTCAATTGCAACTCTGATTGTCTATTACGTCAGTGCGCTGTGCAGTGGTACAAGCTGAACAGGGTTTGAAGTGGTTGAAGACATGCAAATTAGGCTTCTTTCCTTAGACCAGCAAATTTCTGCTTGCCAAAGGGATACAACAGGAGTAAAACAGAACATGGCAAATTGATGGATGATTGAATTTACATGATACGTAGGGCTTGATTCACCATGTAATGATAAGTGGAATGTTAATTTTCTATGTTGTGGGAAGAATAACTTAAGCAAAATGTTAGGGACAATGAACCAGTGCGTCCGTAAGCGACTTTCGAAACTTCTAGGAAAAAACTTCGAATTGGGATCCTCCCGGTGAACTGACCGTACCCCAAACCGACACAAGTGAACAAGTAGAGTATACTAGGGCGCGTCAAGAGAACCATGTTGAAGGAACTCGGCAAAATGACCCCTGTTCACTGCTCTATTCGACGTTGCCTCACTGACCATTTTTTTTCTTAAAAGTCGACGAATCAAAAGATATAAAGCCGAGCCTTTTTGTAGATAATCATTCTCTTTTAGTTTTCCCGAATTTACGCACCAATCTGACCCAAAAAACTTAAGCTGTTAGATCAAAATCCCAACTTTGTATTCTTTATCCTATCTAATATGAGATTAGCTCCAACTTTATATTTAAACGTATAAACTTTTTTTGTCCTATCCGATGCGGGACTATACTTACAGATGAACAACTAACACAAAATAAACTATACAAGACTGATTGGAGGCTTTGGCTAAAGATGGTAACAGAGGTAAAATGATGATTCGGCTGAATCCCTCAACCATCATCAGGACTCCAAATTGTGTCTCAGGGATATCTCATATGCATGTGGTTTAGGAAGAAGAAATTTATTATACAGCTTTCCCCATGCACCACTAGCCATCCTGTATAGTCCCTCCGTCCCTCCCCCAAATCAACAAAAAGGTATGAATAGGCCAAATATTTAATGGAAGATCCTACTTGGTTTGGAATATTATACAAAACTGCAAGTAGTCTCTAGGTGAAGCTTATTGGAAGAGGCAAAGCTTTTACTTCTGCTTGTGGACCCTCATTCCCTCAATAGTTTCCTTTCAGCTTTTCTTTTACTAGAATTATGTCCCCATTGTCTAGTTGTAGGATCCAGGCTCGGTAGTTTTCAAGCAGAAACCTCAAAGGCTTCTGATGATCCTCTCATCTAACACCCTTCCTCAGATAATGCTTCATATGTTTTGTATTTGAGTGCAATCATTACATTTCTGCATCTATGAATTAATTACAACACGAAAGTTTCGCGTGAACACCAGTTTATAATTTAAATACAGAAAACTCATTACCTTCCACTTTCCAGATAATACCTTGTAAAACCTCAAATATCTCTATTTGAACCCTTATTAGAACTAACAACATGTCATGCATGTGCTGCCCTATTTAACCTAGTTAGCCTCAGGCAGATACTCCCAAGTATGAATTAATGCTTTTTTAAAATTTGGCACAACAAACAAATATTCCACCAAGCTTGATGAACGAAGAATCTACAGGTTTGAATATGTGATGTATTGCTGCTGTGCCTAAACATATTAATTTATAATTGAAAGAGACATGCTCTTTTATTAACAGAAAAAGGGATATTGTTACTGGATTAATGTACTCAACAGACCTGCACCAAAGCTTCTCTACTCTCTGTGATATGATCCAGAAACAAAGATTTAAAAAAAATAAAAAACATCATGCATATGATTCAAAGCATACTACCAGCAATGGTGAAAAAGTATTAGATATATATGGCGCTCATAGAACCATTTTTCATAGCTCATAACCATAATTAAGATAAAGGAAGCAGATCCATTTGTAGCTACAAACATCAAATATTTGAACTTATAAAATCTTATAGGCAATGACATGCTAATAGACAAAGGTGTGAGACAATTTACCACATATCTTGAGGCTTGAAGTGGCTTAACAATTCTTTTGACTTCCTCCCTTGCAGCGATAATCCAATGCACCCCAGAAACTGGCTCTTTCATCATCGGCATTATTCGGGGGCAAGTTGGGAGGCCGGGGACGACCTTCGACCACTCACCAACTCCGATGGATTTTGGATAGAGTTGGCTAGGAAGGGGCAAAAACCGAGAGGACATTTCTAGTGATGAGGACAAAAACCCAAAACACAGGATGAAAAGCTGGTCGAGGTGGTTAAGGAGTCGTCGGTGAAGGGGGTACATTCTCCTTCCTCTTCGGTGATCCCTTCCACCAAATACCCAAGCATTGAATGCAAAAGTTCATACTCCGAAGAAGAAGTACTTGCACTTCTCCCGGCCGCTAGGGGTGAGACTTCTCATATTACCAGGAAAGAAAAAGAACAACAGGGAGGTTGGCAGATGGTTAAATCCTGTAATACAATCAGAAAAAAGAGAGCCACTACTTCTGTACAGAACATCAGAGGAGGGAACAAGAGAAACACTCTCTAGCTAAAAAATCAACACATGGTAGCCCAGAAGCCTCCTAGATCTGTGGAAAATCAGGGCATTTTAAGGATGAGTGTCCTTTCATCAGGTGCAGATTTTGTAAGGCTTTGGGGTATTGAATTGGAGAGTGCCCGATTGCCCCAAAAAGGAAGGATGGGTTTTAGGGAAGACCAACTCAAACTAGGGAAGGATTGAAACGAAAGGAACTAACTCAACAAACTTCTATAACCCAAAACTTATTGAAGACAGTCGAACAGAACCAGCAACTGAAACCAATAGTCTTTATTCTGACATCAGAATTGGCCATGGAGGAAAAACAATAACTTACCAGGACTGTAGGGGTGATATATCCAGGCAACAGTAACTCAACGACGATGGAAATTATAGAGACATCGAGATCTCTGTCTCTTGAATTTGCAAACCACTTTTGGAGGCTGGATAGGAATGGTGACAAATTTCTCACCCAATTCCCATCGAAGGAAGACTGGCTTATACATAGGCCAAACCTTTGATTGTATGTCGGGAATCTGAGGCGGACTTCAAATTTCACATATGGAGAGGGGACGAAGACTCCCAAGCTTACCTGTTCCCGGTTACGGCATGGGTGGCCATCCATGGCATCCCAATCCATCACTAGAATAGAATTGATATAAGCAAATTGTTAGCTAAATATGCTCATGTGTTGGATATCAGTGATCAAACAATCAAGAAGGCTAGTCTAGACTTTGCTAGAGTCTTTGTGGGATGTGAGAACCTCGCGAGGATTCCCCGATAGTTCTGTGCAGTCATAGGAGATCAACTTTGCTCCATCAAAATTGAAATCACTTGTAATTTTGATAGAATAGACCATACTTCACCGGAATATAATTTTCCATTCAATACCTCGATCTCGGTGAAGGAGGGAACAACACCGGCAGTCGGCACAATCAGTTTATCCGATCAGCCGCCATGCGGTGTCACTCTTCCTCCAGCCGGTGCCCGGAGGAGCTTCACATGGAAGAGAATAGAACACAAGCTTGGGACCGCTTGACAAAACCTGAGCATAGACAAAAGTCGGCTCTCAACCAGTATGGTAGGGAGGAGGTCAGGACCGGATAGGCCCATGGATCGCAAAGGGAAAGAACCCCAAATGACTTTTGACGAACTACCAAAATCCAACCAGATCTGGATAGAGGACATGAAGCACCCTTAGGGTAAAGTACACTCGTTTCCTGATCAACCAAGCCCTCCGGAGGAGACAGCCTGCCAACGACCTTTCGTCTGATATGGAAGAGGAAAATCAACATAAGGGGAAAGGGAGTCAAAGTTACAAAGAAGCTCCTCTAACGTAGATGAATAAGGCTCAAACTTCGGCATCATTGGCAGAGATTCAAGAGGACGGCTGATTTTGGACCTCTCAAAGTGGTGGAGGACAGAGGGGTTCAGTTCGGGTAGGTGGAGAGAAGGACTTTTGGAGGAGGAAGGGGAGATGGAGAAATTAGGGGAGGGGAAGGCGCTGGACAGTTTCCTGAAGGAGAAGAGAGCAGAGCTCGAGGAGAGGAGACGAAGAGACCGGTCACATTTAATGTGCAGGGAAAAAGATGAAAAAAGTATCTCGGGCTAACAACCCCCCACCCAAACTCCCTACTATAGTCAACAATTTCCCACCCAATTAATACAAGGTCCGGGTGGGGTAACCAATGGAAAAGAGGATGAGGGAGTCAGCAATTTATTACCTAACTTCTTACCCAACATGAAACTCAAAGTGGATGAGAGGGACCACCTTGGGGACAAACGTGACCAAGAAACCAAATTAGATACAGGGGTAACCCAAATAGATAATGAGGATGGGAATAATGTTGGAGTTGTGGACTGTTCCAAGGCCTAGCAATCTAGTGAATTAAAGAAAGCCTGGATGAATTTTGAGGCTGCTAATATTGTAGGCTGTTCCAAAACAAATGTCTCTCAAAGTGATTATTTGGACTTTCTCACAACCCTTAAAAATCTGAATGTAGATTTTGCCAGAAACACAATAGCCAAGTTATTAGAGAATATGATGAAAGAGGAGCAAATAAGGACTCCCATGAAGCCACGACGTAGATAGACCTTCCGTCTCCCAAAAAGGATACGGGACAGGAAGAAGTTCCAGATCAGAGCAACAACTCAGGACCTACCTAGAATCTCACCAGGGAAATTGGTCATGCCTTCACTAGATAAACTATCAGCAAATGAGATAAGGAGTGAAGAGGCTCAGAACCAACTGTAGATAAGCTGAAGACCATGGATGATACATATAGGATTCTTGAGCTGGAAGAGGGGACCCTTGAAAATAGACAAGTAATTTCTGCGATCACTCCCAACAGATGGAGCAGAAGACTGGAGGAGAAAAGGGGGGACAATAATATCAGGCTGGCCAAACTGCAATTTCAGCCACCAAGCATAAAACTCTCATTTCAGAACTCATCCCAGTATCTCTCATTTAAATATCGATATGCTGAATTTAATTCTTGATAATATGTTATTTTCTTTGGTTGAGAGTTGTGATATTGACATGGGATTAGAGAAAGTAGAAACCAATAATAATTTAACACAACTTAGATCGCTAGACCATTCTAAGTTTACGGAGGAGAGTAAAACGAGGGATTAATACCACCCATCGTTTGTGGAGAAGTTTGTTATCATTCTCAAATGAACTGTATATTTTGAAATGTTAGGGGTTTGGGTAATTCCACTAAGTGATGTATGATTGCAGAGGTCATCTGAAACAACAAAATTGACATTGCTTGTTTGGAAGAGACTAAATTCATAAATCCTTCCCATAGATTACTTAAGACAATTGGTCCTAATAACTCTTTTACTTTCCATTATAAAAATACTCACGGAGCATCAGGTGGTATAATAGTCGACTATAACAACAAATTTGTCCCTGATCGACACAGGGGAAGGTGAGTTTTCCCTCTCGATAAGAGTTAAGAGGCTTGCTGATGGGTGGATTCAAACAATCACAGTAGTTTATGGTTCTAATGACACCCATTCGCGGCCACTTTTCTGGGATGAAATTAAGAGCATAAGGGGTAGATGTAGCTCTCCTTGGATCATGGAGGGATTTTAATATAACTAGATTTATTCATGAAAAAAGAGGAATGGACCATCACCCCCAAGATAGAGAGATGTTCAATGAGGTCATCTCACAACTAAGACTTACAGACCTGCCACTTAACAACCGTATATTCACATAGTCTGATATGAGGGAAAATCCAAATTTGGCTAGGCTAGACAGGGTAGCCGATCTCAAAGCTTTGGAGAGAATCACCTCTGATCATGTACCTATTTGTCTAGACTCTAAAGAGCACCAACCTCAGTAAAGAAGGTTTCATTTCAAAAAATGGTGGTTAGAATATAAAGAGGTGCATGATCTCGTCAGGGAGAGCTGGTCACAACAGGCCTTGGTAGAGGATGCTACTGAGAATATATGTGTTAAACTTTGTCGTCTCCGCAAAGTGTTATAGAGATGGGAGAAAAGACATCGTCTCCTCTCTCGAGAGCACAAAACCAAGTTATTGAAGGAAATAGATATCCTAGAGAAGCATGAAGAGACGAGATCTCTCAGTATGGAGGAGAATTCCAAATTATTCAATCTCCAAAAAGCCATAGAGGAAATCTACAGGAGAGAGGAAATAATGTGGAAGCAGAGAGCACGGTGCAAATGGATGAAGGAAGGGGATGCTAACACTACCATTTTCCACAAGTCTGCCTGTATGCGCAGAAAAGTTAATAAGACTAATACATTACAATGTGAGGAAGGACTTATTCATAGACCTCAAATACAGGACCACGTACACCAACACTTTAAAAAACTATTTGGAATGAAAAATCATTTCAGATTGCGAGTGAAGAAGAGTGCTTGGTCAACCTGTCCGAACTTACATGAATTGGAGCTAGAGATCTAAGAAGAGGAAATTAAGCATGCAGTGTGGGAATTGGGCCCCGAAAAGGCCCCTGGTCCAGATGGATTTCCAATATTCTTTTATAGGACTTTCTGGTAGGAGATTAAGGTAGATCTTAAAAGATTGGTAGATGAAGTCTACAATGATTATTCTAGACTTGACAGGATCAATTATTCACTCATCACACTTATCCCCAAGAGGAAACAAGTAGAGCGGATTGGGGATTATAGGCTCATCGCCTTATTGAATTGCTTTATTAAAATCATCACGAAAATCCTATCCAATAGAATTGCACCCAAATTGCAAAATATGGTTGGGGATTATCAGACTGGTTTTATAGCAGAAAGAAATATATTGGAGGGAGTAGCGTCAACATATGAGATCATTCACCATTGCGAAAAAACCAGGTTGAATGGATACATCTTCAAACTGGATTTTGAGAAAACCTATGACATGGTAGAATGGGATTGCTTAATTGAAGTAAGAAGCCAATTCGTGCAATTTCTTCTTCTTTGGTTAACAATATGCCTAGCTACTTCATTCCAAAATCCACATTTACCATAAATAACACAAATAATAATTTTAATTTATTCTAACATCTAATACCAAGAATTTTATCTTCCAATACTTTCCAAAGAATAAATCACATACATTTAAATTTTCGCACCATTAAAAAATCTTGACTTCGAATTGTTCAACCTCAACAAGATTTCAAAACCACAACAAATTTTTGTAAAAAAAAACTTACCTAAAATCAGATGCGCTAGCCTGTTGTTTGACCGCGATGACGATCGGGGGCGAAGGCGGCAAGGCTGGCGGCTAATTGGCGGCGACTTTCGCGCTCTTGGGGTGGCGATGATTTGTGGAGATCGCCGATGAAATTCATACGTGAAGCTTGAGTAGAGGAGAAAGACGATTCAGAGATGATGCTCACTAGGAAAAATAAAAAAGTTTATGAGGAGAAGAAATGGTTGAAGGAAGTGAAAGGATATTTTGAGAATATTTATGGTGCTTACTAAAAAAAAACTACCTTTTTAGAATATCTTGTGCTCACTAAGAAATTGGGGCTCACTAGGCAAAAAGTGGTGCGCATTTAGAATTACCCCTCCTCATATTGTAGAAAGAAATCAAAGACGTCATCTTTAGAATTTTTCGACTCACGCAACAGCGCATTGTAACATGTATCGATGTGCTCTTTATAGTCGTCGAAGGCGCTGTACTCCGGGTACTTGTCCCTGGCCTGAAGGGCATCATCAGGCGACCTGCAGTTCAAGGTTCAAGGAATCGAGATCCATGCGCTGAAGGCGCTATGCTGCGAGTGGTGTTGCAATGGATCTCAATCTCACGGCGGAGGTGCTACAGGCGAGGAGAGAGAGAATGGAGAGAGACTTGCCGTTGAAGAGCATTGTGGCATAGTGGCGTTCTTCATGGCGTTGGTGTTGCTGCCCTCCAAAATCTCTAAACTAGAGAAAAGGCACTGGCTTTTCTTCTATAGATCGATTGATGTCGAGAAGCCTGCACCTTTGGCCAAAAAGTTTTCAATTTTGGGCCTCCATGACCTTTTTTTTTTTTTTTGTTTGAAGAAGAAGAAGACTCAGGGGCAAATGACTCTTCCCTGCCAAAATTTTGTTAAACCGTTTTGGAACTCATCCCTGCCATGATTGACCCTCCAAATAAAGTTTGCCTCTCAAGTGGCTGCCAACAATTGTTGAAGCAGAGAGAGAGAGAGGAGAGGGGCAGCCCACCGGCTTTGACTTGGGGTTTGCAAAAACTAACTTTTTTCTGTTGTTTTTGGCTCTGTTTATAGGAGCGGAAAATATGCAAGATTCGTCGACGTGTCTGTAGTAGTTAGTGAACTTGAGAGTTTAGCCTATGCAGAGTCACAATCGTCGTTGGCAACCGTCGAACGTCGCTCCCATCTTCGCTTCCATCTTAAACGTTGGATTGCACCACACCTTCTAAGAAGATACTCTTACTAGTCGTCATCTTGTTTTCAGTAAAATTTTGGATTTCTCTTCATTGTCACGTACTAAAATAATTTTCAATGATTACAATCATCTTAAAATTACAATGAAAAAAATTATAATCAAAATAGAAAATAAGAAGAGAAATTTATAAATTCATCTTGAAATCACCTGTCTTGTAGATAAAAATGAAAATATACTGTAATCTTTACAAAATATTTGATTTAATCAAATATGATTTAGTTCATTGAATCTGGTTTGATTTGACTAAGGAAAGACTTGGTAGAATTTTTGAGATTTCTAGTTTGATTAGATCAGATTTAATTTGGATTTGATTAATTCTAAAATCTCCATCTACTTTGATTCTATTTGGATTATTTGTGATATTGATAGATGTGAACCTCTCTTCATCAATTTTTCAGTAAGCAGTGTAATAAATTTATCATAATATTTTATTTGCATCAAAATATACCTCAAAATGTATTAACCCAACAGCTCTGTTTTCTTCTTCTGCTTCTTCTTCTTCTTTTTCTTCCTCCCCTTTTTTTAAACAAATATGTTGTGAATCCCACTTAGTAGATAAAAGTAGCTAGATGTGCTTCTATTCATTATTAGAGAACTAGCTGTTGGCAGTGAAAATTTCTAAGTAAAATAAAGTTTTTCACAACAGAACGCGGAGTTAACTCTGTAGCTCCGCGTTTGGCTATTTTAGCCTCGCGTTTGAGCAAAACGTGAAGCTAATCGATAGCTCCGCATTCTGATAAATCTAGCTCCGCGTTAATTCTGTGTAAGTAGATAACCAGAATCTCAAATTGATTGAGATTAAAATTTGGTCTTATCCAAATACCCAAATTGAGTCCGATCAGAATTCTAAATCAAGAGATTTAAATCAAAACTAAGATATTTGATTGGAATCATTGATGAATACAAATTCTATTTAGATAGAAACTCTCATATAGACCTAAGGCTATAAATACTCCTTTGAGGAAGCCATAGGAATCTTTTTGGGAGCATCTTAGAGAATTCGAGTTACGCGTGAGAGCTTTGAATTCGTGAAGATCAGCAGAGAAAATCATCCAAAGTCGGCCGGCATCTTCTTCATTTAGAGCAAGAAAACCATTGTGGTCAGATCGTCAAAACGAACTACTAGTTAGATCCCATCGCCACATAGATCCCACGTTTTATTGTAAAAGAGAGCGATAATATATAAATCCTCTCGTTTGTTCTTTTTCTTGTTCACTTTCATTGTAATCTAAGTTGTATTCAATGGAAGGAAAGCAAATTTTTGCTGCGAACAACTCCCGCGACCACCCTTCTTATTGTCGCCTCAACTCCTCTTGACGAGCTGTTAACTCTGCCCGTAGCCGTGCCAACTCGATCTCGGTGATCGCTTCCACATCCGCTTGCCGAATTGTATTTAGCGTGTTCACCTGCTCTTCTAAAGCTTCAAGGCAGGCCCAGTAAGGAGTTGCTCGGTTACGTCCCCCAATCCTTTCGATATTATTCAGATAGCTAGACAACATTGGACGTCCAAGAATAAGAAAATCTCTTCCGTCCAGGATCATCCCAATACATCTCCTTAGTAACCGCATAAAATCATTAACACTATGGTTGAAGAATTCTTCGAGAGGGTCCACAGTGTCTGTGTTTAAAGTAGGCAGCACTAAGAAAGATGTCGCCGGGGGAGGAGTGGCGTCCGTTGGAGTCGAGGAAGAAGAAGCCCATCCCTGTACTAGACTCATTACATGCGAGGCCAGTAAAGCCAATAAAGACTTGGCAGAACTGGGAACCCGAGGCGAATTATCACTGGTACAGATCATTCGAGCAGTGCCACCAGCAGGGGTAGACGAAGGAGTGTTTTCACCCGAAGCTCCTCCTGTGGCAGAAGTGGCTTCGAACGAGAACTTCAAATTCTCTTCATCTCCTATTGGCAGATGACTCGGAGCTGGAGGAGTCATCAGTGTCTCAACGCCATAATGGTAGAAGGCGTTAATACCGCTAGCTGAGGAGCAGGAGGCACACCAACAACCAATGGAAAAGTTTCCTCGGAGCAGACCTTTGGTGTTGGAGATGGCAGACTTGGGGATGGGGAAGCCTTTCTTACTGCGACCACGACGACGACCTCTGTCCTATCATCACTCCCGAGTTCATCGATTGAGGGAACTGAAGTAGGAATAGAGAGAGGAGCTAGCGTGAAATAGTCCACACCAAACTCCTCCGCTGAACTACCGAGACCACCTACCGAGCCGGTGGTGCCAGAGTAGTCGACCACCCTGGTAGTTGAGTGCATGGGAGAATGGAGTTGACTACCTGCATATCAGAAAACAAACAAAGAGTGTTACATATAATATAGAAAAATAAATAGAAGATAGAGTATAAAATCTGAGAGAACCATACCAGGGGATATAAGTCCTGTGGTTGGACTTGATGGAGGAGCCGTTGTCGTCTCTAGGAGCACACCCATTTCACCACTTAAAAGCTGCGCTGTAGTGTGCTCACCAGATTCTTGGGTAGGCGGGCGAGCCAGAGCATCAGGGGCACTGGGAGTTTCAGTAGGCCTACTCTCCTCTGCCGAAGTTGATGGCAGAGTTGAGACGAGCAAGTCCGTAGCAAACTTGACTGTAACGCCTCACTTCCAGTAGTGTGGAAAGCTGGAACGTTCGACGTCGAATGATAACTCGATGAGCCTCAAACAAAATATTACAGTCGCTATTGTAATTTAATATGAATGACATACAGAGATAAATGAATATTTTTTTTTGAAAAACAAAGAAATAATAAATTCCTTCAAACAAAATCTGCAATGTCACAATAGATAAATTTTTTCTGAAAAGAAAAGGACTGTCTCATATGAAACTAATTATAGCGCCATGTGCACTTACTAAAAAGAAAGCAGCTAGCAAAAGGAAGTAATCACTCCTGTAGATCTGCTTGTTCCTGGAAGTACAACATATCCTGTTATGCCACTGGTGGGTCTACTTCTTGATAGAAGTCTGCATCTGGTCATGCATAACCAGGATCGTCAGCAAAGCGATCCAATATTAAATAATAAAGAACAACAAAAAAATAATGAATAATAAAATCTCAATGTCAGGAACAATCATGCAAATGAAGGACAAAAGGTTTTACGTATTTATACTTATCATTACTATTATTTTAATCGATATCTTTTAAATTTTTACAGTTAATGTCTTTTAGTTATGGTATTTGAAAATTCAAGAAAATATTAATATAGCTGAGCTGAACGCATCCCCGTCTACCCCCGGAAAAACGGAACAGTAAGTTGATCGGAGCCTATCCCGATCCTCCCAAAAATGGGAAACAGTGGCGCGCTAAGTTGGTCGGAGCCTATCCCGATCCTCCCATAAATGGGAAACAGTGGCACAGTACAGTTACGTTCAGCCATCTAATTCATACAAACCTAAATTTTTTCCCAAATCCCCAGTGTATATCAGGTTCGGTATTAACTATTAAATTTTATTATCAATTGGTGATTTCAGAAATTTCAGTTCAGTATGTAGATTGGTGATAATAATTAAGTTCAGGGTACAGTAACAATAACAGTGACATTTGAGGAACAGTATAACATTACAGTGGTTAATTATCTATCACCAATCATATACAGTAGCAGTTTGCATTTAAACAATGTCTTATCTTACTTCATATAGTGTTATCTTTCTTTTCCTTTCAATATATAATAAAAATTTGAATTAAGACTTATAGCATAACTTTCTGGATTATATGCATATTTCAAAAAAATATAAACGTGTGGATTTTATTTAATCACTCTTAAAATAGCGTGTCTGTGGGTTCAGATAACAATAGTAGTTACATGTAAAAAGAAATCGGGGTAGTTCTAAATGCGCGCCACATAACACACAGTAAGGTGATTTGCAACATAAGGAAAATAGTGTTCTCTAAACTTTATTCAAGTTTGTTGAAAAACCACAATTTTTCTGACAAGTATACTAAAAGAGAAAGGAAAAAGTATATATAACCTTAATGATTTAAACTACAAATTCATACATAAAGTTTGCACTCCATCTGTCAAATAGTGAATCATAGCTAAGCAAGCAGCTGACAATTGAGTTCCTCCCTCAGAGGACCAGAAGCCAATATATAAAAATGGCTAATCAAATCACCTTCACAAATATTGGGTTAGCATGCCTCCTCTAATCATTTAAACAATTCATTTTAGGGAAACAACATCGGGTGCTGGGTTAAAGTCACTTATGCTGTCATGAATTTGACTCGTGCAAAAAAAGTCCAGCACCAGAAAAGAACAACAACCCCCATTCCCAAAACACACACATCCACCTTTCCTTCTCATTCCATCCCTTCACCCTTACATGCAATCAATATGATACATATGGAATTCATTGCAGAGATTTTGTTGAACATCAATGGTTACCGAACCTTATGGCGTGATCGAGTCCCCTTGCCCATCCGCAACCGAACACAGAAAGGGGGAAAGAGAAGATGAAAAAGAAGCACATGCGCAAGTGGAAGTGGAAGTGGAAGTAGAAGCACAGGAAGATGCGGAAACGGAAGCCGAAGAAGCACAAGAAGATGCGGAAACTGAAGCCGAAGAAGAAGCACAGGAAGATGCGGAAACGGAAGCCGAAGAAGCACAAGAAGATGCGGAAACGGAAGCCGAAGAAGAAGCACAGGAAGATGCAGAAGCGGAAGCCGAAGAAGCACAAGAATATGCGGAAACGGAAGCCGAAGAAGAAGCACAGGAAGATGCGGAAGCGGAAGCAGAAGAAGAAGAAGAAGAAGAGGAAGAAGAAGAGGCAGCATCAGGTGCAGAAGCAGAAAGAGAAAAGAAGAAGAAGGAGAAGAAGAAGAGGCAGCAGCAGGTTGCTACCTCGCCATGTCAGTTATGATGATGAGTGTTTGCTAGCAACATGATTGTCTGATTTACATAATTGCCTCCATACAAAGATTAAGGGAACAACAATAAGAAGAAGAAGCGGATAAATAAATTGCAAACCATATGAAGACAGTATCATGCAGCCAGAGGCATTTTAATGCTTCCATTGTCAAAGAGGAGGCCGTACACAATTCACCAGAAAGGAGGAGTTGAGTGCGCGTATCAAACCCTAGCTCTACTCCAATCTATAAAACCTCATAGGCATCGATGAAATTTATCCTAATGACAATTTATTTGACTGCCTAATCAAGCAAGCTGACAATGGTGAAAATTCAAATTTTATTCTTGTCAAATATACCTTCGTCTGAAACAAATTAATATAAATATTCTAGTCAATCACGATTGTAAAATTCATAGAACTATCTTTAACAAAATCTATAGGACTATTTTCTATTTAATATTTATGCATCTAAATAAAATAGGAACTATATAAAGAACAAGCATAGCATGTTAAGTGAGTTTAAAAACTCACTTTTAATTGAGTCGCCTCCCCCTTCCCTTTTCTTTTCTGACCTGCGTTCCTCTTCCTCTTCCCGTACGACCTAAAATTTCCAGCGTTCCAGAAGAGAAGAGAGGTGAGAACGGATTTTTAGATCCTTATTTATCTTTAGGTTAGGATATAACCTATTTGGTTGTGATCCAACAAACGAATCTTTTCGGATGAGATTGATATGCCTCCAACTGTTTAGATTTCCCTCCAACAACCCCATTATATATTTTATATTTAAATTATTATTATTATTATTATTATTATTTTTTGAAGTGAAATGAACACAATAAAAAGTGGCCATTACATTCTTACCCCCTTAAGAAAAATTTCATCCTCGAAATTTCTTTAAACTTAAATGATGGAGAGGGGTTATACTTTTATTCAAATAAGTGTGGAAAACGCTCCCGAATGTCTTCCTCTCGCTTCCAGGTTGCTTCCCGATTAGAATGTCGATTCCAAGATATCAACACAAGTGAAATTGCTTTGTTCTTCAAAGTCTTCTCCATTCGGTCAAGTATGGAGACTGGTTCTTCTGGATATGAGAGGTCTGATCCAATCTCTAGTTCTGAATAGTCCACGATATGCTTTTCATCTTGAACATATCGTTTTAACTGCGAGACGTGGAAAACGTTATGTACTTGCTCCAGTGTAGACGGTAGTGCCAGGCGATAGGAGACTTTGCCTATCCGTTCCAAGATTTAGAAGGGTCCGATAAATCTTGGGCTTAACTTCCCACGATTGCCAAAGCGAATGACTCCACGTGTGGGTGACACCTTCAAGAAAACTGAGTCCCCAACATTTGACTGGCCGACCTCTTGGGCGCAGAAGATTGAATCCTCCTCTCCTTATTTATTACTTGCTCTACATCCTGAGCTGCATCAATAACCTCAGCATAGGTCTCTATTCTGGAGGTTACTAAATATTTCTGGATATCTATCCTCAATCCCTGTTGGAAACGATGAGCACGATCTGCCTCATTTGACACCATGTACGGCGCAAATCGACTCAGACGGACAAACTCTGATGCATACTCCTCTACTGTCATCCCGGCCTGCCTCAAGTTAACGAATTGGTACTGCATTTCCCTCCTGGCTGCTCTAGGAAAGAACCTTGTAAGGAAACTCGTTGTGAAAGCATCCCAAGAGATTGGTTGGGATAGTCTGTTCTCCTCTGATTGCCACCAAGTCCTTGCTATATTAGTCAATTGAATTTTGACGACACTCACTTTGTCAGCATCTGTATCTTAGCAACTCTTAATAAATCTACATGAGCCATTATTCAGCTTCAAAGGCTCCCACTGTCCCCAAGAAGGTAGATGGATGAATGCGTCTGAAATCAAATATCCCTCCAGGACGCTGGTCCCTCGGTTCTGCCACGAGATCTAAGGCCGCCATCACTCCTGCTTGAAAGGCTTCGGCCTGTTGTTGTTGCGCGTCGACCATCTTACTAAGCAGTCCTAACATTTCGTTAGCTTCAGTGGTGTTCGAGGTTGAGCCAGAATTTGCTCCATTCTTATTAGTTTGACGAGCCATCTTTTTGAGGAAACAGGATAATGTAAGTATTACTTAAATAAACGTAAATAGATATATTTAGAAAAATCATATTTATGTATATATAGATATATAGTCGTATTGAACCTTAAATAGTTTAGCGAAATTAAACTATTATATTTATTTATTTATTTATTTGCCGACTGTAATGATATTCAAGTTTGTTCAAATCACTTGAACAGACTTAAAGAAGCCTGGGCTCTGATACCACCTGTAACGCCCCACTTCCAGTAGTGTGGAAAGCTGGAACGTTCGGCGTCGAATGATAACTCGACGAGCCTCAAACAAAATATTACAGTCGCTATTGTAATTTAATATGAATGACATACAAAGATAAATGAATATTTTTTTTTGAAAAACAAAGAGATAATAAATTCCTTCAAACAAAATCTGCAATGTCACAATAGATAAATTCTTTCTGAAAAGAAAAGGACTGTCTCATATGAAACTAATTATAGCGCCATGTGCACTTATTATATTTCTCTAAAAAGAAAGCAGCTAACAAAAAGAAGTAATCACTCCTGTAGATCTGCTTGTTCTTGGAAGTACAACATATCCTGTTCTGCCACTGGTGGGTCTACTTCTTGATAGAAGTCTGCATCTGGTCATGCATAACCAGGATCGTCAGCAAAGCGATCCAATATTAAATAATAAAGAACAACAAAAAAATAATGAATAATAATATCTCAATGTCAGGAACAATCATGCAAATGAAGGACAAAAGGTTTTACGTATTTATACTTATCATTACTATTATTTTAATCGATATCTTTTAAATTTTTACAGTTAATGTCTTTTAGTTATGGTATTTGAAAATTCAAGAAAATATTAATATAGCTGAGCTGAACGCATCCCCGTCTACCCCCGGGAAAACGGAACAGTAAGTTGATCGGAGCCTATCCCGATCCTCTCAAAAATGGGAAACAGTGGCGCGGTAAGTTGGTCGGAGCCTATCCCGATCCTCCCATAAATGAGAAACAGTGGCACAGTACAGTTACGTTCAGCCATCTAATTCATACAAACCTAAATTTTCCCCCAAATCCCCAGTGTATATCAGGTTCGGTATTAACTGTCAAATTTTATTATCAATTGGTGATTTCAGAAATTTCAGTTTAGTATGTAGATTGGTGATAATAATTAAGTTCAGGTACAGTAACAATAACAGTGACATTTGAGGAACAGTATAATATTACAGTGGTTAATTATCTATCACCAATCATATACAGTAGCAGTTTGCATTTAAACAGTGTCTTATCTTACTTCATATCAGTGTTATCTTTCTTTTCCTTTCAATATATAATAAAAATTTGAATTAAGACTTATAACATAACTTTCTGGATTATATGCATATTTCAAAAAAATATAAACGTGTGGATTTTATTTAATCACTCTTAAAATAACATGTCTGTGGGTTCAGATAACAATAGTAGTTACATGTAAAAAGAAATCGGGGTAGTTCTAAATGCGCGCCACATAACACACAGTTAGGTGATTTGCAACATAAGGAAAATAGTGTTCTCTAAACTTTATTCAAGTTTGTTCAAAAACCACAATTTTTCTGACAAGTATACTAAAAGAGAAAGGAAAAAGTATATATAACCTTAATGATTTAAACTACAAATTCATACATAAAGTTTGCACTCCATCTGTCAAATAGTGAATCATAGCTAAGCAAGCAGCTGACAATTGAGTTCTTCCCTCAGAGGACTAGAAGCCAATATATAAAAATGGCTAATCAAATCACCTTCACAAATATTGGGTTAGCATGCCTCCTCTAATCATTTAAACAATTCATTTTAGGGAAACAACATCGGGTGCTGGGTTAAAGTCACTTATGCTGTCATGAATTTGACTCGTGCAAAAAAAGTCCAGCACCAGAAAAGAACAACAACCCCCATTCCCAAAACACACACACCCACCTTTCCTTCTCACTCCATCCCTTCACCCTTATGCAATCAATATGATACATATGGAATTCATTGCAGAGATTTTGTTGAACATCAATGGTTACCGAACCTTATGGCGTGATCGAGTCCCCTTGCCCATCCGCAACCGAACACAGAAAGGGGGAAAGAGAAGATGAAGAAGAAGCACATGCGCAAGTGGAAGTGGAAGTAGAAGCACAGGAAGATGCGGAAACGGAAGCCGAAGAAGCACAAGAAGATGCGGAAACGGAAGCCGAAGAAGAAGCACAGGAAGATGAGGAAACGGAAACCGAAGAAGCACAAGAAGATGCGGAAACGGAAGCCGAAGAAGAAGCACAGGAACATGCGGAAGCGGAAGCCGAAGAAGCACAAGAAGATGCGGAAACGAAAGCCAAAGAAGAAGCACAGGAAGATGCGGAAGCGGAAGCAGAAGAAGAAGAAGAGGAAGAAGAAGAGGCAGCATCAGGTGCAGAAGCAGAAAGAGAAAAGAAGAAGGAGAAGAAGAAGAAGAGGCTGCAGCAGGTTGCTACCTCGCCATGTCAGTTATGATGATGAGTGTTTGCTAGCAACATGAATGTCTGATTTACATAATTGCCTCCATACAAAGATTAAGGGAACAACAATAAGAAGAAGAAGCGGATAAATAAATTGCAAACCATATGAAGACAGTATCATGCAGCCAGAGGCATTTTAATGCTTCCATTGTCAAAGAGGAGGCCGTACACAATTCACCAAAAAGGAGGAGTTGAGTGCGCGTATCAAACCCTAGCTCTACTCCAATCTATAAAACCTCATAGGCATCGATGAAATTTATCCTAATGACAATTTATTTGACTGCCTAATCAAGCAAGCTGACAATGGTGAAAATTCAAATTTTATTCTTGTCAAATATACCTTCGTCTGAAACAAATTAATATAAATATTCTAGTCAATCACGATTGTAAAATTCATAGAACTATCTTTAACAAAATCTATAGGACTATTTTCTATTTAATATTTATGCATCTAAATAAAATAGGAACTATATAAAGAACAAGCATAGCAAGTTAAGTGAGTTTAAAAACTCACTTTTAATTGAGTCGCCTCCCCATTCCCTTTTCTTTTCTGACCTGCGTTCCTCTTCCTCTTCCCATACGTCCTAAGATTTCTAGCGTTCCAGAAGAGAAGAGAGGTGAGAACAGATTTTTAGATCCTTATTTATCTTTAGGTTAGGATATAACCTATTTGGTTGAGATCCAACAAACGAATCTTTTCGGATGAGATTGATATGCCTCCAACTGTTTAGATTTCCCTCCAACAACCCCATTATATATTTTATATTTAAATTATTATTATTATTATTATTATTTTTTTTTTTTTGAAGTGAAATGAACACAATGAAAAGTGGCCGTTACATTGACCACCGCCTCTTTAGGGATTACTAGGGTCCCCGGGGCCAACTTCTTCTTCTTCTTGGCTGGCCCTTCTCTCGGGGCTCGGCGACGTTTGACGGTCGGACTCCGGAAACGAGTAACTACATGTGGGGGAGCGCCTCCATTCCTCTCACCCTCACTCTTTTGGCCTCTTTGCGGCTAGAGTAGAAGGCCTCTAACTCCTTACAACAGCTGCGGTTGATAGAGAAATTGGGCACATCAGCATTGGCAACGTTGTACCAGGTGCAGAAACTCAAAGCTATGCTTAAGTCTGGTACCTTTTGGGGCAACAAAAACTTAGCTCCAGTTCCCCCGACGACGAAATGGAACCAGCCCCGCGCTCCTGCGTACAAATTTCCCTCGTACGCCAACCCTTTATTCGGGTTTCCTATATAGAGTTGTGTATATCCAAACTGACGAGCAAATCTGCTTAGGATATACGGCTCTATATAGCACATGGTGTCTTGTCTGTACACCAAGTGTCCGGAGCGAATATTCAATAACCACCAGAAGACCCCCGAAGATAAATTGGTGAACTTGTTTGCTCCCAAAATATCTTTAAAATTAGATCCATACTCTCCTCCAGGAAAGTCTGGGAAGCAGCGGAACATCTCATAGTTCTGGTGGTGGCGGAGCATTTTGCGGATTACCGACATGTAATTTCTCTTCCATACAGAGCGCTCATACTTCTCCACGAAGAACGGCTTGTCGATTGGGTTGTAATCCGCAGCACTCATCAAAGACGAACAATGCATGACTAGCCACGCCATTAAATATGTGTAGGGCATCTCCACCATGGGGTGCGGTGTCTTCACCGTAGAAGCTTCTTTTGCTGCTTTACCCTTTCCAACTTTGCCTTTGTTTTTTTCTGTTGACATGAAGCTGTTGCAGAGGGCCCCGAGTCTGCTTTGAAGGTTACTAATCATTGCTGGTAAAAGCCCGAATGGTCGTCCATAGGCCAATAGAACGACTGGATAGACTACGTTCTTGGCAATAGCTTCCTTAGGCAGTGAGGGGACGACACACCTCTTCAGCCACAACATTAAAAAACCAGCAAGGAGACTATTGGCAGTGAAAATTTCTAAGTTAAAAGGATTTTCCATAACAGACCGCGGAGCTAACTCAGTGGCTCCGCGTTTGGCTATTTTTGCCTCGCGTTTGAGTAAAAAGCGGAGATGTTTAATAGCTCCGCGTTCTGGTTTCTTAGCTCCGCATTTTGATGAGATTATCTCCGCGTGAGCAGATAACCAGAATCCTAAATTGATTGAGATTATAATTTGAGCTTATCCAAATATCTAAATTGAGTCTAATCAGAATCCTAAACTGATTGTGATTGAAATTTGGGCTTATCCAAATACCCAAATTGAATCCAATCAGAATTCCAAATCAAGAGATTTAAATCAATATTAAATATTTGATTAGAATCCTTGATGAATACAAAAACCTTCTTTTCCTATTCCTATGGAAATCTTTATTCATATTCCTATGGGAACTCTCATAACCACTAAAGTCTATAAATACGCTCTTTGAGGAGACTTTAGGGATCATCAATGAATCAAGAATAGATCAATCTTTTGATCATCTTTGGATCTTTTTGGAGGCTTTTGGTAAAGTTCGAGTTACGTGTGAGAGCCTTGAACGAATCAAAACCAGAGATCAGAGGTCTTCTTCTTCCTTCTTTTGATCTTTTGGCAATTCAAGTACGCGAGAGAGCCTTGAAGCCTTTTTGTGATCGTCTTCCTCTTAGAGAATTCAAGTTACGCATAGAGCCTTGGATTCGTGAAGAGCAAAGACCAAGAAGATCGTCTACAGTCGGCCGATATCTTCAAAAGAGAAGATTTCAACGTACCGATCGTCCAAAAGAACTGCTTGACAGATCCCATCGCCACTGATCCCACGTTTATATTGTAAAAGAGAGAGATTGAAGTATAAGATCCTCTCGTTTGTTCTCTTTATTTATATATCTTATTCACTTCCGTTGTAATTTAAGTTAATTCGATGAAAGGAAGTAAAGCAACTTTTGCGGCGAACAAACTGGTGACCACAGTGGGAGCCATCTCTTTCACTGATGAAGAGATTTTGGCGCAATCGGACGTTGACTTGATCGGATCCGAAGTAGACACGCTGGTCATTGAAATCGACTAGCAGAAATACGAGGAGTTCCTCTCCTCTGGATCAGGTGACTTGGATGAGACACGGCACTATCGCCGCATGTACTCCAATACCCGAGCGACGGGTAGAAAGGTATCCACCGAGAGACGGGGATCCTTGGAGACTGCGGCTATAGGGCCGGAGTTCACACAAGAAATCCTAGCCGAGGATGAGCTTCCGACTGCCGAAGAAGACCTGGGGATTGGATTGACCAGAACCCAACTCCGAAACAGGAACCGGAGAGCGAGGCATAGAGCCCTCAAAGCCCGCCTTGAACGCGGAGCTAACACCAGAGGACGCGAGGCTATGGTCCCTCACAAACTGGCTCGCGCTACCCGCGAGACCAGTCTCTACCGCGTTAAACGCGAAGTTACAACTTGCCTTAAAAGCAAGAAAAAGCCAGCGTGTGATATTCCGCGCGAGGCTATTGCTGAGCCTAGCGAGAGACGCGAAGCCAGCAAGATTTGCGCTAGTCGCAAAATATCTGACACTCGCAAGAGATGCGAGTATAAAAATTCTTTAAAGCCAGCGTGTGATTTTCCACGCGAGGCTGATTCTAAGCCAAGCGAGAGACGCGAGGCTGGTAATACTTGCGAGAAACGCAAGACTTCTCACACTCGCGAGGAACGCGAGTATAAAAATTCTTTAAAGCCAGCGTGTGATTCTCTACGTGAGACTGATACTGAGCCAAGCGAGAAACGTGAGGCCAGTAATACTTGCGAGAAACGCAAGATTCATAATACTCGCGAGGAACGCGAAGATGATTGGCAAATTGTTGTCAGTCGTAAAAATCGCGCTAGACACGAAATTATGACTTGTGATAACCACGAGAGTAAGCCAGCGTACAAGAATTTTATTCCACGCGAGGCTAAGATTACAGAAGAGAAACTTCTGAAAACACGCCAAACCAGCGTAAAACGCGAGGCTAGCGTAGCAAATCGCGAAGCTAACTTCAGGCCAGCGTGTGATGTACTTTCTCCACGCGAGGCTACTGAACTTAACTCTGAAACTGGCCAAAGTGCCAAGATTCGCGTAAAACGCGAAGATAAGCCAGCATGTGATGGACTTCTTCCACGCGAGGCTATCAGACCTAAACAAAAACTTGAGCCAAGCGTTGTTCGCAAAGCCAAGGATTCTTGCGTAAATCGCAAGGCAAAGCCAGCGTGTGATTTTCCACGCGAGGCTAAGCATAAAGAAGAAGATAAATTTCTTCAGAAACGCCAAGCCAGCGTAAAACGCGAGGCTAGCGTCAAATGCAAAGCTATAGCTCAACTTCGCGTAAGTGCTTCAGAACGAGAAGCTAACATCCAGCTCCGCGTAAAACAACCTGAATATAGAATCAAGGCTGATAATTGGGTTATTGGACAACATGTTGACACCAATGACTCTGAAAAACTTCAGTGGGCCCCTGGACCCTCTCAACAACCAAGTGGCCACCTCGATTCTTCGTCACCAAAGGACATCGATCTCAAAGATTACTTGATAGAAAAGAGAAATATGACTCAAGCTCAACCACACTCGACATGTCATTGTGAGCAGCTCATAACAGCCATATCTGCTGTATTGGACAATTGCTGTTGTACTAAGAAGAGAGTGTCTGTATTTAACAGAATAACTGAGTCTCGTCAAGATACTCCAAAGAGAAGAAAGAATGATATGAGATATAAAATTAAAGAAAAAGAGGTAAAAGCGGTGACTTCAAATATGGTCAGCAAGGGTAAGAAGGCCATGGAAAAAAGACACGAGTCAGATGCAGATGATGAACAACCTCGCCATCTTACTCGACTCAAGTCAGGTATTGTCGCTCCTCGAGATTATAGGAGACTTGCAAAAGGTTCCTACGACGATGACTCCGACAATTCTGCCATACCCTCTTCACATTCATACATTTCTTCCCGACCAAGGAGGCTCGCATCACATATGGTGGATAAATCCGATGACGTCGACCAGAGGTTGGAAGCTCATAAACAAATGATTCTAAGTCAGCAAAAGGCCATTAATGACCTCAAATTAATACTTCTAAAGGTGGTCGAAAATACCCAGAAGATAGCTAACGATAAGGCTAAAATTTCTTCGGAACCGCCACCTAAGGCAAATGAATAAATTAAAGAAGAAAAGGCTTATTCGATACATGAGGATGATGACAAATACTCTTTCCATGATCCTCATGGAGAAAAGATCGAGAAATTGCAAAGCTAACTGGATGCCCTAATGCACAAGAAAGAATTGAAAGAATCGGGGATTTTAAGACCATACCCGCCTGAGTGGGATTTCGTCCCTTATCTAGAAAAATATAAACTCCTTAAATTGGAGTCATATGAGGGGAAGGGGTCCCCAAGCCAGCACTTATATTACTTTTTATCGCAGGCAGGTCATTTGATGGGAAATGATCCCATAATGACCAAGGTATTTGCGAGCACCCTGCGAGGGCCTGCTTTTACATGGTTCATGCAGTTGCCCCCAGGTACTATCAATAACTGGTATGATGTCGAGAAACAATTCTTGGCATGTTTTTTTGAGGATGATACCGAAATATCGGTTCATTCCCTCTTTGCGACAAAGCAAGGAGAACAAGAAACGGTCAAGAGTTTCATTGAACGCTTCAGGGAGAAGTCCATGTATTGTCGACACGGTATGACTCAGAAAACCCTGGTAGAAACCTGCAAGCATAACTTCAGGACCGGCGTGTTGATAAGAATGGGAGCTGTAAAGTCCAAAACTTGGAAAGATCTGCTGAAGCAGGGAGAGCAGGCGAAAGATATAATTCGCCGGATTGAGGAATCTCGTAGCACGAGAAACTCTATGAATAACAGGCAATATCCACAGAATGCTAAAAATAAAGGGAAGGCTGTGATGGCATATGTTGCAGATCCGAAACCAAAACCTCAAAATTCGAGAGGTGCAGGTCAAAATAAGCCCCGACAAGATAAAACTTATACATTCAAGACGGAGCAGACAGGTACTCTATTCCATCTCCTCCTCAGAAAGGGCTTGCTAAAACTTCCAAAAAATGGAAAACCGAAAGACGTTGGTAAAACCAACGACCCTAACTATTGCCTGTACCATCGGAGCATCGGGCACCCAACTAAGGATTGCTATCCTCTTAAAAACCGAATTCAGGCGTTGATAGAAGCCGGAGTTCTCACACTTAAAGAGCAACACAAGAAAGTTTCTGCAAATATGACAACTTTAATTGGAACCAATAAGTTCCCTGCCAGAGCAATCTCTACCAGAGTGATCCCTGTACCAGTAGGGAAACCAATATCGACACCAAGCACGGGCAGCCCGCACCTGCAAGCTAGCCCCTTGGATACGCTCCGAACCACAGCCGTGACAAAGTCATCTTCATTGGCTAGCAGTCGGATTTGGCTGGGGGTGCCGAAAATATTGACGATGATAAACATCATGCTTCTGCTATTCTCAATAGCCATTGGGATGGCTAATTAAGTACTATAAATAAAAATTTTAGCCCAATGCTGTTAAAGCAGAGGGAAGAGGAGATCAAGTTTCTCGCCAACCCTATCATACTAGGGGTAAAAGTATGAAATCAATCGCCCAATGCTGTTAAAGCAGAGGGAAGAGGAGATCAAGTTTCTCGTCAACCCTATCATACTGGGGGTAAAAGTATGAAGTTAACTACCCAATACTGATTAAAGGCAAATGGGAGAGGAAATCAATTCCTCGACAACTCACCATGCTGAGGGGAATAGCATGGCTAGCCCAACGCAAACGGCGATTGGTAAAGGCTAATCAAATCCGTTGATAGCTGGGGGTTTACTAAAAATCCCATAAACTCTTTCATGTTAAGTTCTTACTTCTGACAGTATGATTTGGATTATTCCCATCTCCGTTCAAGTTACGCAGATGAGGGCTTGGACTCCTTATTAGGCATGTGCAATTAGGCGCCTCTATTGAAATTGATGATCATGACCTAATCATCTTGGGGTGTGCAGTTCAAATTACGCATGAGAACTTTGAACCGCCTCCAATCTTCTTCTTAGGCATGCGCAATTGAGTGCCTCTGATCTAAATTTGGTGTGCCCAGTTCAAGTTACGCGAGAGAGCCTTGAACTGCCTCCAATCTTCTTCTTAGACATGCGCAATTGAGCGTCTCTGACCTAAATTTGATGAATCCTAACCCGATCATCGTGGTGTGGCCAGTTCAAATTACGCAGTTGAGCCTTGAACCGCCTCCATCAAATTTTCAAGCATGTGTAATTAGGCACCTCTGTCGAATTTATTGTTCTTAACCCGATCACCAAATTGAAGATCCAAAGTATTTCAAAATTTGCTAAGTTCTAAGCCATTTTGAAAACTTTGGAGGGGGTTCTGTTGGCAGTGAAAATTTTTAAGTTAAAAGGATTTTCCACAATAGACCGCAGAGCTAACTCAGTAGCTTCGCGTTTGGCTATTTTTGCCTTGCGTTTGAGTAAAACGCGGAGATGTTTAATAGCTCCGCATTAGCTCTGCGTTCTGGTTTCTTAGCTCCGCGTTTTGATGAGATTATCTCCGCATGAGCAGATAACCAGAATCCTAAATTGATTGAGATTATAATTTGGACTTATCCAAATATCTAAATTGAGTCCAATCAGAATCCTAAACTGATTGTAATTGAAATTTGGGTTTATCCAAATGCCCAAATTGAATCCAATCAGAATTCCAAATCAAGAGATTTAAATCAATATTAAATATTTGATTAGAATCCTTGATGAATACAAAAACCTTCTTTTCCTATTTCTATGGAAATCTTTATTCATATTCCTATGGGAACTCTCATAACCACTAAAGTCTATAAATACGCTCTTTGAGGAGACTTTAGGGATCATCAATGAATCAAGAATAGATCAATCTTTTGATCATCTTTGGATCTTTTTGGAGGCTTATGGTAAAGTTCGAGTTACGCGTGAGAGCCTTGAACGAATCAAAACCAGAGATCAGAGGTCTTCTTCTTCCTTCTTTTGATCTTTTGGCAATTCAAGTACGCGAGAGAGCCTTGAAGCCTTTTTGTGATCGTCTTCCTCTTAGAGAATTCAAGTTACGCATAGAGCCTTGGATTCGTGAAGAGCAAAGACCAAGAAGATCGTCTACAGTCGGCCGATATCTTCAAAAGAGAAGATTTCAACGTACCGATCGTCCAAAGGAACTACTTGACAGATCCCATCGCCATTGATTCCACGTTTATATTGTAAAAGAGAGAGATTGAAGTATAAGATCCTCTCGTTTGTTCTCTTTATTTATATATCTTGTTCACTTCTGTTATAATTTAAGTTAATTCGATGGAAGGAAGCAAAGCAACTTTTGCGGCGAACATAGACCTTTCTCAGAAATGGGGAACTGGGCTTGATAATAAAAACTCTGGAAGACCGTATCTGGGCTGAATCCCCCTTCGTTGGATTTAGTAATATAAGTCGTGGCTTTCAACTTGGAGATACGATCCTTTATTTCCTCAATACTGATGGATGGGAATCCACGGACCATGGAGAGACTCTCCTTCAAATTGATAAAGAGGTAGTCTGCCCACTTCTTATGACCGACTTCTTAATTCCTTACCCTAGCCAAGTCGGTGCAGATGTGGTAGTGGCACATTATTTCCCAATAAGTATGGTAGATGTGCTCATCCCTCGCCTTCAGCATGCTCAATTCCTCGGCAGTGGGGATATATTCTTCATAAAGAACTTCGCCCATTGACAATCCAGACACTTCATGCATCTCGTGGAGAGCAAGTCCTAACTCACCCACTGGTGTAAAGAAGGTGCCAGTTTCGGGGTTGTACATCTCCAGCAGACTAAAAAGGTGGTATGAACTTTAAGGCAAGCCGAACTGGACGTTCCTGATGGCTTTGTGTAAACCAATCTCCTTCAAAGTCTGTTCATGGGTATCCAGCACGTATTTGACAAGCCTGAACCAGCATATGTTGCCCGAAGAGTGAATCTATCCGGGCATTCTGAAATCTTTGGCGGGGTACTGTCCACCCTTGGCCAAGAATTCGCTAAGAAAAGTTTGGGCTCGAATTGGAACTTCACCAACTGGGTGCTCCTTGGTGACTCTGTCCTAAAGAAGCCCAGTGACACATCTGGGGGGACCATCTTGAAAAGCCTCGTTTGCACCAAATTTGCCTATTGCAACCCCATCATATTCACGAGTTAGTTCTCATTCTAACTCGTGATGAGATGATAACCTCTGGAGATATACCAGAGGGTAGCTGCGCTCCATATCAGGAAGGAACATTAGCAGGTCACCGTTCTGATAGAGCCATTTGCTCTCTTATTCAAATAGGATCTCATCAGAGTGCTCTACAGCATCTCCAAAGAGGAACGCCGGCTTCTCCAACGGCTCTCGGTTCATGGCTTCAAAGGGAGCATCGGTAATAATCTCTCTGGCAGTCGCAGGACTGTATCTTATCAGTTTCTCCCTGCGCTCTCTAAGACCTGGCCTGAAGGCAGGAAGGTCAGTGGTGAAACGAAACTGGATTGCTGAGTCTGCACCACCAACAAAGCCGAAGTGATGCCCTTGGGAGTTTGGAACCACTGAATAACCAACTGTAAAAGAAGAATCAAAGAATTAGAAAAGATCTTATAAAATCAAGAAAACTTTCTAAGTATAGAAATGCGGAGCTAAAGATAACTCCGCGCGAAGCTAAGAAAATAGCCTTGCGTTTTAATAAAATGCGAAGATAAAATGATAACTTCACGTTTGAGTAAGAAATGCAGAGCTAAGTTTATAACTCTGCGTTCACACATGCGAAGCTAAGTCTGTAACTTCACATAGTAATGCGGCAGTTAACAAAAGTAACTCCGCGTTTCCAAATGCGAAGATAACGCGTTCGCGTAGAAGAAGACCAGAGGTCTTCTCCGTCTTCTCTAAGCCATTCAGCCGGAGTACGGCAATTTCGCCGGTGAGAAAGGTGATTGGCCGGTCAAAACCGAGCCAAATCACTCCAAAGTTGTCCTGAAGTGTCCAAATACAGAGGTTCTTACCTCCGATTAGCGCAGTGTGGGCTAACTTGCCGCTGCGGCCACTCCCTCGGCCGTTGCCGCCACTGCTAGCGCCGGCCGCCAGAGGAGATGAAGTGCGGGAAGAGGTGCTCTTCTTGGGCGCCATTGGTCTTGAAGAAATTGACGAAAAATCGAGGAAAATTGATGGAAAATCGCTCGGGTCGCCTTCGCCTGGATCGCCTGAAGATTCTTGGGCTCTAATCTCTTGGATTCTTCGGATGAAATGAAGAAGAGGAGTTAAGAACCCTATTTAAATAAAAAAGCCCGCCCCTTGGTATTCGGCGCGAGAATCAGAGCAGTTACTGATGAGAACGCGAGGCTATTAACTTCGCGTGATAAACAAAACGCGAAGATAACATGATGTTTTAACTCCGCGTTTCAGTTTGAAAATCCAAAGTATTTCAAAATTTGCTAAAATTCTAAGCCATTTTGAAAACTTTGGAGGGGGTTCTTTTGGCAGTGAAAATTTCTAAGTAAAATAGAGTTTTCCACAATAGAACGTAGAGCTACAGAGGAGCTAACTCTATAGCTCCGCGTCTGGCTATTTTAGCCTCGCATTTGAGCAAAACGCGAAGCTAATCGATAGCTCCACGTTATGATAAATCTAGCTTCGCGTTAATTCCGCGTAGCAGATAACTAGAATCTCAAATTGATTGAGATTAAGATTTGGTCTTATCCAAATACCCAAATTGAGTCCGATCAGAATTTTAAATCAAGAGATTTAAATCAAAACTAAGATATTTGATTGGAATCCTTGATGAATACAAATTCTATTTAGATAAAAACTCTCATATGGACCTAAGGCTATAAATACTCCTTTGAGGAAGCCCTAGGGATCTTTTTGGGAGCATATTAGAAAATTCGAGTTACGCATGAGAGCCTTGAATTCGTGAAGATCAGCAGAGAAGATCATCCAAATTCAGCCGGCATCTTCTTCATCTAGAGCAAGAAGACCATCGTGATCAGATCGTCAAAAGGAACTACTAGTTAGATCTCATCGCCACATAGATCCTACGTTTTATTGTAAAAGAGAGTCATAATATATAAATCCTCTCATTTGTTCTTTTTCTTGTTCACTTTCATTGTAATCTAAGTTGTATTCAATGGAAGGAAAACAATTTTTTGCTGCGAACACTAGTTAAATGACAGGTACAAATAAACATGCAATTAAAAAAGATTAACAGAATAATATAATTCTAACCAATTAAATGCAAATTTTATTTTATAGCATGTTGATAAGTAAAGTTTGTTAGTATTATTTTACTCGATGCATATTTATTGATTTTTGAAGGATTTGAATACAAATCTGTCCTGATTTTTCTGGGTGTTGCTAATGCTCCAAGGCCTCCCATTTTCGGAAGTTTCCAAAGGAGCACACGACTTTTCCTAGTGAGCCCACTAGCTAGTTTTTTTTTTTTTTGTTCGGACTTTCAGTTGGAAAGTAGGTTCACTAGGAAAAATGGTGTCCTCCTTTGGAAACTCCTCCATTTTCCTTTTGGTCTAGGGATGGGCCTCATACAAACCCTTTTCAGATTATGATTATATTTTGGCTGGAGATTGATATAACTTGTCACCGACCAGGCTTGGTACGATGTACTCACCACATAAGTTATACGAGGAGTCCGCTCAGGAATGGATCAGCGAAGACTTGTAACCAATTATGTACAGTTCTTTCTTTTTATATAGAATATTCAAATTAGCTAAAGATTAACATAGTAAAAGTAATAGTTCGTGATCATAATTCATATCCAATCACACGTTGTCTTGTAGTAATGCGAGGGAGATGTTGAAGGCTGATGACTCTTCCTTGTATGTGCTTGCAGGCGCTTGTGATCTTGTCAAAGGATTCAAAATAATCTTCTGATGCCTATTTATAGGCAAATAGTGGTTCAACCACCTTGCTTCGAGGATTGAAATAGGTATCAACTTTACTTAGAGGATTGTGATGGAAACTGAGTTTGGATGTATCTATAGTTTCCTTCAAGAGATACGGTCAAATATATAGTTTTCTCTTTGGATGGATTGGAATATGTTGATTGAATATATCTATTAGATTTAATAATCACAAATCAGAGTCAAAATAAATTTTTTGTTAAGTTAGGAATTTGTTGAGATTCTCGATGATAGCTTCGCATATGAAGCAGGCACTAGTCTAAGTGGACGTGAGGCTATTTAATCTCACATGACTCTTGACACAATGCTAAAACTAGCCTCGTGTATGCGGTTTTTCCTCCCTTTTATTCCTTATACAACTATTTGTTAGAAAGAAATTATATGTTTACTCTCTTCTACATCGAAGAAGGTCAAGAGTGGACTCGTTAAGAAGATCATATAAGAGTTTTCAAACTTTTTACCTATTAAAATTCAACACACTTAGGGAGAGATTAAAAAATGTGTGCATTGGATCTTCCGTACGAATCCAAAATAAATATTCACAAGATTGTTCAAAATTGACCTGGAGCTACACAATGATAACAATGATAACAATGACATAATAATATGATGTGATCCAGTGAATCACCATGTATCCATGGTGCACTTCAAAATCATTACACAACTTGACAGTACAGTTAAAATATAGTGTTCACATCAATTAGTGTCTACTTTAATCTAGTATTATTTATAGTTATCAATATTGTGTTAACTCTAGTATAGTACATTTTCAATCAATATCCGATCCTTATTCAATTCGAGAGCATGTATAGTTCAAGTTCATCATAATCAAGCTTTGTTTATACAGAGTTTTTAATTCTAACATGTTATCAGAATTTCATTTACTAATTTCAGGGATCTTCTAATGGCATATTATAATAACACTCGATCAAATAAGAGTAAGAAAGTGAGAGCTTTTCTTTGTAAGCACATTCTTAATTAAACAACCAATTTCTTTTAGAACTCTTTTCTAAATACTATATACAATACACAATCATCATCACCAAAAGTTAGTGTTCCAATGTATTATTTATAATTGTTCATTAGTCAATTTTATAACCAAGATTTCATTTAAATTAAGTTTGTAAGATTACCAAATTTTATGTAATTAAATAACACATGATTATATAATCATGTATAAATAAGGGATCCAAAATAATAGAAATAGTGCATAAAAAATTGATTTCAAGTAGTAACCCACCTTAGCCCGAAAATACAGTCATTAAATAAGTTTATAGTCAGGCGCCTGATCAAAATCAATATCTACACACAAAAACATTAAAATAATTAAATTTGGAGTTTTATGATCTTAGGAAATTTTCTTAAATTTATAAAGGCATGTAAGAAATCCATTTATAGTTACAAAAGCTAGTGGATTTGAAATAGAAAAATAGAATAGTCAGCTTACTGGTGAATAATATGAAGGGATGTATATTTAAATTAGGTTCTTATTAGAGGTAAGCTAACTAGATTCGATATGACATAAATTTATTAAAAAGGGGTGGGTCCTACCTCTTGACTGATTCATAGGGAGAAGAAGGAAAAGGAGTTTTGATGAGGGATGGTCGTTCCAACAATGAGGGATGATGTCGGCAGGCATAATAACATCGACAACAGCTCGGGACTCCAATTGGTCGATTGGAGTTGTTGTTGGTAGCAATGGTTGCTATCGACAGTAGCCGTTGTGGCTGCAGTGGTTACTACCTGTGCATTGCATGTCCGAACAGTAGAAATGTACTCGCAACGTGGCTCCTCTGATGGTTGGCGGCAATCCAACAGTCAGTAGATGGCAGGACTCCGACAGGTGGTGGAGGAAAGGAAGAGAAGTGGAAGAGAGTTGGATGGTAAGAAGAGTTTTAGGAGATAATTTCAAGGAAATACTATAGAGGCTGGAGGGTTTAAAAGGGTTGGAGTGTAGGATTAGAGAGAGAAATTAGTGGATTCTATGGGGATTAAATTTATATTTGAAAGGATAAAAGACATGTGATTGTAGTGATGAATGCGTGTATTGAATGGAAGATTTAAATTTGAAAAATGAATCTAGAATGCAATAATTGTGGTCATATGGTAAATAAAAAGAGGAATTATTAATGGGAGGAGTATGAGGAATTGTGGGATGTAGGAAAAGAGGGATAAATTTTATTTTATATTAGAGTAATTTCTTGTCTTGCTAGTTTAGAAATAATCTTTGTGGGAGTTGACTTTGGGTTCAAATCATAGCATAAGCATTTTTACATAAGAAAATACCTTTTTGGGTTAAGGGCCAGTCAGATGGGCATGGGCTCAATTAAGGGTTAATGACAGTTAGACTCGCTGTATTATGAGGAATATAACTTATCACCCATAAAGCTCGAAACTCGCATTATTCCCCTTAGGAATGCTAATGGAGTTTAGTAGGCATATAGGGTTGGGTCCTGTGATGCACACGTGTGGTAAATTATCTTTTTTGCCCCTGATCGAAGTGAGAGGAGAAATAGGGGAATTTGGACTGTTAAGTTTTTTCCCTACCTCTACCTGCAACCCTGCCCTCTCCTCTCGCTCCCTCCTCACCCACGAAGCCCGCTTCAAGAAGCTCTCTGCCTCCCTCACCTTCAAGAAGAGATCCCAATCCCTCTCCTGAATCTTCAACGCCCTCTGATACCTCCGCCTCCTCTCTAACTCCTCCCACGTCCTCCTCGTCTCTACCGACGCCAGCCACGATGTGTTTACGCTCCATGCATCCGGCGTTGCCGTGCTCACCATCGTCGATCTCATCGAGTTCTTGTCAGGAGATCCGATCCACAAAATCTACCATTTTTTTATTGGGCGTTCGATCTAGGGTTTAGTGATGGATTGGACGTGGTGCTATTTCCGGGGAGGTATGCGAAGGAGATGGAGCGGATGGTGAGAGAGGGTTGGGGTGGTGGTGGTCATGGTGGTGGGGAGGGTGGAAGGGGAGGAGTAGGTGGAGGAGCCTATCATTCTGGGCTGCATGGCGCAGGGCTCTCTTGAGAGTTTCTGACAGTCCATTATATTGCAGACCTTTTTCCTTTTTATGTTACTCAAAGATGGATGAGCCTGCGAGTACTGCTATTTGCTATGGAAAGTGTTATTGCGGGGCAGGGGGGAGTAATGACGATAATAAAAGAAAACAAACATGTGTACATGCACACATACGAAGAAACATGAGCATTTAAATTGAAATATGTAAATTTTATAAATAGAGAAAAATATGACATGGAATTTTCTGCCCATTGTGGTAGGAAACTAGTGTTAGCACAAGCAAACATACTCATTGCTTGAGAATAATACTAATGATAATGATAAGGGATAAATTATGCGTGTTATCAGGGAAAAATTGAGATTCTTTTTGGAATATTACCTTCAAGTATATATCGATGCCTCAGTACATGCCATCAGTAATCTTTGCTTGTTTTGGAACCAGCTCTGCTAGGGTGATAAAACTTGGAATTGTCAAGTTCTGATCAAATGCAATTTTGTAAGGTGACTCTCCAAAATTTTCCCAATACGTTCCATGCTATTAGGAGGAAGAGGGACATATTCATCATCAGAGCAGCTCCCATAAACTTCACTGTAGTTCGTCATGCTATGAACTGTATTAGTATCATAGGCAGTATCACCATTAGAGAAAGTTGACTGATATTTCATTCCTTTCTCCTGGCAAAAGACTAACAATCATTTCCAAGTGAGAGAGAGAGAGGGAGAGAGAGGGAGTGAGGGAGTGAGGGAGAGGGAGGGACTGGAGGGAGAGAGGGAGTGAGGGAATGAAACTCTTAAGGAGGGAGAGAGAGAGTGAGGGTATGAAACTCTTAAGGAGGGAGATGAGGGTAAAAAGGAATTAAATAAAAGAGTGCAGTTTTGTTTAAAAGGGGGTGATATATCTAACTATTGACTAATATTGGTAACGGTTCAGAGGCTCAGTACGAGTTTTGAACTTCAAGATTAATAAGTTATATAACCCTCATATTACAGGGGATCTGAGTGTAATTAACCCCTCAATTAAATAATAATAGTAATAATATATTTTTAAATGAATTATGGGCTTTAATATAAAAAATAATACTTTATGGTTATAAAATAATGGTTAATCTGATTCATTTTTAAATTTTATTTTTATATATACATACGGGAAAAAATATTATAAATAAATAAATATTATATCAGGCTAGGGTAGTTACTTCTTAGAAAGGAATATGAGTTTTTTTCGAAATAATTTTGAATTCTGATGTCACATCTATCAATTGCGAACTAGCCGTATTTTGATATGCACAAAAGCATGGGAATAATATACATAAAAGTCGTTGAACAAAATAACCTAAAAGCAAATATCTATATCATATGAATACTTTTTTTTTAGTGGATGAAAGCATAGTGTCATATTTTCATTTCAATCAAAATTTGAAATAATACAAAAGAGAGTATTTGAAAATGAGTAGCTTTTGAATAACGGATCAAGAACTACTATTAGTTAGCCAATTCATGGACTATTCAAGTACCAAACTAAATTGGTATTTGGGAGTTCCCAACTGTACAATAAGAGATTCTAGAAAGGCAAGAGAATCTCATGGCAATCTAGTGTTTTATCAGTTTGGTGTGATTTCGACATACGTCTTTCTGGATGTTTCTTGTTGAGATTGGTTGAGAAGTTTTAACATGGCAATTCTCAAATCTTATTTGAGATCGGTTTTTTTCTAGAATTTGAGGTTGGAGTTTTTTTCTTGATCATCTACAGTGGCTCATGGTCAATGATCGTTCATAACTACTGATTCCAACCCTTACTGCTCATCTTTTGTTAGGAAATCTTCAAGATTTGGGAAGAATCAAAATAGAATTAATTCAAGCTCAAAAGAGTAGGTTCTATATTCATCATCTGCCATTGACATTGAGTCTCGAGATTTGATTTCTTAGTTAATTCAAATGAAGTTATAAAAGATCAGGTAGAATATATTCCTAACTTGGATAAAATAGGAAATGTTACATGTTGGATAATTTTCTCAAAAATAATGTTTCTTTGGATAATATCGTTCATCATATTTGAAAATACCAAAAAATTCCCTTTTTTGCCACTTTAGGAGACGATAAAATTGTTTCGGATTTGGGTTGAAACTAAATATGATCTGAAATTCCTAAATAGTGTCATATAAGTTGGAGTTAGTAGTGTGTCATGTAACGTTCCTCGGAATTATAGGACAACTTTGGGGAAAAAAAACCATATCCCAATCTCATTTTTTCTAACCCTAATTCTCTTTCGCCAGCATATCTTTCTTCTTAAATTCCTGAAATTGGAGGAAAATTACAGTTATCGTTTGAAGAATCTAAAACGAGGGAGCTCTGTTTTAGATGTAGGAATTGTCAAAATTTTATCGATAACCAATATTTATATTGAGCTACTGATATTATAATTAACAATGTCTAGTGAGATAATTGTTACAATTATTACCATGGGTTTTTGTCTTTTTTTTTCCTTTTTCCATATAGATAGAAGTGGACACTAAATAAAAAATGTCTGGAGGATCCTACCATATAAAGTTTTTGTATTAACTTCTCACACTTTGCAACATGCATTACATCATTTGGATAGCATTTGTCAATAATTCTCATGAAAATGGTTTAACCTGTTGATAGTATCCCTTCTCTTCATTTTTTTTAATCAAATTTGGGTGGATGGGGAATAGAGAAATTAGAAGATATATAACGAAAAAGATCACAGAGCTAACAAAAATAAAATAATGGCGCTAGATTCGAACCTAAGGCCTTTCGCCTGCTAAAGAGGCTGTGTGCCAACTCGAAGGCCTTGTACTCGCTCAAGAGGCTTTGCGCCAACTCAAAAGGCTTGTGTCCACTATAACAGCTCTTACTAAAAAACATATGTCTGTTCTACAAACTCTTAGGTCTAAGGTTTTGCACCCGCTACAATGGATCCTGAGTTCAAGGCTAACAACCACTGTGATGGATCCTCAACTTAAGGCAGATGGCTGCTTTAAAGGTTTGAGATGACACAAAAGGCCTGCTAAAGAGGCTTACGAACTTACAATAAAAAACCATATTATTTATATTGCCTCAAGGATAGTAGTGTCCAAGAACAACTAAAATTCTTATTGAGAATTTCACTGCATCACAAAACTTGGTTATACCACATGTATAAGAACTTTTCTGAGTGAAAGCAGCAGGGACCCTTTGTGTTCCATTAACGATATGTAATAGAACTAATACAGAAATAAAAGCAAAATAAACACCCGAGTCCAAAGCTTATGCCCGTACAATATAGTAATCTCAGTCAGAAAGATAACAAAAGAAAAAAGTACATAAGTGGTCGTAGGCCCATCATCTCGCATAGCCGCCTTTGTTGCTTCTAGTCCATCCCCCTGCCCTTAATATTCATCTGCTCCTGTGTTAGACTGACATCCTAGATATAGTTCTCCTCCTCATCTGTGATGCGAATTCTCTCTGTCGAATAACTGACGTGTCTAAAGTTATATATCAAAGTGAGATTTATAAACACATCCATCAAAAGTAAGGGTAGAACTATTGAAATATTTTATTGTTCATTTCTCTCCATAAGTTCCAGCACACTACTGTGACAACTATGTTTCTTCGATATTTGTTGTGTGGGTCAATTCTAATCATGTGCCAGATGTCCTCCGTTCGTACTGTGTGCATATGTATAAGAACTTTTTAATCTAGTATTGAGAATAGCATGCCATGATGTGGGTGGGGGCTTACGAGAGATGATATAGCTTATTCTCCTCAGATGTTCAAGGAACACGTCATGACGAACTACTACACCTTAGTGTTAGAATAGTGTATGAAAGGGGGGAAATTGGTAAACACTTCCTACGATCTCGACATGCCAAAAACACTATTTTGACTAAGTCATTTACTTCGTCTCGCCAGCTCAGGAATTTTTTTCTGATATTCCTAATAACTATAACTACTATCTCTTAAAGAGAGACCAAGGACTTGCTCCCAAGAGGAGAGATCCTATTCATGCTTCCCAGAGCGAATGACCAAGGTCGAGCATCCAAAAGGAGGGAGACCAAGGCCTCGCTTCCAAAGGAGTAGTACAAAAAATCTCACTGTATAAAAAATTCCCAATAGACAAGGCGTGCAACTAAAAGTTCTCAGCACATGACGCGTGCAATAAAATTTCTCAGTTCTCAATATGCAATGCATGCAACAAAAAATCTCAACATTCAACCCCTGCAACCAAAATTCTCAGCATTTAACACTTGCAACCAAAACTCTTAATGTGCAAATGCACATAAAAAAATTTCAGTGCTAGCGTGAGTAACTAAAATTCTTAACATGCAATGTGTGCAACCAATATTATCAGCATGCAACAGGTGTAACCAAATTCTCAATGTCCAATGCACGCAACCAAAATTCTTATTGTGCAACTCACACAACAAAAAAATGCTAAGCACAAAAAGCATTCAAAGAAAATTGTCAACATTGAACGTGTGCAGCTAGGATTCTCAACACACAGCGAACACAACAAAAATACTCAGCATGAAGCAGAATTTTACAGTGTGACGAGAGAGCACAACCAAAATTTTCAGTGCACAATGGGCAAAAACAAAGATTCTTAGAATCTCAGCACTCAAAGCACGCAACAAAAAATTTATTTACGCGATCCGTGCAGCAAAAATTCTCATGGTACATGCATAACCATGTTTCTCAATGCATAACGTGTTAACAAAACTTCTCAATGAGTGGTGCATGCAACCAAAGTTCCCAACACACACACGCAGACAAATACCCAAGAGAACACACTTAATAAAAATTTATAGTGCCAAATGCTGCAACTAAAATTCTCAGTGCGCAATGCATCCAACCAAAATTCTCAGCACGCATCTCGGATCGTAAAATTCTTAGCGCTCAATGAATGCAATAAAAGTACTTAGCGCGTTACAATCGCAACAAAAATTCTCAGCATGCAACAATTTTTGAAATTCTTACTATGCGCAGCATGTGCAACCAAAAATTCTCAGAATACAACTTAGGCAAACAAAATTCTTAATGCGCAATGCACGCTACCAAAAATCTTCAACTCGCAACATGCTCAACCAAAATACTCCTTGCGTAAGGTGTGCTTAGCAAAAGTTCTCGTTGCACAGCACGTCAACATAAATTTTCAATGTGTAATGTGCGACAACAAAAGTTCTCTGTGCGTAATGCGCATACTAAAAGTTCTCAGTGGATAAGGCACCAACATAAATTCTAAGCACATAGCTCACACAAAAAATTGTTAGTACGCAACATGTGTAACCAAAATTCTATAAATTTTGCTTGCGACTTAAAGTGCATGCCACTGGATGCGATAGCAAACACACGCAACTGTTCTACGTTTCATGCAAAACTTCTTAGTATTATCAAAAACATCCTGTGTGAAGCTTCATGCTATTGTTATGGTATCCTATGCAAAATCAAAGACTGCGAAACTGCAAGTAAAGTGAGGTAAAATTAATTTACTCCTACAACTCGCCACTTGTCAATTCTTCCATTACTATTCATATTGTCTCAAAAAATTATGACTCATGTTACTGTTAGAAATTTCTAGGCTCAACAGAATACAAACCCAACTCACATGCTTTATTTGTAGTAACAATACGAGTATTTCTTTTCGAGCGAGAGACATTAATATAGTGTCATTTTGATTTTATTCATTAAAAGTTTGAAATAGTAACAAAGACATGTCATAGGAGTAAGATGAAAATGAATATATAGCTACTAAACAACAAATTCAAGAACTAATATTATTAATTAGACAATTTCGTGGACTATTCAAGTACCAAACTAAATTGAGATTTTTCTATACTAATGAAGGCAATGTCGTAAGCTTTCAGATTTGATTCGAAATTACAGATGCATTTTAAATATGAATACCTAGTTTTTTATTTTATTTTATGTGTGTGCGCGCATGCACACTCGCTAAGATCAAGTCAGAGAAGAGTAGGCGAGAGCCAAACATGCGGTAGCGGACGAAACTGTTGGAGTTGAGGGTTAGCAAGATCCAACTGTTTGATGCTTCCATCCCTAAAATCGAATACTCCTTCATCGAGGTTGGCAATGCCCTCACCACCATTTTTGTTGTTCATGGTGTAGGCTTCCGTATCGTAGACGTTGTAGTCTTCTGTGTAGTAGATGCAGCTGCCTTGTAGATGATCCTGAAAATCCTGCACCCGCAGCGACATTGATCCATTGAATCCCAAGAAATGTGCAAGCTCGCCCACACCCTTAACCTCGTCTAACCTGCTCACTGTGAACATGCTAGAGTATGGGAACCGATTGTCGGTGTCTTTGGATCTGGACTTGGACGGCCGTCCAATAATGAGAAAGTCGTGGCCATCGGGCGACTCCACAACCACCAGGTTCGTCCTCAGTGGCTCTGCTTGGGGTGCGCGCATCAAGGGTGTAAGAAGCATGTCAATGCACACGGGTGGTGAGCCGCGGTGGCCAAGATCGAAAATCTCGATGATACCCGTTTCTCCAAGCACGCAGAGGTTCCCTTTGTGGAAGATCATATCGTTATATTTAACAGTCCAGAAGGTGTCCCCAGGCCGTGCAAAGGCTATCCACTTGATGGCACCGTAGATTACGGCCACCACGGCGTTGTCATGATCACCTGCGGCCGCACCACCACCGACTATGGCTTTCTTGTAAAATTCAGTCTGCATGTCCTGAGCCGATATCTCGAATTCAGTCCCATCTTGCATGTCCTGAGCGGATATCTCGAATTCAGTCCCATCTGAGTATCTGCGAGCGATGTAGTGGGTGATGCGACCGTCACAGTCACGCACCGTGTCGATGCAGGGGAGCGCGGCGGTGGGTGGGAGAGGTTCAATGCGGGACGACGCATTGAGAGGGTTGGTGACGTGGAGATTGGCATTGTGGTCGGTTGTGATGAGGAAGCCTTCCGAGGATCCTTCGACATGGTGGCCGGAGATGCGAGGGACGCAGATCCGAAAGAGCCTGCGCTCAACGAGGCTGTAGAAATAATAGGAATCTTCGGAAGATGCGGGCCACGTTGAGAAGAACATCAGCCAAGGGATTTGGGGTTTGATCTTTCTCGTTCGTGCCGAGCTGACGAACATTAAGAAGGCCGACCGCCAATGGCTGCAGACTACGCCAAAGCGAATCAAATCGAGGACTTCGAGACGGTCTAGAATCTGAAGCAGGATGTCGATGGGAAGGTCTGGAGCATACGATATCATGATGTTAATCTGTGGAAAAGAGACAGATTGAAAAAGAAACCTGCAAAAAATATATATATATATATATATATCACGTAGTTGGGATTGGATTGGAATCCTAATCTGATGAGGTCTTTCAATTTTGAGATATACTTTGGGACTGGAATTCTAGTCTGATGAGGTCTTTTGATTTTGAGATAAACCTGGATATTGGTGGGACCGAATTTTAATTGGATGTTGATTTGAAATCTAGACATAATTGCCTTGCATCCTAGGATTTTAAAGCAGAGTTGGGTTCCGGTTTTTGTTGGAAACAAAATCTATCAAATTAACTCGAAATTTCCTCTTCGGATTCTGGGTTAACTTCGGGACTGGCTGGACTGTAGTTGGCCAGGAGAACATACGCCTCTGTATATATATATATGACTGGTGACATGACACTGATGCTATGGAGGAGTGAGGACTGCGGACGGACGAGCTATATAATATTGGGTCGACGATCCTTTGGAGCGCCATTGCCACAATACATGTCACGAGGCAGCACTCTTGCCAATGATCGGTTGCCATGTACCTATTGCGAGATGAGGGATGAACAGTTTCATAAGGAGCACACCTTTTTTTTTTTTTTTCCCTAGTGAACTCATTTAATAACTGTCCAGCCTTTCACTGTAAAATGGACTCACTAGAAAAAGTGATGCGTTCCTTTGGAAACTCCCATGAGAGACATGCATGATACATCATGTTTGGTTATTTTAATTTTCGCGAGAGTTATATGAGCCACGAGCAAAAGTACAGTAATTTAAAGACTTTTCTTCAAATTTTATCTAGAATCAGAATCTATACCCCTTAACTTATTAAGATCAAATTTTATGAATTTTGAAATTTATTTACCTTCTCATTAAATAAATACAAAATGTACTGAAAAACCGTTAATTTTGTATCAATTTGATGGATGACTACATCAAAACTAAAATCCAAGATTTGGGTATGATTGCACCCTAGGGGATAGAGATCATAATCTGAAAAAAAGAAATAAAAATATTATTGGAGATAGTGGAAATGAACTGCAGCTCAGGTAACTTGAGCGAGATATTAGCTAATTTTCATTATTCTCATATATATATATATATATATATATATATATATATATATATATATATATATATATATATATATATATATATATATATACAACACTGCTAGTGTTGTGTTTAATATCTTATCATTTCACATCGTATCCCATGCCAATATAAAGAAGGAGGGTTATGGTAGGTTAGTGACAGTCAGCATAAAATATTATCACATATTATAATATGAGCCAAATAATAAATTTTGTTGGGATATTTCCTACTGAACGACGCACTATATCGAAGTCTGGGTATAGTGTAAAATGTGTGAGGGTTACCAGATCATCACCTAGAAACGACGCACCATGTCGGCATCCGGATGTGATGTTAAATGTAAGAGCGTTCCCACGACTTAATGAGCGGGTGAGGATAAAGAAGTTAGCTCATGAACATACGATTCGATTAGGCTTATGAAACATAAATTCTTTTATAGGTAGATTAGTATAGTTAGTTGATGCAATGATTAGAAGGAGGGTTGGTATTTTGTGAGTGAAGGAGACTAAGTGGGTAAGTGAGAAAAGTAAAGTTATAGAGCCTTGGGGTTATAAAATTTGTTATACAAGCGAAAATAAAAATCATAATGGAATAGGTTTGATCATAAATAAACAACAATTTGGGCATATAGTAGAGGTTATGAGGAATAGTGATAGAATTTTATTAGTTAAATTTATTTTAGATAGGGAGATTTTTAATGTAATTAGTTGTTATGCACCATAAGTAAGACTTAATGAATCTATTAAACGTCAATTTTGGGAGGATGTACATCAGATGGTACAAGGAATACCCGCTAGAGAAAACTTTTTTATTGGTGATGACCTCAATGGACACGTAAAAACTAATCGTAATGGGCTCAATAATGTACCTGGAGATTTTAGTTTTGGAGAAAGAAATGAAGCCGATAACTCAATTCTAAACTTTGTTTTATCTTATGATTTGATTCTAGCAAATACTTAGTTCAAAAAGAGATTTTCTCACTTGATTACTTTTAAAAGTGGATCGAGTGTGAGCCAAATAGATTTTTTTTTAACTAGGAAGTATAGAAGTAGTTAAATCAATTGTAAGATAATATAAGGTGATAGTATAATAATACAATATATACGCTTAATTTTAGATATTCGAATTAGAAGGGGACTTAAAAAGACTAAGTATAAGTTAAATCTTAACATTAAGTGCTAGTAATTAGATGGTAATCAAAATTTTTTTATAGATATAGTAGTATAGGAAACTGATTGGAAGGACCATGATGTTCCGAATATAACATGGAACAAAATAGCTAGCTGTGTTAGAAAGATAGCTAAACATATATTTGGTGAATCGAGAGCTAGTATACCACCATGTAAGAACACATCATGTAGAATGAAGAGGTAAAAATGCTATTAAGATCAAGCGGGACTTTTATAGAGATTTAAAGAAGAACAATAATAGAACAAGTTTTGAGAAGTACAAACTAGTTAAGAAAGAAATTAAGAAAACTGTTCGAGATGCAAAATCTAAATTATACAAATAAGTGTATGAGAAGTTGGACAATAAAGAGATAGAAAAAAATATATACATAATTCTGGAATAAGAAAGTGAAAATATAGAGGCTTATGTAATGTAAATTATATTAAGATGAGAATCAAAAGGTTTTAGTTCAAGATAAAAAGATTAAAGGAAGCTGAAGAGATTATTTTGACAGATTATATTATGATAGTTTTATTCAAGTTTTGGGAGACCTTACTGTTCAATGTGAAGATATGAATTATAATTTTATGCGTAGAATTAAAGAATCTGAAGTAAAAGAGGATTTGAAAAGGATAAAATCAAGAAAAAATGTTGGCCCAGATGGGATTCATATTGAGGTATGTAGATACTTCGGAGAGATGGGTATGAAGTGATTAACATACCTCTTTAATAAGATTTGATAAACTAAAAAAATACCAAATGAATGGAGAAAGAGTACTCTAATACATCTATATAAAAATAAGGGTAATATTCAGAGTTATTCTAATTATTGTGGAATAAAACTCATGTGTCACACTATGAAGGTTTAGAAAAGAGTAATTGAATATAAATTGAGATAGACTGTTAAAATATTTGAAAACAAATTTGAATTCATCCTTGGGCGATCAACGATAGAAACTACTCATTTATTTCGTCAACTTATTGTTGGTAGTGAAAATTTATAAATAAAAAGGAATTTTCCACACAAAACGCGAAGCTAACTCTGTAGCTCCGTGTTTGGCTATTTTAGCCTCGCGTTTGAGCAAAATGTGGAGCTAATCCATAGCTCCGCGTTATGATGAATTTAGCTCCACGTTAACTCCGCGTGAGCAGATTTCATTAGAATTCCAAATTGATTGTGATTGAGATTTGGGCTTATCCAATACCCAAATTGAGTCCAATCAGAATTCTAAATTGATTGCGATTGAGATTTGGGCTTATTTAATATCCAAATTGAGTCCAATCAGAATTTCAAATCAAGAGATTTAAATCAAAACTAAGATATTTGATTAGAATCCTTGATGAATACAAAAACCTTATTTTACTATTCCTATGAAAATCTTTATTCATATTCCTATGGAAACCTTCTATTCCTATTCCTATGGGAACTTTCAAACTAAAGTCTATAAATATCCTCTTTGAGAAGACTTTAGAGATGATCAATCAATAATAGATGAATCAATTCATGATCATCAATTTTTAAGAGATCTTTTCAGCATCTTAGAAAATTCGAGTTACGCGTGAGAGTCTTAAATTCGTGAAGACCAGAGAAGATCAAGATCAAGTCGGTCGTCATCTTCAAGGAAGAAGATTATCGACGTCAGATCGTCCAAAGGAACTACTTCGATAGATCCCACCGCTACGAGATCCCACATTTTATTGTAGAAGAGAGCGATAATTATAAATTCTCTCGTTTGTTCTTTTCTTGTTCACTTTCGTTGTAATCCAAGTTGTATTCAATGGAAGGAAAGCAAAATTCTGCTGCGAATAAACTGGCGACCACAGTGGGAGACATCTTTTTTACCAAATAAGAGATCGTGGCGCAATCTGACGTCGAGAGGATCGGATCCGACGTGAACATGCTAGTCGTAGAGATCGATCAGCAGAAGTACGAGGAGTATCTCTCTTCTGAGTCAGGTAACCTGACCGAAACTCGACAATATCGTCGCGTGCACTCCAATACCCGAGAATCGAGTAATCAGGTATCCACCGATAAACAGGGACCCTTGGAGATCGCGGTCATAGAGCCGTTGTTTTAGCAGGAAACCCTAGCAGAGAATGGCCTCTTTACTGCCGAAGAATGCTCGGGAACTGGATTGATAAGAACCCAACTCCGAAACAGAAATCGGAGAGCTAGGCGAAAGGCCTTCAAAGACCGCATTGAACACGAGGCTAACTTCATATCAAAACGCGAGGCTACAGCCCCTTGCAAACTGGCTTGCGTTAACCGCAAGACCAACCAATATCGCGATAAACGCAAAGCTGCAACTTGCGTTAATCGTAAGAACAAGCCAGCATGTAATTCTCCACGCGAGACTAATACTGAGCTTAGCGATAAACGCGAAGCCAGTAGGACTTGCATTAATTGCAAGATTTCTGACACTCGCGTAAATCGTGAGGATAAACTTCTCATAAAGCTAGAGTGTGAAGATTCTCCACGCGAGGCTAAAGCTGAGCTTAGCGAAAAACACGAAGCCAGTAAGACTTGCGTTAATCGCAAGATTTCTGACACTCGCGTAAATTGCGAGGATAAACTTCTCATAAAGCCAGCATGTGAAGATTCTCCATGCGAGGCTAAAACTGAGCCTAGCGATAAACGCGAAGCTAGTAAGACTTGCGTCAATCGCAAGATACTTGACACTCGCGTAAATCGCGAGGGTAAATTTCCCTTAAAGCCAGCATGTGATGGTGATTCTCCACGCGAGGCTAAAACTTAGCTTAGCGTAAATCGTGAAGCCAGTGAAACTTGCGTTAATCGCAAAACTCCTTACCTTTGCGTAAATCGCGAAGATGATTTTCAAACTTGCGTTAATCGCAAGAATCACGTTAAACGTGAAGATATGACTTCGTAAATCGCAAAGATAAGCCAACGTGCAAGAAGTTTTCTCCACGCTAGGCTAATATTTCAGAAGTTAAACTTCTGCAGAAATGCCAAGCCAGCGTGAAATGCGAGGCTAGCATAAAAAGCAGAGCTAGTAAGACTTGCGTTAATCGCAAAATTTTTGACACTCGCGTAAGTCGCGAGAATAAACTTCTCATAAAGCCAGCATGTAAAGATTCTCCACGCGAGACTAAAACTGAGCCTAGAGTAAATCGCGAAACCGGTGAAACTTGCATTAATCGCGAGGATGAATGGCAGACTTGCGTTAATCGTAAAAATTGTGTTAAATGCGAAGTTATGACTTGCATCAATCGCAAAAGTAAGCTAGCGTGCAAGAATTTTCTTCCACACGGCCTAATATTTCAGAAGTTAAGTGATGTGTTATATTTACTGCAAGCGCACAGTATCGTTGTAGCGCTGTACAGGTCGTCTCACAGGGATCTAAAGTGTTTCTGTGTTCTTACTTTCTCTATAGTTCAACGGACTAACCAAAGGTTCTAGGTTGAGGTCGGATTAATCTAAGTAGCCTAGGATATAGAATCCACTAATTTCCAACAATGTTCTTACTTCTACTATTTTCTTCTATCATAAAAATTCAATCTGTTTAGTTTAATTTTTACTTAAAGTGCCCTAAGTATGAGCTATCAAGTATTGTGCAAGTATAGCTCATCAAAAAATACTACTTCTTATAAAAATGAACTAATTCTTTTAGAAAATTCAAATAAAAAGACAAAACCAGCAACCCCTATCCCTAACTAAGCATAAATTATCAAGAATCCTAATTCAAGTATAACCTATCAAAGTTCTAAACTTCGGGTCCTTATATTTTAATCTTTCATTTGAAAAATCATGGCTTTATTAATTTTAATTAAGAAGAAAAATATTAAAAAATAATTGTATGGTGGATCTTAACTTCATCTACATCCTAGAGCTGATCTAATTAGCTACTCATGATTTTTGTTAAGGAAGATCAAATTTAATTCATACAATGATAAACCCTAATCTAGAAAGCGGTAAACCCTAATCTAGAAAGCAGTAAACCCTAAATAGAATGCAATCAAATCTATGCAGAAAGAAAATAAGAATCTCAAGAACAATGGGTTACCTCTGGACACGGTGTTGTGGCCGTCGACTTTCAACAAAACCCCAACTTTATTGAACAGAAAAATTCGAATACAAAAAGTTCATAATTCAGAATCCCGTCAAAATACAAGGGTTAGCTAATAAATAGGCCTCGGAAACCAAACCGTATTTCTAGGAGAACCACAAGACCTATCAATTTACAATTAAGCCTACGACAAAAATTACTCTGATACGGCCACTTATGCGCCGCTATTTAGCGGCTAATGCCGCTATTTAGCAGCTCCATTTTGAATAATTGCACTATAATTTCTTCTGCAGAAGTATCTTCTCTTGTACTATTCAGTTTCTTGACTGTATTTAACTTCTACTTCCTGTAGTACTTTGATGTTGTAGTCTCGCCTGCTTTAGAAACTTTTCGGCGTTTGATTTCCTAGTCCAACTCTGGTTTCATGCCTTTTCCTTGTATAATTTGAATTACCTGCAAAAGACACTAAAAATACCCAAGTAGCATTTATTTATATACAAAAACAGATAAAGTATGAGAGGAAAAATACAATATATGATATTCATCACACCCCCACACCTATCTTTTGCTAGTTCTCGAGCAAAACCTAAACCTAAAAAGAAAAACAAAAATTCTAACTCACTTTCGCAGGAATCGCGATTACACTTAGTACGTGCAACAAGCCTTTAAACCCCTAGGTTACCCTAGTGGACGAGTGTTGTCTCGTGAGGGTTTACAGTGAATATACCCACAAAATTCAAGAAGAAAATAGATTAAGGAATAAAGAAAAGAAAAATAAGGATAACCGAAAATTAAGAAAAATAAAAATTTTATACAAAAGAAAGAAAAAATCTTTTTTTATATTTTCGTCAATTGGTCTCACTAATATACAAACTTAAGAACGCATTTAGATTATCAATTTTTAAATCGAGCATCATATCAGATACACTTATCATTTTAATCAAAAATTTAAATCTTATCTTTCAATACCTACTAACAGATAATTTATTGGCTCCTATACATCTACGTGCATGTGTGATATTCTACTTTGGTTTTGGACTCCAACTCTAACTCATGATTCATCTCCTCTCTCATAACAATTTTTTCTCTTTTTTTTTCTTTTTAAGAATATTTCACCTTTCATGCGAATATTCACGCTTGCTTAGGCGCAACATACCCGATTACTCAGTTCATACTCTTTTTTTTCTTTCAGAATATTTCACTTTTCATACGAATATTTACGCTTACTTAGGCGCAAAATACCCGATTACTTGGATCATACTCTTTTTTCACTCTTGAGGCTATTGCCTTAATACCAGGCGCACCCCATTATTTTATCACTCTCGAGGCTATTGCCTTAATACCATGCTCACCCCATTATTTTATTCTCACTTTTTTTTTTGTTTAGAGGGAGAAGACTTACTTAATCGTTATCATCTTTGTCCTTAACCTAATAAACTACTGTGAAGTGAAAAATAGATGTATACTTGCCTCAAAACTACTGTTAGCGGTATTTATTTTTCAGATTTTAATTTATTTCATAAAATTCAAAGTGTATCATCCAATCCACTCTCCTATCCAATTTTAAATCTAAATTTGTTCCTTTATTTGTACTTAGATTGATTTATTGATAAAAACAAAATTCTTCTTTTTTTTCATTTTTTTTAATTCATTTTTTTTTGTTGGTCACCCTAAAAACTACCCAAAGTGTAAAATAAAGAAACCCAAAAACCTAAAAATAAAAATAAAATCCTAAAAATCTTAAAAAAAATAAAAATTTCCTAATACACTCCCCCACACCTAAACTTGTGTATGCCCTCATATACAAACAAAGGGTGGTAAAATAAATAAGAAAACTATTACACAAATACAAATAATGAGAGTCGTAAAAAGTTACGATCTCAATATCCTCACCCTATTAACGCATGTAAAGCGGTTACGACCTCTCGATCGCTTCCCACTTTCATAGTGTGTGCGTTTTAAACGTGAAGTGGGTGCATTATTATGTCTCATTAACCTCTTACAAGTCACGAAATTACCTGCCTGCCTCTTATGTCGTCCTCGCTTTTTCTTTGTCCACATATAAGGATTAAAAATGGGTTAAAGAATTTTTTATTATAAACCTGCCAATCATTATTAGTAACAAGTATACATGTAGAAATATTGTGAGGTGAGAAGGGTGCTACAGGATCATGTGAATGTGGTGGTGGCTCTTCTAACTCACGAAGTAATGCGAGCTCCTCTGCAAATAAATCCTCAAAAGTTCGCTCATAAAGCAATGACGCACTTGCACAAGTATCATCATATATAAAATCAGTATGTGTCAATTCTTCTAATAGTATGAGCTCATCTTTAAACATTTGCTCAAATGAAGGTTCATCATCAGTGCAAGAGGTCGAATGAGAGTGCAAACTATGAATCATATTGACCTCAATGAGAGAGCTCGTTGCGTGCTCATCCATATTAAATATGTTTAATGCCACAGTCATATTCCCAAACGATAACTTCATGAGACCACTCCTACAATCAATTAATGCATTTGATGTTGCAAGGAATGGTCTACCCAAAATAACGGGAATTTGATTCCGTGGATTGGAGATCGGCTCAGTTTCTAGGACAATGAAGTCTACAGGAAAGATAAACTCGCCGACCTTAATGAGCACATCTTCAACCATACCAAGTGGTCTCTTGATCAAACGATCAGCTAACTGTAGTGTAACCTTGGTAGGTTGAAGTTTTCCTAATCCCAGTTGCTGATAAACAGTGTAAGGAAGCAAGTTGACACTTGCCCCTAAATCAAGCAACGCCCTATCAAATGTAGTGTTCCCAATAGTACATGGTATTGTAGGGGAACCTGGATCTTTGTACTTGATAGGTAAGGAGTTAGAGAGGATATGTGATATATTTGCAGCAAGAAAAACTTTCTCAGGAACGTTTCTTGCTCGTTTCTTAACACACAAATCCTTGAGGAACTTAGCATAAGTAGGAACCTGTTGTATAATGTCAAGAAGTGGAATATTAACCTTTACCTCCTGAAATGTTTCAAGAATCTTTTCTACTTGCGCTGAAGGCTTCCTAAGCCGATTGGGATATGGTACTTTCGGCTTAGGAACAGGTTCTTCCAAATGATCATGTGACGATGATGGAGGTGATGGAGATGGTCGTGGAGAAATGGGTGGAAGAGATGATGTAGCCTGCGAGATAGTAGGAGTGGGATCAGGGGGCATGGCTACATTATTGTCCACTTGCTTGCCAGATCTAAACGTGTGAATGGCATTGCATTGGTGGACATGCGACTGATTGGAGTTTGAAGAACTGGCATTAGGGTTCATTATGGGTTGATTTGGAAAGGTACCCTGGCCACGTTCAATCATCTGACTCGTTAATTGTCCAACCTGCTGCTCTACATTCTTAATAGACTGAGAGTTCATGAGCAGGTGCTGATCTGTTCTTTGAATAAAATCAGTTGACACTTTCATAAGATTCTGCATGTATGTGTCAAGGTTGGACTGAGACTTGAGAAGATTTTCAACATTCTTCTTAAGTGATTGAAGTCGCTTTTCTTGATCATTATTAGACCCCTGTTGTGGATATGAGTGGTTTTGTGTAGGTGGTCTATTCTGGTTGTTCCCATGGTTTGAAGCATTTGGGTATTGATAAACACCCATATTTGGTCTTGGGAACTGACCAGTGGCTAGAGGCTGCATGTTAGGGTTAGGGGCCCCCTGATATTGCCCTTGACCCCATGATAGATTTGGATGGTTCCTCCAGCCAGGATTGTATATAGGAGCGTAAGGATTATTCATGGGTTGTTGATACAAGGCGTTAGCCTGCACAAGTGTGGAACCCATGGAATTTATTAATAATGGACACTCCTCCATAACATGATTCGGAGTTCCGCAATTAAAGCATGTGGGACTTTGGAGTTGATTCACTTGACCCACTTGTGGAGATTGAGCACTAGGAGTCTCCAGTGCCTCAATTCTTCTCATAAGGGCTGCGATCTTTGCTTCAGCAGCTATAGACCTGTCGACGCTATGGATCACACTCTTATGAGTAGAAGTTAATATACTGGGCTTCTCAGTAGAACTCTCCCACTGCATAGTCTTCCATGATAAGTCCTCAAGAAAGTCCCATGTTTCATCCTCGTTTTTCCTCATAAACTCCCCTTGACACATGGATTCCAGAAGAGTTTTGGATGTGTAATCAAGTCCTTCGTATATGATTTGACACAACCGCCACTTTTCTATTGCATGGTGGGGGCACTGAGCTAATAAATCCTTAAACCGTTCTAAGTATTTCCAGAAGGGTTCTCCTGGCACTTGACGGAATTGATTGATTTGATTTCTGATTCTTGCCGTCTTATGCATAGGATAATACTTCTTGAGAAATACTGTAACGAATTCATCCCAAGTAGTGATTGAATCAGTAGGTATACTGTACAACCACTTCTTGGCATTATCCTTTAGAGAAAATGGGATGAAGCAGAGTTTAATTGCGTCATCCGATAAGTGTTGCAGTTTTATCATCACGCATACTTCCTGAAATTCACTGATAAAGAGATATGCATCTTCTGAATCAGAACCAGTGAATTTTGGAAGCATACTGATATACTGCTGTTTTAATTCGTAGTGATTACCCGCTGCGTGTGGAAGTTTTATGCATGATGGTAATGATGTGCGCAACGGGTAATATCGATCCTGAAGGATCGGGATCGGCTGGTCCATCTTGTCTCCCATGAACAAATCTGATCTCACAAGTCGACCAAATTGATCACGGGTCCAATGTGGCATGAACCAGCGACCGTGAGTGTATGCGTGAACTTCCTAAACTAGTGCAAGAAGTGGGGTGTGGTGGAGAGATAAAAACGGTGGAATAGATATGATCAACTAAAAATGTGATTTCTACTGTTTCTAAATTTTTTATTTTTTTATTTTTTTTAATTTTTCTACAGAACCAAGAAACAAAACTACAGAAACAAAGAAAAACTGGGTTCAGAAAATACCTCCCAGGCCGCTAAATAGCGGTTTGCGCCGCTGAATAGCGGCTAAGCTATAGAGTTTGATTTGTGAATTTTTTTCCACTTGGTCCAGAGGCTCTTCCAATCCTTTAAAGCTTCCTGTATCTGCAATATCTATTTCATGCACACTTACACACATTGTTAACCCGGAAAATGCTAGAAAAAGTGAGAAAAACATCGTTGATCCCCGGCAACGGCGCCAAAAACTTGATGTGTTATATTTACTGCAAGCGCACAGTATCGTTGTAGCGCTGTATAGGTCGTCTCACAGGGATCTAAGGTGTTTCTGTGTTCACTTTCTCTATAGTTCAACGGACTAACCAAAGGTTCTAGGTTGAGGTCGGATTAATCTAAGTAGCCTAGGATATAGAATCCACTAATTTCCAGCCATGTTTTTACTTCTACTATTTTCTTCTATCATAAAAATTTAATCTTTTTAGTTTAATTTTTACTTAAAGTGCCCTAAGCATGAGCTATTAAGTGTTGTGCAAGTATAGCTCATCAAAAGATGCTACTTCTTATAAAAATAAACTAATTCTTTTAGAAAATTCAAATAAAAAGACAAAACCAGCAACCCCTATCCCTAACTAAGCATAGATTATCAAGAATCCTAATTCAAGTATAACCTATCAAAGTTCTAAACTTCGGGTCCTTATATTTTAATCTTTCATTTGAAAAATTATGGTTTTATTAATTTTAATTAAGAAGAAAAATATTATAAAATAATTGCATGGTGGATCTTAGCTTCATCTACATCCTAGAGCAGATCTAATTAGCTACTCATGATTTTTTCTAAGGAAGATCAAATTTAATTCATACAATGATAAACCCTAATCTAGAAATCGGTAAACCCTAATCTAGAAAGCAGTAAACCCTAAATAGAATGCAATCAAATCTATGCAGAAAGAAAATAAGAATCTCAAGAACAATGGGTTATCTCTGGACACGGTGTTGTGGCCATCTACCTTCAATAAAACCCCAACTTTATTGAACAGAAAAATTCGAATACAAAAAGTTCAGAATTCAGAATCCCGTCAAAATATAAGGGTTAGTTAATAAATAGGCCTCAGAAACCAAACCCTATTTCTAGCAGAACCACAAGACCTATCAATTTACAATTAAGCCCACAACAAAATTTACTCTGATATGGCCACTTATGAGCCGCTATTTAGTGGCTACTACCGCTATTTAGCGGTTCAATTTTGAGCAATTGCACTAAAATTTCTTCTGCAGAAGTATCTTCTCTTGTAATCTTCATTTTACTGACTGTATTTAACTTCTACTTCCTATAGTACTTTGATGTTGTAGTCTCGCCCGCTTTAGAAATTTTTCAGCGTTTGATTTCCTAGTCCAACTCTGGTTTCATGCCTTTTCCTTGTATAATTTGGATTACCTGCAAAAGACACTAAAAATACCCAAGTAGCATTTATTTATATATAAAAACATATAAAGTATGAGAGGAAAAATACAATATATGATATTCATCATTAAGCTTCTGTAGAAACACTCAGCCAGCGTAAAACACAAGGCTAGCGTACCAAAACGCGAGGCTATTATTCAGCCTAGTATACCAAAACGCGAAGCTATTATTCAGCCTAGCGTACCAAAATGCGAAGCTACTTCTCAGCTCCGCGTAAATCAATCTGAATGCAAAATCAGGATTGATAATCGTCCTATTAGACCAGAACTTGATAATAATGATTCCAAAAAGCTCCAGTGGGCCCCTGGACCCTCTTAACAGATGAGTGGGCCCCACGACTCCGTGTCTAAGGCCACTAACCTCAGAGAATACTTAACCAAGAAAAGAAGCATAATCAAGTTCAGTCGAATCCTACTTGTCATTGCAAGCAGCTTATGATGGCAGTATCTGCTGTAATGAATAATTATTGCTGCAGCAAGAACAGGGTATCGATATTCAACTGATTAACTGAGACGGACAAAAATCCTGTTAAGAAGACAAAAACTGCTCTCAAGAAAAGGAATGGAGAATTGTAACCTCGAATAGCAAAGGCAAAAAAATAATGGAGAAAGAATATGAGTTAGATGCAGACGATGAAAAATCTCATCATTTCACCAGGCTCAAATCAGGCGCTGTTGGTTCTCGAAATTATAAGAAACCTATAAAAGTTTTTTATGATGATGGTAGTGACAATTCAGCTATAGCTTTCCCACAATCTTGTACATCTTCCCGGCCACAAAAATCAGCATCACATGTGGTGGACAAGTCCGATGACATTGACCAAAGGATAGAAGTCCAAGAGCAGATGATTCGAGGTCAGCAAAAGGCCATTAATGACCTCAAACTAATAATTCTAAAAGTGGTCGAAAATACCCAGAAGATAGTCGACGATAAGGCTAAAACTTTCTCCGAACCACCACCAAAAATAAATGAGGAACCACCCTTTAAGACAAATGAAGATAATAAAGAAAAAAAGGCTTATTTGGTGCATGAGGAGATGACAAATATTCCTTTCATGATCTTCATGAAGAGAAGATAGAAAACCTACAGAAGCAACTGGATGCGTTAATGCAAAAGAAAGAGTTAAAGGAATCGGGGGTTTCAAGGCCATATCCTCTTGAGTGGGATTTCGCCCCTTATCCAGAAAAATACAAATCGCTCAAGTTGGAGCCAAATGACGGGAAAGAATCCCCCAGTCAGCACATCTACTACTTCTTGTCTCAAGCGGGGCATTTGATGGGTAATGACCCAGTAATGACCAAGGTATTTGTAAGTACCTTGCGAGTGCCTGCTTTTACATGGTTTATGCAGCTGCCCCCAAAAACCATAAGCACTTGGTATGATGTCGAGAAACAGTTCTTGGCACATTTCTTTGAGGATGATATCGAAATATCGGTTCATTCCCTCCTTGCGACAAAACAAGGAGAAGAAGAAACAGTTAAGAGTTTTATTGAATGCTTTAGGAAAAAATCCGTGTATTGTCGACATGGTATGACCCAAGAAACTCTGGTGGAAACCTATAAGCATAACTTCAGGACTGACATGCTGATAAGAATGGGAGTTGTAGAGTCTAAGAATTGGAAAGACATGTTAAAGCAGGGAGAGCAGGCGGAAGATATAATTCGCCGGATTGGGAAATCTCGTAGCACAAGAAACTCTATAAATAACATGCCATATCCACAGAATCCTAAAAATAAAGGAAAGACTGTGATGGTGTCAGTTGCAGATCTAAAGTCAAGACTTTAGAATCCGAGAGATGTAGGTCAAAATAGGCTCTGACAAGATAGAACTTATACATTCAAGACGGAGCGGACATGTACTCTATTCCATCTCCACCTTAGAAAGGGCATGTTGAAGCTTCCGGAAAATGAAAAATCAGAAGATACTGGTAAAACCAACGACCCTAACTATTGCCTGTACCATCAGAATATCGAGCACCCAACCAAGGATTGTTAACCTCCTAAGAACCGAATTCAGACATTAATAGAAGCCGGTGTCCTCCAGCTTAAAGAAGAACAAAATGTTTCTACAAATATGACAACTTTGGTAGTTGGAACTAATAAGTTTCCTGCCAAAGCAACCCCTGTACCAGTAGGGAAGCCAATATCGATGCCAAGCACGGGCAACCCGCACTTGCAAGATGGCCCCTTGGGTACGCTCTGAACCACTGCTGAGATCGAGTCGTCCTCATTGACTAGCAGCCGGATTGGACTGGGGTGCCGAAAATATTGTCGATGCATCATGTTACTTCTTGCACAATTCATTTCAAGTGACTTTGCTCAAAACATAGACTAGGTGGAGCACTGTTGAATGTCACTAATGATATCATGTGCCGTAGAAGATCACTTATGATCCAGTGTCTGGATACTGAGTAACATTGTTCAAAAGTGCCCATATATCTCTTTTAGTTAAGTGTCTTTATGTAAGTTTGTATCTTCACAGAATTTATTGAAGTCAGTAAATATTCTACCATACCTTATAAAGTAGGAGAACTCTTTACATCATATTGTTTTATAGTGGTTGAATGGACATTGTTGAATGAAAAAAAAAAAAAAAGGATGATTATAGCACGCGTCTTGATGCTTGAGTCTTTTTTTTTTTTTTCTTTAGCGTAAACAGTGGATAATTTCCCCAATTTCCATTAATTAGATATTAATGAAACAAAGCTACATATAGAGTATATATATCTAGTCCTTCACTCCATTGGAATGGCTAATTAAGTGTTATAGATAAAAAAAATTTGACCTATGCTGTTAAAGCGACGGGAAGAGGAGATCAAGTTTTTCGTCAACCCTATCATACTAGGGATAAAAGTATGAATCAATTACTTAATACTATTAAAGGCAAAGGAGAGAGGAAATCAATTCCTCAACAACTCATCATGCTGAGGGGAATAGCATGGCTAGCCCAACCCAAACGGTAATTGGTAAAGGCTAATCAAATCGGTTGATAACTGGGGGTTTGCTAAAAATCTCATAAATTCTGTCATGTTAAATTCTTACCTCTAATAGTGAGATGTAGTTCAAGTTACGCATAAGAGCCTTGAACCGTCTCCACTAAATTATCAGGCATGTGCAATTAAGCGCCTCTGTCAAACGTCAGACATGTACAATTAAGCGCCTCTGCCAAAATCTTATGATCATGACCAGATCATCTTGGCATGGATTGTTCAAGTTACGCATAAGAGTCTTGAATCGCCTCCATCAAAATTTCAAGTATGTGCGATTAGGCACCTCTGCCGAATTTCTTGATCTTAACCTGGCCACCAAATTGAAAATCCAAAGTATTTCAAAATTTGCTGAAGTTCTAAGCCATTTTGAAAACTTTGGAGGGGGTTCTGTTGGTAGTGAAAATTTCTAAATAAAAAGGAATTTTTCACATAGAGCGCGAAGCTAACTCTGTAGCTCCGCGTTTGGCTATTTTAGCCTCACGTTTGAGCAAAATACGGAGCTAATCCATAGCTCCGCATTATGATGAATTTAGCTTACGTTAACTCCCCGTGAGCAGATTTCATTAGAATTCCAAATTGTTTGTGATTGAGATTGGGGCTTATCCAATATCCAAATTGAGTCCAATAAGAATTCTAAATTGATTGTGATTGAGATTTAGGTTTATCTAATACCCAAATTGAGTCCAATCAGAATTCTAAATTAAGAGATATAAATCAAGACTAAGATATTTGATTAGAATCCTTGATGAATATAAAAACCTTATTTTACTATTCCTATAAAAATCTTTATTTCTATTCCTATGGAAACCTTCTATTCCTATTCCTATGGGAACTTTCAAATTAAAATCTATAAATACCCTATTTGAGGAGACTTTAGAGATGATCAATAAATAATAGATGAATCAATTCATGATTATCAATCTTTAAGAGATCTTTTTAGCATCTTAGAGAATTCGAGTTACGCGTGAGAGCTTTGAATTCGTGAAGACCAGAGAAGATCAAGATCAATTCGGCCGTCATCTTCAAGGAAGTAGATCATCGACATCAGATCGTCAAAATGAACTACTTCGATAGATCTCACCGCTACGAGATCCCACGTTTTATTGTAAAAGAGAGCGATAATTATAAATCCTCTCGTTTATTCTTTTCTTGTTCACTTTCGTTGTAATCTAAGTTGTATTCAATGGAAGGAAAGAAAAATTCTGTTGCGAACACTTACAGAGCAATTTCGAGAGAGAAATTGATATTTATATATAGTATTTATTGATTTAGAGGAAGTTTATGCTAAGGTACCATGAAAGATATTTTTGTGGACATTGTTGAAGAAAAGAGTCCCTGTTGGTGATAAAATTTCCAAAAATCATTAAAAAAAAAGAACCACGCAAAATGCGGAGCTAACTCCGTAGCTCCGTGTTTGGCTATTTAGCCTCACATTTGTGTAAAAGCGGAGCTAATCAATAGCTCCGCGTTCTGGTTTTCTAGCTTCGCGTTCTGACGCGATTAGCTCCGCATGAGCAGATAATCAGAATTCTAAATTGATTGTGATTGAGATTTGGGCTTATCCAATACCCGAATTGAGTCTAATCAGAACTCTAAATCAAGATATTTAAATCGAAATTAAGATATTTGATTAGAATCCTTGATGAACACAAATTCTATTTAAATAGAAACTCTCATATTGACCCAAGCCTATAAATACCCTCATGAGAAAGCCTTAGGGGATCTTTTTAGAGCATTAAAAGAGTTCAAGTTACGCGTGAGAGTCTTGAACAAATCAAGATCAACAGAGAAAGATCAAGTCGGCTGTCATCTTCATCAAGAAAGAAGATCATCAACATCAGATCGTCCAAAGGAGCTATTTCTTAGATCCCATCGCTGCGAGAACCCACTATTTTGTAAAAGAGAGCGATAATATATAAATCCTCTCATTTGTTCTTTTCTTTTTCACTTTCGTTGTAATCTAAATTGTATTCAATGGAAAGAGGCATGAATTTTGCTGCGAACAAACCGGCGACCACAGTGGGAGAAGTCTCTTTCACCGAAAAAGAGATCGTGGCGCAATCTGATGTCGAGAGGATCAGATCCGACGTTAACATGCTAGTCATGGAGATCGACCAGCAGAAGTACGAGGAGTATCTCTCCTCTAAGTCAGGTAACCTGACCGAAACGCGGCGCTATCGTCGCGTGCGCTCCAATACCTGTAAATCCGATAATCGGGAATCCACCGTTAATCGGGGACCCTTAGAGACCGCGGCCATAGAGCCGTTGTTTGGGTAGGGAACCCTAGCAGAGAATGGCCTCTCTACTGCCGAAGAAGGCTCGGGAACTGGATTGACCAGAACCTAACTCCGGAACAGAAATCGGAGAGTTAGGCGAAAGGCCCTCAAAACCTGCGTTAAATGTGAGGCTAATCAGGCAGCAGAACGCGGCTACTTTACCTCGCGAACTGGTTTGCGTTAATCGCAAGACCAGTCAGTATCGGATTAAATGCGAAGCTGCAAATTGCGTTAATCGCAACGACAAGCCAGCGTGTGATTCTCCATGCGAGGCTAAGATTGAGCTTAGAGTTAAACGCGAAACCAGTAAGACTTGCGTCAACGCAAGATTCTTGACACTCGTGTAAATCGCGAAGATAAACTGCCTTTAAAGCCAGCGTGTGATGGTGATTCTCCACGCGAGGCTAAAACCGAGCCTAGCGTAAATCGCGAAGACAGTGAAACTCGCGTTAATCGCAAAACTCCTTACCTTCGCATAAATCGCGAAGATAATTTTCAGACTTGTGTTAATTGCAAGAATCGCGTTAAACGCGAAGATATCACTTGCGTAAATCGCAAGAATAAGTCAGTGTGCAAGAATTTTCTTCCACGTGAGGCTGATAGTCCAGAAAATAAACTTCTGCAGAAACGCCAAGCCAGTGTAAAATGCGAGGCTAGCATACTAAAACGCGAAGCAATTACTCAGCTCCGCGTATCAAAATGCGGAGCTACTTCTCAGCTCCGCGTATCAGAACACGAAGCTACTTCTCAGCTTTACGTAAATCAACATGAAAACAAAATCAGGATTGATAATCACACTGTTAGATCAGAACTTGACACTAATGATTCCAAGAAGATCCAGTGGGCCCCTGGACCCAACGGAAGAGTGGGCCCACAATTCCGTATTCAAGGCCACTGACCTCAGAGAATACCTAACCAAGAAAAGGAGTATAAATCAAGTTCAGTCAAATACTATTTGTCATTGCGAGCAGCTTATGACAGCGGTATCTGCTTTGATGAATAATTGTTGCTGCAGCAAGAACAGGGTATTGGTGTTCGACCGATTAACTGAGTCGGACAAAAACCCGGCTAAGAAGACAAAGACTACTCCCCAAGAAAAAGAATGGAGAATTGTAACTTCTAATATGGTCGGAAAGGGGAAGAAAGTCATAGATTGGAATGATGATTCGAAATCAAGTGATGAAAAACCTTATCATCTTACCCGACTTAAGTCATGCGTTGTCCCAGCTCGAAATTATAAGAAACTTGTAAAAGGTTCTTATGACGATTACAGCGACCATTCAGCCATAGCTTCTCCTCGCTCTTCGGCGTCATCCAAACTGCAGAAATCGACCTCACATATGGCAAATAAATCTGACGATATCGATCAGAGATTTGAAGCCCAAGAGCAAATGATATGAGAGTAGCAAAAAATAATCGAGGATATTAGTGATGCTCTTGAAAGTGGTCGAGAATACTCAAAAGATGGTCGAGGATAAAGCCAAGACTTCTACAGGATCATCACGGAAGAAAGAAAAAGAAATTCCGCTTAAGATAAATGAAGAAAATAAAGAAGAAAACGCTTACTCGGCACATGAGGACGAGAATAAGTATTCTTTTCATGACTCTCATAAAGAGAAAATGGAAATGTTACAAAGTCAACTTGACGCCTTAATGCACAAGAAGGAGCTCAAGGAATCATGAGTTTCGAGACCATACCCGCCTGAATGGGATTTGGCACCGTATCCTGAAAAGTATAAACCGCTCAAGTTGGAGCCATATGAAGGGAAAGGATCTCCCAGTCAGCATATCTACTACTTCCTGTATCAAGCGGGGCATTTGATGGGCAATGGCTCGGTAATGACCAAGGTATTTGCAAGTACCTTGCGAGGGTCTGCTTTCACATGGTTTATGCAGTTGCTCCCAGATACTATCAATACCTGATATGACTTTGAGAAACACTTTCTCGCACGTTTCTTCGAGAATGATACCGAAATATCGGTTCATTTCCTCCTTGCAACAAAGCAAGGGGAACAAGAAACGGTGAAGGACTTTGTAGAAAGGTTCCGGGAGAAGTTCGTGCACTGCAAACACGGAATGGTCCAGGAAACTCTGGTGGAAACTTGCTAGCATAATCTCAAGACTAACGTGCTCTTAAAAATGAGAACCGTAGAGTCCAAGACTTGGAAGGATTTAATTAAACAGGAGAAGCAAGCCAAAGACTTGATCCGCCGAGTTGAAGAATCTCGTGGGGTAAGGAATCTTGGAAACAATAGGCCGCATACGCAAAACAACAATAAGAATAAGGAAAGAGTAGTAATGGCATCAGATGCCGCTCTACAGAAGACGAATCCTCTGAACCTGAAGCCCCAAAATTAAAAGGGCATGGGACAGAATAGGCCCCGACAAGAGAGGATCTATACTTTTAAGGCAGAATAGATGCCTACACTCTTCCATCTGCTTCTTAGGAAGGAAATGTTGAAACTTTCAGAAAATAAAAAACTGGAGGACGCTGGTAAAACTAACGATTCCAACTATTATCTATACCACAGGAATGTTGGACACCCTACCAAGGACTGTTACCCTCTGAACAACAGGATCCAAGTATTGATAGAGGCTGGAGTCTTGACTCTGAAAGAGGAACAGAATAAAGTTACTGCTAATATGGTGACCCTGGTGGTAGGGACCCATGAGTTCCTTATAGGAATAATCCCGATACCAAAAGAAAAATTGGTCATGACAAATCATGACCCACATGGAAGAGCACAGAAAGGACTTGTCCCTGTAACAACATAAAGAAGGGAAGTCATGTGGGTCTACCCTGATCTATTACAGGATGAATAATGGACCACCTCAGGGAGCCAGAGGAGAAAGCGGACTAGTAATACTATTTTCGCGAAAATAAAAGAAGAGTACATAGTTACAGGAGCATTCATTGACTCTGAAGAGGGGGCCGAGACTATGGCCACTCATCAAGATGAGGCAGGTCCCTCCGGCACTCGATCCGGGAAAGCCTACCTCAAAGACTACACCATAGTAGACCCGAAAATATATACGGGGAACTCGCGAAGCCTGCAAAGCAGAAAGGGCTTTGTGTCCATAAAAATCCTGGAAAAGACGAAGAGGTCAAGGATGCTACATTTAAATTTGATATAATAGCTCAGCTAGCAAATATCCAGCTTTACGAGTTGCTGTGATTATCGAAATGAACTCGCGAAGTATTAAGAGAAGCTTTGGCAGACTCTGAATCTTTCTTAGCGTAGATTGTTGAGCCAGCCGATGAAGAACAGGATTCCTGCCCCCGCTGTTATCAAGTGAGGAGGCAGGTCCCACAGATTACATTTTCCCCAGAGGATACGTAGGTGAGGAATATAAAACATAATAGGCCTTTATATTTCACCGGATATGTCGGTCCACAAAGGTGGACCGTATTCAAATTTATCCGGGGTCTGCACTAAGCGTCATTCCAAGAAGGTTGATGCAGCTCTTGGAAATTTCTCCCCATCACCTGACACTAACAAATACTATGATATACGGGTTTAACGCCAATGATAGTTGTCCCCTCGGGAAGATCCGACTTCGATGTCAGATCGGGGATTTGAGGACGGAAGTCACGTGGTACGTTATTGACGCAGACACGTCCTATAACATTCTACTGGGGCGACCATGGATCCACGCCTATATGATAGTCCTGTCGACTCTCCATCAATGTATGAAATACTGCTATGAACAAAGAGAAGTTCGGATGCTAGTTGCAGATAAGCAACCATTCAAAGGGCTAGAAAATTACTTCACTGATGCTATGCTCTACAAGCAGGCCCATGAGGTCCCCAATAACAACCACAAAAAGGCTCAAGAACCCAACGACAGCGGCTATGAGGCGGATACTGAATATGAATCCCCAGGAGAGGATGATGGGGGTGACTATGAGATAAACCCTCATAAAAATTTTAATGTAAATTTTGATAATAATGTAACTGATGTAGCAGAGGATGAGTGGATTGTTAATAAAAATATAAAATTAGTACACGAGCCTACTGTTACTACAGAGTCTGAGCCTTCCTGTACCTCCACCGAGGCGGATGGCCTGTCCGAACTTGAAGTTCTGGTGGCATATCATTTTTCAATCAGGTTATCCCTCCTCTCTCGGTCTAAAATAACGAAGGGACGAGATCACTTCTTTGAAATACCTCCACGCCAGGTATCTCAAAAGCCAATTGTCTTCGGCAAAGTGATCGCGTCGCCCAACCAAAGACAAAGCAGTGAAAGTGATGAACAAAGATCACCCCAATTTCACTTATACGAGAAAAAGTCCCGATGAATGATGGAAAAGATGGGTTATAATTTTATCCAAAAATCGGGATTAAACTTTGGGAAAGGGCAACGAAATCTTATACCCTTATTTAGACCGAAAGGAAAGAGCCCAGATTATTATCAAAAAACTCGAAGGGGGTTAGGCTATGTATCTACTCCTCCCTCACCGCCATACAAATACGAGGAGAGCTCTTCGGCCGATGAGGATTTACATCCGATTGATCATGATTCGGATTTAAGTACTAGCGCCTGGTTTTAATCTCTAACAGCAAATATGGTTTCAGCCGCACCAGAAAGTGATGAGGAACCAATTGATGTTCAAGATGATTCCTGGGCTAAGCACATGGATACCCTCTGAGATGTCCGTTTTGAACAACGTGACCCGCCCACAGAGGATAAACTAGTACAAGTTAACATGGGAACGGAAGAGAATCCGAAACCCATTTTTATAAGCGACACGTTGACTCCCTTAGAAAAAGAGGAATTTATATCTCTTATCAAGGAATATATAGATGTGTTCGCATGGAGCTATGAAGATATGTCCGGACTTGATCCTCAGATTGCCACACACCGATTAAATATTAAAGAAGACGCCAAGCCAGTCAAACAACAGCAGAGGCATTTTCGACCAGAATTGATGGAGGCGATAGTTGCTGAGGTTAATAAACTTATAAAATCAGGATTTATTCGTGAAGAGCAACATCCTGATTGGGTGGTTAATATAGTACCAGTCCATAAGAAGAACGGCAAGATCCGGATACACATCTATTTTCAGGATCTAAATACTGCATGCCCTAAGGACGAGTTCCCACTTCCAATTACCGATGTAATGATTGACAACACCTGCGACTACGAAAAGATGTCCTTTATGGATGGCTTCTCAGGCTACAATCAGATTAAAATGCACCCGGATGATGAAAAGCATACGGCTTTCAGAACGCTGTTGGGTGTATACTGTTATGCAGTAATGCTCTTTGGGTTGAAGAACACCGGTGCCACCTATCAACGCGCAATGAGCATTATATTCAAAGAATATCTACGCAAAACGGTGGAGTGTTATGTGGATGACTTGGCAGTCAAAAGCAAAAATAGAGAAGACCATCTTCAGGATCTAAGAACAGTCTTCAATCTTATGCGAAAACATCACTTGAAGATTAATCCTGCTAAGTCTTTCATGGGGGTGTCCAATGGAAAATTCCTTAGATTCATAGTTAATTTGGAAGGAATTTTCCTTGATCCTGAAAAGGTAAAAGTAATCAAGGAGATGCCACATCCCTGCAACCTTAAAGAGTTGAGGGGGTTACAAGGAAAACTGGCCTATATCCGGCGCTTTATCTCCAATTTATCGGGATGATGTCAGCCGTTCTCCAGACTTATGAAACAGGGGACGACGCATGTCAACGGTTTTTGACGACCTTAAAGAATACCTTACGAAACCTCCTGTCCTCATGACACCTGTCCCTGAACGATCATTCCTTATATATGTAAGGGCCATGGATAACGCATTAGGAGAGTTACTCGCTCAGTATAACGAGCAGGGTCATGAACATGCCCTCTATTACTTAAGTCAGACAATGATCGGAGCCAAGTATCGATATACACCGATTGAAAAAGAATATTTAGCCCTAGTGTTCACCGTCCAGAAAATGCGATGCTATCTTTCAGGGCAAACAATTCATGTCATATCACGGGTCAATCCCTTGAAAATCCTGATAACAAAACCAGGATGATTAAATGGCCGATTGGCACAATGAGCGTTACTGCTATCACCATATAACATCTACTTTGTTCCTCAAAAAGCTATGAAGGGACAAGTGATCGCCAACTTCCTCGCGGACCATCCAATTTGGTCCAACTCTAAAACGTCAGGCGACATCTCGAGACAGATGTCGGAAATCAACACGACTAGCAAAGAACAAACATGGCAGATGTTCTTTGATGGTGTTGCAAGACGATATGTTGCTGGAGTGGGGGTGGTACTGATCTCCCCACATAAACATATACTGCCTAACGGTTACTCATTAATAGAGCCATGTACAAATAATATGGCGGAATATAATGCACTCATTATTGGTTTAAAAATGGCTCCGCAACTGGGGTGAACTGTCTAGAGGCATATGGAAACTCTAAGCTCATCATCAATTAGATGACAGGTGAGTATGAAGTGAAACATAAAGCCCTCATCCCCTATCATCATTTAGCCATTAATTGGCAGGATATTTCGAACAATTTTATATTTATCATGTACCTCAAAATGAGAACATTTATGCGGACACTCTTGCTGCATTAGCTGCAACATTAGCAATCCCACCAAGCGCAGCTAAAAACATAACTATTGGGAGTAGAGAACTCCTCCATCCGAATACGGTTTTCCAAATCAGGGAAGTATTCCAAGCAGGCTTAACTCTGGAACTTCGTGATTGGCGGTTTTCGTTCATGGATTACGCCTTATATGGGATGCTGCCAGAGGATTCAAAGGAAGCCACCTTGATAAAGAGAAAGGTCCAAAGATTTTATTATTATCCTACACTTCAGACTTTATATAGAAAGTCAAATGACGGTCTCCTACTGCGCTGCATATCAAGAACATAAGCCGATGAAGTGCTGAGAGAAATGCATGATAGAGTATGTGGAGCTCACCAGTCCGGCCCAAAACTCGGGGACCGCATAAGAAGGTTAGGATACTACTGGCCGAATATGATTACCGATGCAATGGCGTACGCCAAACAGTGCCATGCATGTAAAGTGCATGCCAATTTTATCCATCAACCCCCAAAATATTTGCACAATACCATTACTAGTTGGCCATTTGAAGCATGGGGAATAGACATCATGGGACCAATAACTCCCTCGTCATCTAGAGGACATCGGTTTATACTTACAATAACCGATTATTTTTCAAAATGGGCTGAAGCCGTGCCCATGAGAAAGGTAAAGACGACAGATGTAATTAAATTCATTAAACATCATGTCATTTACCGTTTTGGCGTCCCCGAAGAATCATTCATGATAATGGCTCGCAATTCATCAGCCAGGGGTTCTCACGATTCTGTGATAAGTTCAGAATCAAGAATATTGTTTCAACGCCATATAACCCCGCTGCAAATGGATTAGCCGAACCCTTTAATAAGACTATTATTAAACTCTTTCGAAAGTTCGTCTCTTTCAATAAACGAGATTGGGATAAAAATCTAGGGGAGTGTTTGTGGGCTTATCGCACAACTGTCCGCACTCCAATAAAAACTACCCCTTTCTCTTTGGTCTATGGAAGCGAGGTCGTCTTGCCTGTCGAGGTCCAGATACCATCATTAAGAGTGACATTAGCCACGAAGATGACGACAGAGGAACGCCATCAACAAAAATTGCGAGAACTAGAAGCACTGGATGAAAAGCGTCTCCGGGCTCAGCAACAAATTCAGTTGTATTGTTGACAGGAAAAAAATGATGAGGGGGCCTACATCTACTAATATCTCAAAGAATCCAAATAGAATCGAAGTGGATGGAGATCTCAGATCTAGTCAAATCTAAATTAAATCTGTTCTAATCAAATCAAATTGGAGATCTCAGAGATTCCTCCAAATCTTCCCTTGATCAAATTATGACCAGATTCATTGAACCAAATCAGGTTAGATTAAATCAAATATTTGCTAAAGATTACAAAGAGATTTCATTTTTATCTTAAGGCATGTGATCCACCAAACTTGTGCCTATAAATAGACGTCATGAGGCATTATGGAGGGTATCTTTGGGGAGACCCAAGATCAACCATTCGACGCGCTCTCGAGTGCGTGCCGGTCATCCGGCCAAATCGTGCCTAGGCGCGTTCATAAAAAACTAGCAAACTGGCTGTCGTCATGCTGCTCAAAAAACTAGTAAACTGGCCGTCGCCATGCTGCTATGCTGCTCCCATCTCCGTCGGATAATCAACGGGGTACAAAGTCTACACCCCATAGCCACGTGAAGAGTCCATAATTTTTGTAAAAAGATGGATGATTTATAAATCTCTAGTTTTGTTTTCTATTTTTCTTTTCATTGTAATTTTGATATTATTGTAGTCTTTAAAAATTATTGTAATACGTGACAATGAAGATGAATCCAGAAAATTTCACCGAAAACAAGATGGCGACCATAGTGGGAGAACCCGTCATAAAAGGTGTGGTGCAATCTGACGCTTAAAGATGGGAGACGCTCCAAGATGCATGAGAGCGACGTTCGACGGTTGGTCAATAACGGTTGTGGTCTCTGTAAAGAATAGACTCTCAAGCTCACTAACTGTTATGGACGCGTCAACGCCATATCCAAATCTTGCATCTTTTCCTCTCTTAAAAATAGTAGCAGCAGCCGCATGGATCGACGGTCACATCGAAGAGGAAGCACGTGTTCGTGAAGGTCGAGGATCTCAAGCCTGGGACCAACGGCCACACGCTCACCGTCAAGGTCTTGTCGTCCAAGACCGTGCTCCAGAAGGGCCGGGCGGCGTCCGCTAACCTGCGCCATACCAAGATCTCTGAGTGCCTCGTCGGTGACGAGACTGGCACTATCGTCTTCACCGCGAGGAATGAGCAAGTTGATATGATGAAACCGGGTGCCACTGTGATCCTTCGCAATGCAAAGATTGACATGTTTAAGGGGTCAATGAGGCTGGCAGTGGACAAGTGGGGCCGAGTTGAAGTCAATGAACCCGCTACTTTCACAGTAAAGGCGGATAACAACTTGTCACTTGTAAAGTACGAACTTGTTATTGTGCAGCAGACCGAAGAGGAGCATATTGCAGATATTTTTTTTTGATCTGGAGGAAGAATATTACTAGCCTCTACTAGGTAGTATCACTTCGTCTCACTTCCTTGGACAAAGGTGGACGTATTTTACAGGACCGACAACATGTTGAAGCCGTACGAAATATCACTGAAGCTAATGTGATGCCTTATTTTGTTTGACATTTATGTGATGATGGTCTGGATTTGGTCGAAGGGTTAGCATTATAAACTGGCCTTTGATATGGACATGTTAGCTCAGAACTCGGGGGTTGAAGTTTGGGCTACCATGCCGTAGGGAGTTTCAGAGCGTCGACAGCGGCCTCATGAAAGTGATCTCCGCATACGTCATGCAGGACGACCTCCTCTACCCAATGCTCACAGTAGAAGAGACCTTGATGTTCTCCGTCGAGTTCCGCCTCCCGAGGACTCTGTCCAGATCCAAGAAGAAATCCAAAGTTCAGGTACTTATCGATCAGCTCGGCCTTCGTCGAGCGACGAAGACGATCATAGGCGACGAGGGGCACCGCAGTGTCTCCGGCGGAGAGAGGCGGAGGGTGTCGATTGGGATTGATATAATCCACGACCCCATCATATTGTTTTTAGACGAGCCGACGTCGGGGCTGGACTCGACGTCAGCGTTCATGGTGGTGAAGGTGCTGCAGAGGATCGCTCAGAGCGGTAGTATCGTGATGATGTCGGTTCACCAGCCGAGCTCGAGGATCATCGGATTGCTTGATCGGATGATTTGGGTGGGTTTGAGGAGCTGATACCTGGATTCGGAGGCAGCAGCCTGCCCAGCCGGAGAGATCCTCAGGAGGCCAACCAACAGAAATCATCTGTTCCGTCAGCCAAACCATCTGCCACCATGCCAATGATCCCGTCGTAGTTTTGGAAACAACTTCTGCCTCAGCATATCCTTCTTCAGGGATGTTTGGTGACCCTTTAGAACACCTTGGCAGGCCTATGAATTCTGGAAGTGTGAATATTGATGTGTACCCTGCAAGTGGGGGGATATTTGATGATATTGATGCTTTTGACGGGCTCTCAAAATCTGTGCCCACATTTGCATTTGAGAAAAATGAAACTCAGAAGGATGGTTTTAACATCCCGTTTTTCTATACAATATTTTTGTGTTTATTTTTTTTTTGATGCATTATTATAAATATTAAAGTGATTATTTATAATTACTAATTAACCAATATTATCTTTTATCTATCATATGATTTGAGTTTATCCAAAACACTGGTTAGTTTGATTATAACAGATTTAGCTTAATCTAGATTGATTAGGAAGATCTATCATATATTTAAACTTATCTTAAACAAACCTAAATTTGTAAATATTTATTATTAAAAGAAAGATACGGGAACTAAAAAAAAAAAACGCGTCTTTTTCTCTTCCGCATCGGGTAGAAGAGAACAAAAGAAAAATAGCAAAAAAAAAAAAAAAAAAAAAAAGAAGAGAAGAAGAGAGAGAGAGAGAGAGAGAGAGAGAGAGGAAAGAAAAAGGAAGGGAAAAAAAAAAACATAACCTGATCCAAATCATTAGCAGCCAATTTTCAAGTGGAGCTTTTATTTGAGACAAGTGCTTTGTTATTATTTTATGATTCTATTGTAATTTTTTTTTTAATCAAGAACTTAACATTTTTTTTTACTTGTGCTATAATTTAAAAATAGCAGTCTTATTCCTCTTGTAACATAATGCATTTTAGCAATCTTATTCCTCATGTAAGTGCCGAGAGCGAGTTCTGATGAGTGATTTTGGATCTGAATTTATTTTAAGAGGCCAATTGTATAGGTACATAGATGGTAAAAGTTATATGCATGTAATAGTGTAGCGGCTTTGACCTAGCCTTTTAGGTTTCTTTTAGAAATCCATCTTTTCGTTGTGTTAAAGGCTTCATACAGTGTAGTTGTTGTTCGTATGGCACCTCCTGTCTATCACGGTTCAAGAAATCCATTTTTAACTGGAATTTTGCATTATTCAGTATGTGTGATATCCACTCTTACCTCTAGTATTTTATCTGGAGATCATCATTGCTATTGTTTAATGCTTCATACTTGTTAATTATATATGGCAGGAAGAAATAGTTCCCCAGGTAAAATCACAAAATCTTACTTTTCCGTTTCCAATGATAAAAATCTGCTTATTTTTCGTTTGCATCGACTGGATCAATTAAATTCAATAAGTCTCTGGTCACTAATGCCCAATAGGCTGGTGAGGCATTTCTGAATGACAAACTATAGTATGGTATACTTGTAGTAATATCTGTATAGGTGGTGGTCCAAAACTAGTTGGTGTACAAACAAAAAAAAAACAAAAAAATAGAAATCATTCATAGGCCTAGCGTATGCAAGCTGACACTGGAAACCTTCTATAGATGCTTTAGTCATTGACCTATCTATAGCTCTAATTATAAATCCATGTCAAACTTCCATCTGTTATTTTTTTTTTGTTTATTTCTTTTAATTTTAATGTTTTGTATGAACGTTGTAAACAAATATGATTTAGCCATTTAGAAACATGACTTACATAAGTTTATATTTCTTTTCCTGTTTACAAATACAGTATAATTGTAACATTTATATGTGAAACCTTATATAATACACGTGTGACTTATTGACTTGACCATAGTTAAGACTAAATGTAATGCATATTATAGGTTCATTATAAAATATAAAATGAATTCATAGGGTTAAGGGGGAACTGAATGAAGGAACTTGAACACATATTTTGAGAGGTATATATTTTTAGGTTGCGCAACCGAATTTTAGGGACCTACCATGGAGGTGCCGGGTGATTACTGGATTACCGTCATGACATGTTCCGGGTGATTACTGGATCACCGTCATGACATCAAACTGCGTCGTTTACGAAAGGTATTATGGAGATGGGAAATGCGCTTTTGAAGAGAAGGGAAGAGTGAAAAGGATGACATTTTGAAGGAGATGGACAATTTACATAAAGTGGAAGTGAGCCGCAATTTGTCATTGGATGAGAACAGCAGAATCCTACATCTAAGGAGAAAACTTGAAGAAATATATAAGAGGGAGGAATTACGATGGAGGCAGAGAGCTCATGCTAATTGGCTGAAAGATGGGGATGCAAATACTGCATTCTTTCATAGATGGGCAAATATGCGGCATAGAAATAATAAAATACATCAGCTGACAGTGAAGGATAGTCAGTTGGCGGGGATGCACTGCAGGAACATGTTTACCATCATTTTAAGCGTCTGTTTGGCAGGGTGAACACATTTCGTGTTCAACTGAAAAAGGAAGCATGGGAGAAGGAGGTGAATCTCTCAGATCTTGAAGAGGAGTTTCGGGAGGAGGAGATTAAAAGAGCAGTATGGGAGTTAGGCCAGGATAAGGCACCAGGCCCTGACGGCTTTCCTCTATTCTTTTTCAAATTATTTTGGGAAGACGTCAAGAGGGATTTAGTTTGGTTAATGGACGAGGTATTCCGAGGGATAAGTAGACTGGATAGAATCAACTACTCGGTCATTACCTTAATACCGAAGAAGTGTTCATCGGGACAAATTGGTGATTACAGACCGATTGCATTGTTGAATAGCTCTATTAAGATAGTGTCGAAAGTTCTGGCTAATAGATTAGCACCGAAACTCTAGCTATTGATAAAGGACTATCAAATGGGTTTTATTGCCGGCAGAAATATTTTAGAAGGGGTGGCTACGACATATGAGGTCATCCACCAGTGCAAGAAAGCCGGAATAAAGGGTTTCATGTTGAAGCTAGATTTTGAAAAAGTATACGATATGGTGGATTGGAACTGCCTGATGGAGACTCTCAAATATAGGGGATTTGGAGCGAAATGAAGACTATGGATTGAAGCTTGGTTATATTCCGGAAAAACACAGGTAATGGCAAACGATATAATAGGAAAAGAAATACTTCTGAAAAGGGGTCTAAGGCAAGGCGATCCCCTATCCCCTCTATTATTTGTCTTAATAGCAGATGGTTTGAACTCTATGCTTCAGAAGTTGAAGAAGAAGGAAGAGATAACAGGTCTCCCAGGGGCTCCCAATATGTCCTTTGTTAATTTACAATATGCAGATGATACGTTGATTTTTGGAAATGGTAGCCTACGAGAGACTTTAATCTTAAAATGGGCTCTCTGCTGTTACGAAGCTTGGTCAGGTCTAAAAATAAACTTTGCTAAGAGTTCTCTGATTTGTTTGGGAGCAAAAAACTTATCCATGCAACTAAGGGAGGTATTTCGCTGTAAAGAGGAGCGGTTCCCGATCACATACTTGGGAATTCCGGTGACATCAGGAAAACCCTCGACAAAGGATTGGCTTACCCTTTTGGATTGTTTTGAGAAAAAGTTGGAAGGTTGGAAAGGAAAATACCTGTCATTGGGTGGTAAGGTTGTGATACTTAATGCGGTACTCTCCTCGCTTCCTCTTTATTTAATATCCTTTTTTATAATGCCAAGATGGGTGCGAGAGAAAATTGACTGGATCAGGAAAAGATTTCTTTGGAATGGAGTAGATGCATCATCCAACAAATATCACCTAGTGCCATGGGGACAAGTGTGTCGGCCAAAAGAGGAGGGCGGCTTAGGGGTCGTTGATCTCAAGACTTTTAATTTGTCCCTTATGACCAAATGGTGGTGGCATCTAATCACACGGAGCCAGGGCTCACTCCAGAAGTTACTTCTTAACAAGTATGGCCCGAAGGGAGGTACGTTGTATGGGGAAATAAAGAATAAACATAATACTTCGGCCTTTTGGAAGGGGATGCTAAAAGTAAGACATCTAATTTGTCACAGCTTGGAGTACAAACTGGGAAATGGGAACAAGATAGCTTTCTGGCATGACAGATGATGTTCGCAACTCCCTCTGAAGACATTATACCCAGACGTCTTTCAAAAGGCCAACGATAAAAATGCCAGGGTTTGTGACTATTGGGGCCGATCAAGATGGAGATGGAATTCAACAGCATTATCGGGACACGATTTTGCAAGAATTAGACTCCTTAAACAGTCACTGATCGATTTAGCCCCCGCTCTTTCAGAAGAGGATAGACCAATTTGGAGATGGGAGAAAAATGGTAACTTCACAGTGAAATCCACATACCGGCACTTTATAACCGGTGGACTTATCTCTGCAAATACTGCGTGGATTTGGAGAGCTAAGTGCCCTCAGAAGGTCAGACTTTTTCTTTGGCTAACTTGTAAAGATGCTCTCCTGACCTAGCCAAAATTACAAAAAAGAGGCTGGATTGGCCCCAACATATGTCTCTTATGCAAGAGGGATGAAGAATCAAGCGAACACATTATATGTAACTATTCGTTCGCTAAAAATTCATGGGAGGCATGCGCCAGGGCATTAGACTTGAACATCGGAACTGCTCTAGATGAAACTATCTGGAGGAACCTTGATAGAAGGGAAAATGATAGTCATAGGCTTCGAAGTGCTATTGCGGCATTTTGCTGGAATATGTGGAGAGAACAAAACAATAGATTATTTAATGACAAGTATCATTCTATTGAGTACTATGTGAGACTCATTGTTCATGATTTCATTATTTGGACAGGTGTTCCTACATATGAGGAGAGACTTCACTTATCAAGTGGCTCTTCGGGAAATGACACTCAGCTAGACGAGGAGTAGGGATCTCTATCAGAAGCGCAAGGACGGATGGACTGACTATGAAATGCCACTTTTGCAGGATCACTGTATTTGTATTTTTACTTTGTTCTGCTACTTTCCTTTTTAGTACTTTTTAGGACTTTTGCTTTGTAAGCTTATTATCGGGCCACTACTTCTGTGGATCCGGAATACTTTTTGTTCTATTATTCTCTCTTTAATGGAACGCGGAGGGACACACCCCGCTGTTTATCGTCAAAAAAAAAAAACAAACCTAAATTTGTAAATATTTATTATTAAAAAACAAGATACGGGAACTAAAAAAAAAACGCGTCTTTTTCTCTTCCGCACCGGGTAGAAGAGAACAAAAGAAAAATAGCAAAAAAAAAAAAAAAAAAGATGAGAAGAAGAGAGAGAGAGAGAGAGAGAGAGAGAGAGAGGAAAGAAAAAGGAAGGAAAAAAAAAAACATAACCTGATCCAAATCATTAGCAGCCAATTTTCAAGTGGAGCTTTTATTTGAGGCAAGTGCTTTGTTATTATTTTATGATTCTCTTATAAAATTTTTTTTTAATCAAGAATATAACATTTTTTTTTTTTTACTTGTGCTATAATTTAAAAATAGCAGTCTTATTCCTCTTGTAACATAATGCATTTTAGCAATCTTATTCCTCATGTAAGTGCCGAGAGCGAGTTCTGATGAGTGATTTTGGATCTGAATTTATTTTAAGAGGCCAATTGTATCGGTACATAGATGCTAAAAGTTATATGCATGTAGTAGTGCAGCGGCTTTGACCTAGCCTTTTAGGTTTCTTTTAGAAATCCATCTTTTTGTTGTGTTAAAGGCTTCATACAGTGTAGTTGCTGTTCGTATGGCACCTCCTGTCTATCACGGTTCAAGAAATCCATTTTTAACTGGAATTTTGCATTATTCAGTATGTGTGATATCCACTCTTACCACTAGTATTTTATCTGGAGATCATCATTGCTATTGTTTAATGCTTCATGCTTGTTAATTATATATGGCAGGAAGAAATAGTTCCCCAAGTAAAATCACAAAATCTTACTTTTCCTTTTCCAATGATAAAAATCTGCTTATTTTTCGTTTGCATCGACTGGATCAATTAAATTCAATAAGTCTCTGGTCAGTAATACCCAATAGGCTGGTGAGGCATTTCTGAATGACAAACTATAGTATGGTATACTTGTAGTAATATCTGTATAGGTGGTGGTCCAAAACTAGTTGGTGTACAAACAAAAAAAAAAACAAAAAAATAGAAATCATTCATAGGCCTAGCGTAAGCAAGCTGACACTGGAAACCTTCTATAGATGCTTTAGTCATTGACCTATTTATAGCTCTAATTATAAATCCATGTCAAACTTCCATCTGTTATTTTTTTTTTTTGTTTATTTCTTTTAATTTTAATGTTTTGTATGAACGTTGTAAACAAATATGATTTAGCCATTTAGAACATGACTTACATAAGTTTATATTTCTTTTCCTGTTTACAAATACAGTATAATTGTAACATTTATATGTGAAACCTTATATAATACACGTGTGACTTATTGACTTGACCATAGTTAAGACTAAATGTAATGCATATTATAGGTTCATTATAAAATATAAAATGAATTCATAGGGTTAAGGGGGAACTGAATGAAGGAACTTGAACACATATTGTGAGAGGTATATATTTTTAGGTTGCGCAACCGAATTTTAGAGACCTACCATGGAGGTTCCGAGTGATTACTGGATCATCGTCATGACATGTTATAGGGCTTCAGGTCCGGAGTATATACTCGTCCATCATTCTTGAGTACCTAGCGGTACGTCCTGGAGCAGTACCAGGAGTCATGGGGTCGTGGTCCCGGACATGTACGGGACCCTCTTAAAATATGTGGTCTTTCCTCCTAATAGTTCCAAACTAATTCGTATTAGACATCAATAAGACATAAGAAGTTTCATATTCATATTTATCTCATCTTTCCTATATTTGCTATCATATCATTCAGAACATGCAGATACTAGTGTTGACCACTATTATATGTAAAACAAGTATATTAAATTCATAAATCAATCTATTAGATATTTTTTTTATTATCATGTCATATATTTTCTATATCACTTATTTCATGTATATGTGTACATATATAGACCACGCATAGCGTGCCTGTATGTTATTATCCATTTTTTTTAGCACTTGCAAGGTCGTTCTAATGACCCTGGTTTGGCATGCCCAGATACTGATTTGCAGGTTAACGAAGAGGAAGACCCACTAGACCCACTACAGTTGGAATCATATTTTAAGGAGTTAGCAGATTCTCAATAAGTGTATTTGCTGTAGGAGGGACACGATAGAGACTCTTCTAGTTTGTTTTCAATTTTTTTAAGAAACTTTATCATTCACTTTTCTTTCGTTTACTTAAACTTTTCGATGATGTAATAAAGATTATTTGGCCCTCCTACAAACTCGTATTGATCTTTATTTATGGAATAAACCCATTGTTTTTAAATCCATGTTGTTATCTTCTGGTATATGTGTATGTATTTGTAACAGTTGTACATATGTATTTATGTATTTTAGGCTTGGCGTATTCATTTATAATACGTCGCCGAACGCTACCCGCATCTTGGGATGCGGGGCGTTACAGTTTGTATCAGAGCCTAGGTTCGACAATAGCTTCTGGTTAGAAATCTCAAACTAGAATTACTGCCACATTTGTATATGCATAAATTGCAATTGCCTTTGATTCTTGTACTTGTCATATTTCTTTGATTCCTTATATCCTATCATTCATTTTATCCTTTGTTTCCCTATCTAATCCAAGTCCTTCATCTTTTAGAGAAATGACTAATCGTCACATCACTTCCTCAAGTACCATTCTCCAAGAAGAAGATCCCAACATGTTGGAATTGCTTAGGAGGCTTATTGAGAACCAACGGCAATAGACTGAGATGTTGCGACAAGAGTTGGTGGCTGAAAAACAAAAGACGGGAAGTGTTTCGGACTTTGGAAAGTTGAACCCGTCACAGTTTTATGAAACTGAGGAACCTATAAAGGCAGAACAATGGTTGGTGGATACTGAGAACCTGTTGGGTGTAGCACGAGTAGTGGATGAAGACCGTGTAGAGGTGATCAAAATACAATTCATGGATATTGCTCGCACATGGTGGTTGGCCGAGGAGAATCGGTTGGCAAAACCGATAACATTGGAGGCCTTTAAGGAGAGCTTTTATACAAGGTTCTTCCCGCCGATGGCACAATGGGAACTGGAGCAGAAGTTCATCCACTTGAGGCAAGGAAATCAGACAGTAGATGATTACGCAGCAGAATTTGTTCGATTGAGCAGATTTGCCCCATTGTTGATAGTTCAAGAAGTAGATAGGGCACGAAGATTCTAGAATGGACTGGATTTTGAGATTCAGGAACGCATAGCTACCCCACAGTTCAAAACGTATGCTCAGGTTTTAAATGCTGCCAGAATTCAAGAACAAATAGCAACTAAGAGGAAAAAGGCTCAACTTGGATCCCAGAAGAGGAATATTACACAGGTAGCAGGAGATTTGGCTAATAATGATGCCCAACTACCAGAGAAACGTCAGTTCACTCAACAAAATCGACTAGTGGTGTGTGGTTATTGTTCAAAACCAGGACCTATTCAGAAGGAGTGTAGGCGAGCACACAATCTGTGTTTGATTTGTGGATCAGCAGAACATCAGATTGGATCATGTCCTTTCCGAAGTGAGGCAAGAAACATGTCTCAGATGCCAGCATCACAATCCCAGCGGGCAAGACTTTTAGCACCTTCACAACAACGCAGACTCCTGGCGCCACCACAACAGAGACCTTTGGAGCCTACTCAGAAGGGTCCTCCACTTGCAACTCAGCAGCAGGCTTTCCAAATGGCACATGCAGGAGAGAACCAGAGACATGGGCATGCACTTGCACTGACAGCAAAGCAAGCCAGTGCAAACAGTAATGCGATAATAGGTACTATTTTGGTTTAAATTATATTAAATTATATTCTATTTGATTTCGTACTCCCTTATTTGTTTTATTCAATTGTCTATTTAACTTCTTACTAAATATAGAGACTTTTTGTTTTGTGAGAGTTGACTAACCCTCTCATCGTTTTTTTCTTTTAAATAAGAGTGCACAACTAAACTTGTGGGCTCTTTTCTAAATCATATCATTTCTTATTAATGTCAATATATATGTTTTGCCTTAAATTAAATTTCGAGGACGAAATTTTCTTTTAAGGTGGGTAGATTGTAACATCCCATTTTCCTATACAATATTTTTGTGTTTATTTTTTTTTTGATGCATTATCATAAATATTAAAGTGATTATTTATAATTACTAATTAACCAATATTATCTTTTATCTATCATATGATTTGAAATTATCCAAAACACTGGTTAGTTTGATTATAACAGATTTGGCTTAATCTAAATTGATTAGGAAGATCTATCATATATTTAAACTTATCTTAAACAAATCTAAATTTGTAAACATTTATTATTAAAAAAAAAAGATACGGGAACTAAAAAAAAAAACGCGTCTTTTTCTCTTCCGCACCGGGTAGAAGAGAACAAAAGAAAAATAGCAAAAAAAAAAACAAGAAGAAGAGAAGAAGAGAGAGAGAGAGAGAGAGAAAGAGAGAGAGAGAGAGGAAAGAAGAAGGAAGGGAAAAAAAAAACATAACCTGATCCAAATCATTAGCAGCCAATTTTCAAGTGGAGCTTTTATTTGAGGCGAGTGCTTTGTTATTATTTTATGATTCTGTTATAATTTTTTTTTTAATCAAGAACTTAACATTTTTTTTTTACTTGTGCTATAATTTAAAAATAGCAGTCTTATTCCTCTTGTAACATAATGCATTTTAGCAATCTTATTCCTCATGTAAGTGCCGAGAGCGAGTTCTGATGAGTGATTTTGGATCTGAATTTATTTTAAGAGGCCAATTGTATAGGTACATAGATGCTAAAAGTTATATGCATGTAATAGTGTAGCGGCTTTGACCTAGCCTTTTAGGTTTCTTTTAGAAATCCATCTTTTCATTGTGTTAAAGGCTTCATACAGTGTAGTTGTTGTTCGTATGGCACCTCCTGTCTATCACGGTTCAAGAAATCCATTTTTAACTGGAATTTTGCATTATTCAGTATGTGTGATATCCACTCTTACCTCTAGTATTTTATCTGGAGATCATCATTGCTATTGTTTAATACTTCATACTTGTTAATTATATATGGCAGGAAGAAATAGTTCCCCAGGTAAAATCACAAAATCTTACTTTTCCGTTTCCAATGATAAAAATCTGCTTATTTTTCGTTTGCATCGACTGGATCAATTAAATTCAATAAGTCTCTGGTCACTAATGCCCAATAGGCTGGTGAGGCATTTCTGAATGACAAACTATAGTATGGTATACTTGTAGTAATATCTATATAGGTGGTGGTCCAAAACTAGTTGGTGTACAAACAAAAAAATAGAAATCATTCATAGGCCTAGCGTATGCAAGCTGACACTGGAAACCTTCTATGGATGCTTTAGTCATTGACCTATCTATAGCTCTAATTATAAATCCATGTCAAACTTCCATCTGTTATTTTTTTTTTTTGTTTATTTCTTTTAATTTTAATGTTTTGTATGAACATTGTAAACAAATATGATTTAGCCATTTAGAAACATGACTTACATAAGTTTATATTTCTTTTCCTGTTTACAAATACAGTATAATTGTAACATTTATATGTGAAACCTTATATAATACACGTGTGACTTATTGACTTGACCATAGTTAAGACTAAATGTAATGCATATTATAGGTTCATTATAAAATATAAAATGAATTCATAGGGTTAAGGGGGAACTGAATGAAGGAACTTGAACACATATTTTGAGAGGTATATATTTTTAGGTTGCGCAACCGAATTTTAGAGACCTACCATGGAGGTTCCGGGTGATTACTGGATCACCATCATGACATGTTATAGGGCTTCACGTCCGGAGTATATACTCGTCCATCATTCTTGAGTACCTAGCGGTACGTCCTGGAGCCGTACCAGAAGTCATGAGGTCGTGGTCCCGGACATGTACGGGACCCTCTTAAAATATGTGGTCTTTCCTCCTAATAGTTCCAAACTAATTCGTATTAGACATCAATAAGACATAAGAAGTTTCATATGCATATTTATCTCATCTTTCCTATATTTGCTATCATATCATTCAGAACATGCAAATACTACGTGTTGACCACTATTATATGCAAAACAAGTATATTAAATTCATAAATCAATCTATTAGACATTTTTTTTATTATCATGTCAAATATTTTCTATATCACTTATTTCATGTATATGTGTACATATATAGACCACGCATAGCGTGCCTGTGTGTTATTATCCATTTTTTTTAGCACTTGCAAGGTCGTTCTAACGACCCTGGTTTGGTACGCCCAGATACTGATTTGCAGGTTAACGAAGAGGAAAACCCACTACAGTTGGAATTATATTTTAAGGAGTTAGTAGATTCTCAATAAGTGTATTTGCTGTAAGAGGGACACGATAGAGACTCTTCTAGTTTGTTTTCAAATTTTTTTAAGAAATTTTATCATTCACTTTTCTTTCGTTTACTTAAACTTTTCGATGATGTAATAAAAATTGTTTGGCCCTCCTACAAACTCGTATTGATCTTTATTTATGGAAGAAACCCATTGTTTTTAAATCAATATTGTTATCTTCTGGTATATGTGTATGTATTTGTGGTAGTTGTACATATGTATTTATGTGTTTTAGGCTTGGCGTATTCATTTATAATACGTCGCCGAACGCTACCCGTATCTTGGGATGCGGGGCGTTACAATGGTAGCCCCCCAAAATCTGGTCAAAACAGGCCCTCAATGGAGTCCTTTAACAATTGCATACCTAAGACACAGTCTACCAAATGCTTTGATTCTAGAAACGCTGTCCAAAGTTCACAATCAAGCGATGGTCCATATGAAAGAAATGCCACAGCTGATCTATCTCCAAAATCTTCTGAACATTTGGAAACAGCAGACAATGTGTGGCTTGCTGAAATTCCTCTATTTACGTAACCTACGAGTGCTCCACCACCTTCAAGGCCGCCCCCTTCGCTTGTCTTTAAATCAACAAAATATGGAAAGGCAAACCCCAGAAGAAAGGATGATGATTCATATGCACAGTCCAGGACAGGTTATCCCTGTCCTAAAGATTCAATGAGGAGGCCAGATGCATCTCCAACAGATGAGTTTGAAGATTTTGTCATGAACAAGCCTCAGTCTAATGAACATGCAGATAATATCTCCAGTGAAGATGATTTTGAAAACAATTCAGCTACAGCAGCATCTGCAGCTGCGATGAAGGACGCTATGGACAAAGCAGAGGCAAAATTTAAGCATGCTAAGGAGGTAAGAGAAAGAGAACGAGATGCGAAATCTGCTAGAAGCGGAGATTTTGCACAAGAAAGGGATGAAGATTTAGCACCAGATACTCAGAATTGGGAAGATAAGAAGAAAACAAGAAAAGATGGATCGTGAAAATCGTGAAAGATTTCAAAATAATAATAATAATAATAATAATAATAATAATAATAATAATAATAATAATAATAAAATATTTTTTAAAAAAATAAGATAAAAATAAAAATAAAAATTTAAAAAATTTAAAAATAAATGAAAAAATAATAAATATAAATAAAAAGAAAAAGAAAAAGAAAAATATAAACAAATATTAATAATGAATAATCATAATAATAATAATAATAATAATTAAAAAGATAATAAAAAATATTTAAAAATAATAATAATAATAATAAATAAAACAAAAAAATTAAAAATAAATAAAAATAAAAATAAGAAAAAATAAAGAAAGAAAAATTTAAATATAAACAACTAATAATAATAAATAAATAAAAATATATATATATATAATATAAAAAATAATTAAAAAATGAAATGAATATATATATATATAAATAATATAAAAAGATAATAATAAATGAAAAAAACAAATATATATATATATAATAAATTAAAAATAAATAAATATAAATATTAAATATCAATATAAATAAAAATCATAATAATAAAAAAAGAAAATAAGAAATAAGAAATAATAATAAAATAATAAAGAAAATTAAAAAAATAATAATAATATAAAAAATATATAAATATGAATATAAAAATAATAATTATTATTATTATTATAATAATAATGATAAAAAAAAGTAAGCAAGCAGCGGACACCCACAGCGCTGGTTCATTTTTGCGCAGCACCCCGCAGATGGGGCCCACAAAAAAAAAAAAACTCACCATCCAGCAACAACCGATCTGTTGAAGATTTTATTTCTTCAAACGAAAATAAGTTCTTTGATTGCATCTGTCTCTTCTCCATCAGAGCACAATCAGCACCAGTCATTTCAAGAACTGACTAACTTGATACAAATTTCCACTAGAATGGAGGATTTCGTCATCCACAAGCTTAAATTACATAGTCCATACATCAGAGAAGTCTTTAAAGATCCCTCTAAGAGAAAGGTCATGCACAGGGCAGACAAATCAGGAGCAAAGGCAGCAGCCCGAGCACATAAGGAAACCACTGAAGCAAAAGGAGAAAAAGCACTCAAAGCTCGCGTTTTACGCGAGGCTGAGACAAAATGTGAGGTTTTGTGCGTACCTTGCATTTGTACAAAACTGAAGAATTGACTAGCGTAAAATGTAAAGCTATCAATTACAGAGACAAGCCAGCGTGTGTAGAAAGCTCTCCACGCGAGGCTAAGTCCATCTATGAGTATGAACTTGGACAGAAACATGAAGCTCGCGTAAAATGCGAAGCTAACAAAACTAGCGTAAACGCAAAGTTAAACCAGCTTGCAGGCACTCCCTCACGCGAGGCTAAACCAGCGCACGAGTCTAGCTCAGTGCGTGAGGTTAAACTAGCGTACAAGTCTAACCCGGCATATGGGCAAGGTTAAATCATAATCCAAAGTCGAGGCTAAGCTCAGTAAAGTCATCCAGATGCAAGGATATACCAGCATAAATCGTAAGGCTATGCAAGTACAAAAAATGAGGCTAATCCTACTACAAGAATATGAAGTAAAATCAGTGTGAGGCTAAATCAGCATGTGTGAATAAACCCAATATGCGAGGCTAAGCCAACACACGACAAACACAGCACGTGAGGCAAATCGAGAGCACGAAATTAATCCAAAGCGCAAAATAGTCCATAAAGCGAGGCTAACTCCCAGCCCCTCGTAAACTTAAAAAAAAATGGAAAATTAAGACTTAAGTCAGACATCAAGCCAATCAGCAGTCTTGCATGAGAAAAAGATGATCAATTGAATACCCATTGAAACCAGTTAAATGTCCCACGCAGGGGGTGGGACCCACATTCAGCCAAACAGGCATACATATGAAGCCAGAATGTAAAATTATGTTTGCATACAGTACGAGGCAAAGCCAGCGTAAAGAACGCGAGGCTAATACCTGTGAACAATGCAAGACTATGCAAAGTAAAGCCAGCAAAAGTGCAAAATCTCCAAAACCCGAGGCTAATTTGAGCCCAGCGTAAAAGAGTTGAAATGTAAGGACGAGAGGCTATCTGGCAGCCCGCGTGATTTCTATTATCGGAAGAAAATGTTAATACAAGGCTAACTTGCAGCCTCGCATTAAACCTACAGTACACAAAACCAAGCCAGCATGCATGATTAATACAGCGCGCGAGGCTAATCCTGAGTTTGAAAATGAATCAGAATGTGAGGCTAAGTTCCAGCCATGCATATAAAAAAAAATGCAAAAACTAAGTTTTGGCCTAGCGTGGAAGTGCTATAATGTAAGGACAAGTCTTAACTTTCCACAGACTCGTCAGAATGAAAGGTTAAGACCCAGTCCCGCATAATCTGCCACAAAGGTGCATAGAAGTTATTTGTGACTATATGATGAACTCTATGAAGAGCCAAACTCTATGAAGAGCCAAATGAGATTGACACAGGGGTGAGATCTACAACCAAATAAACTTGCGTATAATGCGAGGCTAAGACCGAAGAAAGAACACGAGGTTAAACTCTGCATACAGTATGAGACCAACCCAGCGTAAAGTTATCTACACGCGAGGATATGCTCACAACTAAAATGCAAAGTTAACTCTCAGCCTCGCGTAAACTTCAAAGAATAAGAAGACAGTCAATTGAATTATAACAAACATTCAAATGTGGCCCACCCAGGGGGGCCCATACCAATAAGCCTTGTATGCAATGCGAAGAAAACTCTGCACACAATAGAGGGCCAAGCCAGTATGAAGTCACCTAAACGCAAGGCTATACTCACGACCAAAATGTAAAACTAACTCTCAACCCTACATAAACTTTAAGAAGCGGAAGGTCAATGTCTGTGTCAAAAAATTAAGGCGCCAAGCCAACCAAGAGCCTTGCATAATATTCGATAAAAAAGGAAGTTGGCCCGTCGACTTACAATGGGCTCGTAACCAGTCAAATGTGGTCCACTTAGGGGGTGAGACCCACGTCCAGTAAACATTGCGAATAAAACTAAACTCTGCATATAATGCGATGCTAAGCCAGCGTAAAGTCATCTAAACACGAGGCTAGGTCCACGTAGAGTGCAAATTTATGCCTGCAACTAAAATGCAAAACTAACTCAGTGTGTAAGGCTAAACCTACATACAAATCCAACACAGCGTATAATGCAAAGTTATACTAGCCCAGTCGCGAGGCTCTGCTAGCTTAAAATACGAGGCTAAGCCCGCGGATATAGGGCTAATGTTGCATCTTGAACGCGCAATAACAAATCGAATTGTATCAAGCGCAAATCTCGAGAGCACCTTCAACAAAAAAAAGTATAAGAAAGAACTTTCAATATGGATGACTTGGCTTAGCCATGACGCACAAGACTAAGGGCAAATTTCAGCCAAAGTGGGAGGGCCTATTCGTAGTAGAGACGGTCTATCCAAAGGGAGTATAACAATTGATCAATCAACACGGTGACTGAATGATGATACAGATCAACGGAAAATTCCTGAAGAAATATTATTCATAAGGGAATGAAGTCATCCGACCTCTTTTTCAACACAGCAAATAAAGAAATGTTGGCCGCTGCTCAGATGTAGCTTCGCACCCTAACTTGGATCATAAAATAAAATGGATCCAACGTCTCTACGACTATGGATAGAGAAAATGTTTGGCCTGTAAGCCCGAACGAAATTTTCGACAACTCACCATGCTGGGGTAAAAAGCATGAATTGCCCAACGCGATCAAGGCAATAGGGAAGAGAACAAATTTCTCGCCAACCCCATCATGCTGGAGGTAAAAGCATGAATTGCCCATTACCGTCAAGGTAACGGGAAGAGAACAAATTTCTCGCCAATCCCATTATGCTGGGGGTAAAAGCATAAATTGCCCAATACTGTCAAGGTAACGGAAAGAGAATAAAATTCTCACCAACCCCATCATGCTGGGGGTAAAAAGCATGAATTGCCCAACGTAATCAAGGTAACAGGAAGAGAAAAAAATTTCTCATCAACCCCATTATACTAGGGGTAAAAGTATGAATTGCCCAACGCCATCAAGGCAACGGGAAGAAAATAAATTTCTCGCCAACCCATCATGCTGGGGTAAAAGGATGAGCTGCCCAAAACTGCTAAAGCAAAGAGATGAGGAGGAGTTTGGCATTTAAGCCCAAACGAAACTCTCGACAACTCACCATGCTGAGGAGAATAGTATAACTAGTCTAACTCAAACGGTAATTGATAAAGGCTAATCAAATCCGTTGATAGCTGGGGGTTTGCTAAAAATCCTATGACAAATCTGTCACAACAGTATCCTTATCCGAATATAAGGATATATCACTGCCCTAAGCTGCTAAGGCAAAGGGAAGAGAAAAAATTTGGCATTTAAGCCCAAAGGAAATCCTCGACAACTCACCATACTGAGGGGAATAGCATGGCTAGCCCAACAGTAGTTGGTAAAGGCTAATCAAATTCGTTGATAATGGGAGTTTTCTAAAAACCCTTATCATATCGATCCCCTGTCAAGTTAAGATTTCATCTCTGATAGTAAAACTTCTTCATTAATTTTCTCTGACAGAACCAGTAAATCTCTAAAATATTTTTTCTCCATTAGATCAAGTCCAATGAAATCTCTTGTTAAGATTTCACCTCTGATAGAAAAGAAAACCCACACTTCATCAAGTCTAATATTATAGCCTCTCATGAACTTGTTTTTGATATCATTAAGTTAAAAATTACCTTTGACGAAAATCATCTCCCTATCAAGTTAACAGTTATCTCTGATAGTCAAATTCCAAGGCTAAATACGTTAACTGTCAACTCTGTTTAGTTAACTCATTTCTATCATGACCAGATCCTCTGAATAGGTAGAGTTTTGAGATATGTTTAATGGCACCTCTGTCTTTTCCCGATCCGCCATACTAGATGTTACTTAATGGTTAGGATTCTAATGAGCACGTTAACATCATACCTCTGCTTGATCTCAAACAAATACGTTAACATCATACCTCTACTTGTCATCTAATAAGCGCGTTAACATCATACCTCTGCTCATCTTCTATAAGATACGTTAACAATTATCTCTGTCTATGAAATTCATCACAGCTTGTCTGTCATGCTCTTAGTCTCAAAAAAAAAGAGAAGGTGATGACGACTGGAAAATCAAAATCAAAATAATCCAAAGTGTTTTGAAATTCATTACCAATCAACAACAAAATTTTGAAAACTTGGGAGGGGGTCTTGTTGATAGGAAAAAAAATTGATGAGGGGGCCCACATCTACCAATATCTCAAAGAATCCAAATAGACTCGAAGTGGATGGAGATCTCAGATCCAGTCTAATCCAAATTAAATCTGATCTAATCAAATCAAATTGGAGATCTTAGAGATTTGCCCAAATCTTCTCTTGATCAAATTATGACCAGATTCATTGAACCAAATCATGTTAGATTAAATCAAATATTTGATGAACATTACAAAGAGATTTCATTCTTATCTATAAGGCATGTGATCCACCAAACTTGTGTCTATAAATAGATGTCATGAGGTATTATGGAGGGCACCTTTGGGGAGACCCAAGGTCAACCATTCGATGCACTCTCGAGTGCGTGCCGGTCAACCGGCCAAATCGTGCCTAGGCGCATTCATAAAAAACTAGCAAACTGGCTGTCGTCATGCTGCTCAAAAAACTAGCAAACTGACCGTCATCATGCTACCATGCTGCTCCTATCTCCATCGGATAGTCAACGGGGTATAAGGTCTACGCCCCATAGCTACATGAAGAGCCCACAAATTTTGTAAAAAGAAGGATGATCTATAAATCTCTCATCTTATTTTATATTTTTCTTTTCATTGTAATTTTGATATTATTGTAATCTTTAAAAATTATTGTAATATGTGACAATGAAGAGAAATCCAGAAAATTTCACCGAAAACATGTATCAAGCCCGTATCTCGCAAGCATTCAATAAGAACGTTAAACAAAAAACCTTTAAGCAGGGAGACTTGGTTCTGGCTATTAAGAGACCAATGATTCTGACCCACAAAACTAAGGGAAAATTTGAACCCAAGTGGGAAGGACCGTACATCGTGGAGACGATATACTCTAGTGGAGCTTATCGCCTAATGAATCAGAATGACGATAGAATGATGATGCCGATCAACAAAAATTTTTTAAAAAAATATTATGCGTAAAAAAAAAATTTACTATCACATCTGGTTCATATCCCTAAGAGTATAGCCATCCACTTGTTCAAATTACGCATATGAGCACTTGAACTTCTTTATTAACCTAAGACATGTGCAATTAGGTGTCTCTGTCTAAATCAATGATCCTAATCTGATCATTTTGGTGAATGCAATTAAATGCTTTCACCAAGCTATCAGCTTGCTCTATTGAAGAGTTGTACCACGTTCAGTAATTTTGATCCGGTTTTTCTGGTATCAGCAATTTAAGTTACGCAGATGAGCCTTCGATTATTTTACCAAAAATATGAACTCTTTTATGATAATTATTTGTTGTGCAAGAAAAATTTGTAGCCAACAGATAAAAGAATCAAGTGAATCATCTTTATTCATGAATGGAAAGAATAAAGTTACAAAAAGAAATAATTCAAAGAATTGTTGAGTTCCTTTTTTTACAAAGAATAAAGAAATATGTGTAAGAAAGCAGGGGAGTTAAGGCTCTCCCAATAGTTTCAATTTATTTGTCGTCTCATCAATAACTCGACGACAGATTTCTTCCACTGAGTGTTGAGCCCGCCTGCGTAAATCATCGTCATTTATTGCAAATTGCTGGGTCAACCGCTGATAAGATTCTTCGATAGAACGGCTCCTCATCATGCCTTCCTGCTCGAGCTGTCCCTGTTGAAGGATCAGCTCTTCCCGTTTCTTCACGGGTTCACTTAGCCGAGACTCGCTGGCCTCTAAAATGGCCTGAGCTTTTGTGATAGTCTCTTTGGCTCTGAGAATGGCTGCTTGGCTCCCCTCGATTTCGAAATCCACCATCTCCAGCCCCGTGAGAACTGACTCCTGGCTGGCTCGCAGTTCTGCCAGCTCCCAAGACCAGTCTTCCTCTTAGCGCCTCAGCTCCTCCTAACGAGCTATCAACTCTACTCGTAGCCGCGCCAGTTCGATCTCGATGATCGCTTCCTCATCCGATTGGCGAACTGTGCTTAACGTTTGCACTTGCTCTTCTAAAGCTTCTATGTGGGCCTGATAAGGAGCTGCTCGCTCACTCCCTCTAATCCTTTCAATATTGTCCAGGTAACTGACCAACATTGGGTGTCCGAGCTTAAGGAAGTCCCTCCCATCCAAAATCATGCCAATGCATCTCCTTAGCAGCTGCATAAAATCGTTAACACTGTGGTTGAAGAATTCTTCAAGTGAATTAGCAGTGTCTAAATTGAGAGCAGGCAGTGCTAAGGTAGACGTCACTGGAGCAGAAGTGGCTTCTGCGGGAATTGAGAAAGAAGAAGCTCGCCCTTGTACCGGATTCATGACATGCGGGGCCAGTAAAGCGAATAAGGACTTGGCAGAACTGGGAACCCGAGGTGAGGTATCGTCGGTACTAGCAGGTCGAGCAACTCTGCCAACAGAGGTAGATGATGGAGTGTCTCTGCCTGAAGCTCCTCCTGTAGCAGAAGTAGCTTCAAACGAAAACTTTAAGTTGTCTTCATCCCCTGTTGGCAAGCGAGTTGGAACAGGAGGAGCCACTAGCATCTCAACAGCCACAATTGTCGATGACGTTAATATCGCTGGCTGAGGAGTAGAGGGCATGCCAATGACGACTGGGAAAGTGTCCTCAGAACAAGCCACTGGTGTTGGAGATGGGAGGCTCAGGGATAGGGGAGCATCTCTTGACACGGCAGCAATGTCTGTCCTGTCATCCTCCCTAATTCGTCGATTAGAGGAGTTGATGAAGGAACAGAACACGGGGCCGTTGTGAAGTAGTCTGCGTCGAATTCGTTTGCAGAACTATCCAATCCACCAACTGAGCCTGTAGTGCCTGAATAGTCCACCAGCTTCTCGGACTCCACCCTGGTAGTCGAATGTATGGGCAAGTGAAGCTGACTACCTGGATCTCAAAAAAGCAAATAGGAAGTGTCACATACATGTAAAAAGGAAAAAGAAGTTAGAATATAAAATTAAAAGTGTAGAACCGTACCAGTGGATACAAGTCCTGTAGTTGGACTTGAAAGAGGAGCTGCGGCCGTCTCCAAGAGCACGCCTGTTTCGCTACACAAAGGTTGCATCATAGCATGATCAGCAGATTAGGTGGCCAATGGGATCCGGGCCTCGGCAGCACTTGAAACTTCAATAGCCCTGCCATCCTCTGTCACTGTTGCTGGCAGAGTTGAAGCAAGCAAGTCCGTGGCAAATTGGACCGCTGCTTCTTCGGGGATCACCAGCGTGTCCCCAGCTAGCTTCTTCTTCTTCTTGGCTGGCTCACCCCTACTAGACCCGCGATGTTTGACGGACGGGCTTCGGGAACGAGCGACGACATGCTAGGGAGCACCTCCAACGTCAGCATCATCGCCATCATTATCATCGTCACCATCAAAGTTGTCTGCATCTGATGGATCAGCCGCTATACCGAGGAATTCATCCATCCCTCTCACTCTCTTTTTGCCCCTTTGTGGCAAGAATAGAAGGCCTCTATCTCTTTGCAGCAGCTGTGATTGATAGAGAAATTAGGTACATCAGTGTTGGCGATGCTGTACCATGTGCAGAAACTTAACACCATGCTTAGCTCTGGCGACTTCAGGGGCAGCGTAAATTCAGCTCTGGTTCCACCAGCTACAAAGTGGAACCAGCCTCGGGCACCCTCATATAAACTCCCTTCATACGCTAACTTCTTGTTCGGGTTACCCACGTTAAGTTGTGTGTACCCAAACTGGCAAGCAAAATAGCTCGGAGTGTATGGCTCAATATAACACATTGTGTCTTGTCTATACACCAAGTGCCTGGGACGGATAGATAATAGCCACCAGAAAACTCCTGAAGATATGCTTGAAAAATTATCCGGGCCACGAGCATCCTTAAATTTTGACCCGTATTCCCCACCAGAAAAATCGGGGAAACATTGGAAGATCTCGTAGTTCTGATGATGACGGAGCGTCTTCCGGATTATTGACATATAATAGCTCTTCCAAGAGGAGCGTTCATACAGCTCCACGAGGAATGGCTTGTCAGCCGGGGAGTATTCTGCCGCACTCATTAAAGAGGGCAGTGCATGACAAGCCACACCATTTGTTGGCAGTGAAAATTTCTAAGTAAATAGAATTTTTCACAACAGAACGCGGAGCTAATCCATAGCTCCGCGTCTTGGCATTTTAGCCCCGCGTTTGAGTAAAATGCAAAGCTATCAATAACTTCGCGTTAGCTCCGCGTTCTGGTTATTTAGCGCCGCGTCTTGATGCGATTAGCTCCGCGTGAGCAGATAACCAGAATCTCAAATTGATTGAGATTATGATTTGGGCTTATCCAAATACCCAAATCAAGTCCAATCAGAACTCTAAATCAAGAAATTTAAATCAAAACTAAGATATTTGATTGGAATCCTTGATGAGAGCAAATTCTATTTAGATAGAAACTCTTGCATTAACCTGGGGCTATAAATACCTTCTTGGTGAAACCATAGGGGTCCCTCTTTCCTTTTGGCTGGTCTTCTTTTCGGCAATAGAGATCTTTTCCTCTTGGAGAATTCAAGTTATGCACAGAGCCTTGAGTTCGTGAAAGACCAGAGAAGATCATCTACCGTCGGCCATTATCTTCGAGAGAGAAGAGTTCGACGTTTGATCGTCCGAAGGAGCTGCTCGACTAATCCCATCATCACAGATCCCACACAACATACTGTAAAAGAGAGAGATTGAATTATAAAATTCTCTCGTTTGTTCTCTTTATCTCTTGTTCACTTTCATTGTAATCTAAATTGTATTCAATGGAAGGAAGCAAAACTTTTGCGGCGAACAAACTGGCGACCACAGTGGGAGCCATCTCTTTCACTGATGAAGAGATAGTGGCGCAATCGGACGTCGACATGATCGGATCCGAAGTAGACACGCTGGTCGTTGAAATCGACCAGCAGAAGTACGAGGAGTTCCTCTCTTCTGAATCAGGTGACTTAGACGAGACACGACACTATCGTCGCATGCGCTCCAATATCCGGGCAACGGGTAAAAAGGTATCCCCCGAGAGACGGGGATCCTTGGAGACTGTGGTTATAGGGCCGATGCTCGGACAAGAAATTCTAGCAGAGGATGAGCTTCATACTGCCGAAGAAAACCTGGAAAGTGGATTGACCAGAACCCAACTCCGAAATAGGAATCGGAGAGCAAGGCGTAAAGCCCTAAAAGCCCGCCTTGGACGCTGAGCTAACATCAGAGAACGCGAGGCTATGGTCCCTCGCAAACTGGCTCGTGCTAACCAGTCACTATCGCGTTGAACGCGATGTTACAACTTGCCTTAAAAGCAAGGAAAAACCAGCGTGTGATATTCCGCGCGAGGCTATTGCTGAGCTTAGCGAGAAACGCGAAGCCAGTAAGATTTGGGCTAGTCGCAAAATATCTGACACTCGCGAGAAACGCGAGTATAAAAATTCTTTAAAGCCAGCGTGTGATTTTCCACGCGAGGCTGATACTGAGCCAAGCGAGAAACGCGAGGCTGGTAATGCTTGCGAGAAACACAAGACTTCTGACACTCGCGTGAAACGCGAGTATAAAAATTCTTTAAAGCCAGCGTGTGATTTTCCACGCGAGGCTGATACTGAGCCAAGCGAGAAATGCGAGGCCAGTAATACTTGCAATAAATGCAAGACTTCTGATACTCGCGAGAAGCGCGAGGATGATTGGCAAATTGTTGTCAGTCGTAAAAACCGCGCTAAGCGCGAAGCTATGACTTGCGTTAATCGCAAGAGTAAGCCAGCGTACAGGAATTTTATTCCACGCGGGGCTAATATTACAGAAGAGAAACTTCTGAACACATGCCAAGCCAGCGTAAAACCGAGGCTAGCGGAGCTACTCTTCAGGACCACGATACAAAAAGCGGAGCTATTTCTAAGCTTCGCGTAGATCAACCCGACTGCAGAATCAAGGCTGATCGTCGCAGCAATAGACCAGAACCGAACTTCAGTGATCCAAAGAAGCTTCAGTGGGTTCCTAGACCCTCTCAAAAGTTGAATGGGTCCCACAACTCCATGACTAAAGGCACTGATCTCAGGGAGTATCTGTCCAAGAAGAGAGGTATAGAACAACTTCAAGCTGAACCTGTCTGTCACAGCCAGCAGCTTATGACAGCAGTATCCGCTGTGATGGACAACTGCAGCTGCAGCAAAAGCAGGGTATCGGGAAGAAGTCACGCCATCAGATAGGTGTAAGGCATCTCCACCCTAGGGTTCGGAGTCTTCACCTGGGCAATCTGTTTTGACTTGCCTTTCCCTTTTCCCTTGCCCTTATCAGCAGGGATGAAGTCATTACAGAGTGTTCGCAGTCCATGTTGTAGATTGCACACCATGGCGGGAAGAAGTCCAAAAGGTTGACTGTATGTAAGGAGAACTGCTGGATATACCACAGTCATTGCAATTGCCTCTTTTGGCAATGACGGCACAACACATCTTTTCAACCACAGCATCAAGAACCCAGCAATAAGATCTCTATTGGATACTGAGAACAGAGCTTGATAGTGGTAACTCTTGAAGGAAGTGACAGGACCAAATCCACCTTCGTTGGAATCAGTAGTATAATACATTAGCTGGGTCTTAGCGATGCGGCGATCGATCTCCGTGACATAGATGGGAGCATAGCCATGGACAGTTGTTGAACTATCCTTAGAATTCAAATTGGCGAAGAGGTAATCGGCCCATTTCTTGTGGCCGATACCCTAATTACGCATACCTGCCATGTCAGCACAGATACGGTAATGGCACATCATCTCCCAGTACGTAGCATAGATGCGCTTGTCCTTCGCCATTAACATGTTCAACTCTTTGGTAGTGGGGATATACTCTTCATAGGGGACTTCGCCCATGGAAAGCCCAGATACCTCAAACATCTCATGGAGAGCGAACCCTAAATCTGCCTGGAAGCAAACCAGTAACACATCTGGTGGGGCCATCTTGATAAGCCCTATGTGCGCCTAATTTGCCCGTTGGGACGCCTTCCTGTTCTTGAGTTAATCCCCACTCTAATTCACGGTGCATCGCCAGCCTCTGAAGGTAGATCAGGGGATAGCTACGCTCCATTCCAGGCAGAAACATTAAAAATTCGCCAGAGTTATAAAACCACATGCACTCATCTTCAAAGAGGATCTGGTCGGGTTGCTCCATCTTGTCCCCAAAGAGAAATGCGGCTTCTCTAGCGCTTCTCTATTTACAAATTCAAAAGCCGCATCAGTCACAATCTCTCGTGTAGTAGTGGGGTGATATTTGATCAACTTCTCCCTGCGCTCTCTCAAATCTGGTTTGTATGCGGCCAGGATGGTGGTGAAGCGAAATTGAGCTGATGGATCAGAACCCCCAGCAAAACCAAAGTAGTGCTTATGGGGAAGAGCTTCCACCGATTACCCTACTGCAAAAAGAAGAACCAGAGTTAGAAAAGTTTCTACAAAACAGAAATTTTTTCTAAGTATGGAAACGCGAAGCTAAAAATTAGACCGTGCGAAGCTAAAAGTAGCTCCGCGCGAAGCTAAAAATTAGACCGCGCAGAAGTCAAGAAAATAGCCTCGCGTTTCAACGCGACTGCTACTCAAAATGGCCTCGCGTTTCAATGCGACTTCTACTCAAAATATCCTCGCGTTTCAACGCGACTGCTACTCAAAATAGCCTCGCGTTTCAACAAAATAGCTTCGCGTTTCAACGCAACTGCTAATCAAATAGCCCCGCGCTTCAAAACGCGAGGATGACGCGATAGTTTCGCGTAAGAAGAAAACCAGAGGCTTTTCTTCTTCTCCAAGCCATACGGCCGGAGTACGGCGATCTCGCCGGAGAAAGAGGTGATCGATCGGTTAGAACCGAGCTAAATCACTCTAAGAATGTTCTAAAAAGTCTCGAAAGAGAGATTCTTACCCCCAACGGGCGAAGCGTGGGCTGGCCCGCCGCTTCCACGGCCGCTGCCGCCACTGCTTGCGCCAATCGCCGACGACGAGGCTCCGCGAGAAGAAGCACGAGTCTTGGGTGCCATTGCTTGAAAAATTGAGGAAAATCGACGGGAAATTGGGAGAAACTTGGTCAGAAAAACGCTCGGATCGCCTGAACTCTGATCGTCTGAATCTCTAAGTCTCTGAAAAATTCTCAAATGAAGTAAGAAAGAAGAGGAATAGAGATTCCATTTAAATGAAAGAAACCGCCTCTTGGAATTTGGTGCGAGTTTCGGAGAAGAAAACTGACCAGTTACTCTCCAAAACGCTGAGCTATTAGCTTCGCATGATGATGGAAAAACGCGAAGTTATTAATTCCGCGCAACTATGCAAAATGCGAGGCTAACTTGGTATTTTAGCTTCACATTCTTATGAAGAACTTAGATTTTTGGCGAGTGCAATTAGGCGCTTCCATCTAAGTTAAGATGATCCTTACCCGACCATCTTGATATTAATAATCTAAGTTACGCAAGTAAGCCCTAGATTATTTTATCAAAATTATAAACCATCTATTTGTTGATCAAGCAAGATTCTTGAAGCCGACAGATAGAGAGGAAAATATTTGCCGTTATTCATAAAACAAAAGGATTACAAAGAAGAGGGAGTTATAGCTCTCCCAGAAGCTTCTACATGTTCATCGACTCATCAATAACCTAACAGCGAGATTCCTCCGCGGGGTGTTGAAGTTCAATTCCATGGTTCACATACAAAAGATCTCCTCTGCAAATATCAACTATGATCTATTTAAAATTCTTAGTGGATTATCTGAAGATACTGCTATAAGAATCCTAATGAAGATGCACAAGTTGGATTCGACATGCTACAAGCCCTTATATAATCATCTCTATCACTTTGGAAAGCAACAGAGATTGTCTTCTAACAGAAATGGTCCTCAAGAAAACTTAATGGGCTGCCGCAGAGTTCTTGTAACTCCTTCAAAAGTTTATCTTTTCGATCCGGAGCTTGAAACCTGCAACTATGTTGTACAGCATATGCCTCTGGCTTCCTTAGAGTTGCTGATGAAGACTGGTAGAACCACATATACTCCTCTTCAAAAAGGATTTGGTCCAAGTACTTCGCTGCAAAAGAAGAAATCAAGAGT
>JAYEPQ010000014.1:8964347-9134347 GCA_036321105.1 Dracaena cambodiana | reverse complement strand
TAGTCGAGGCTGGTTCTCCTTCTTGGTCCTCTAAACCTAGGTTCGAAACCTAGGGGATTAAACCCAGCAAGTAACATAAGGAAAATATATGTGTACTATTACAGTACTAAAGATAAAAGTATGTAAATGAATAAGATGTTTTCATTGGGAATATCTCAGAAAAATGCAATTAAATCGTGATAATATTGAACAGTCACGTGAATAATGAAAAATATAACAGCAAGATTATATAAGTCATTTGCAAATAACATGTAAATATCATATAAAGATCATATCTTGTAAAGATGTCAAGTCTAAGTCAAATCTTTGTTAGCATTTGAAACTAAATAATGGATATGATAGCGCGCAGTTTCCGTATTGTACAAGTGCCCGTGCATACCCGGGACCCGGCCTCAAACCCATGGCGCTGAACCATGACACACCGCTAGGTGTTCAAGTCAAACCCCGTACTGTGAAACAGTACGGACATCACTCTTATAGTGACTCATGTATGAGACGGTGGCCCAGTACCACCCAGTGCTGCTGCAGTAAAAGTTCTCAACATCTCAATCAAGAAGTTGGCAAACAAAATCCTTGTACAATACAGTTCTTATCCATCATGTAGTTTCTCCCATCCCCATGTTTATAATGAATTATGCACATGAAATTTTATAATCCTTCTTTAATTATTTTTCAATTCACGATAATATGCTTGCATTTCCATGACTGTACATGACATATAGTGTCATAACACATGATCTGTAATATTAAAACACGTGACTTGTAATATCAAAACACGTGACATGTAAAACACATGACTTGTAATATCAAAACTCATGACATGTAAAACATATGACTTGTAGCATGATAAATTAACACATGATATATTAGTACACATGATTTGTAATACCAAGGCACATGACTTGTAGCATGATAGATATTAGTGCACAATTGTAACACAATGCATATCATCAAAATTATTACAATAATCTGGTTTCATTCTCAGTGTCAATTAATAATCCAATTTGGGAATCAAGTGAATTATATAATAATCCTGCATTATTTTTAAACCCAACATATGTATTTATTACATTTCCAGGCTCAATCATATATATTATGCATTTCTCCTTTAATTGAAATCTAATTTATTACTATTATTAATTATGTCCAATTAATCCAAACTAAGTCCAATTTAATTCTCTCAATTATTTAATCCATCAAGCCCAAGCCCAGTAAATTCCTACTTTTTCATATCTTTATTTTAATTTTATTTTCCTTTTCTTTTCTGTTCAGCCCTGCCCAAGCCCACTCATTTTTATTTTCTTTTTCTTTTTCTTTTACTGGACTGGGCTGGCCGGCCCAGTGTTTTTATTATCTTTTCTATATATATATATTTTTCTAGCCCAAATTAAATCCAGCCCATCTTCCTTTTTCTTTTCCTTTTAATTTCTCATGGGTTGGGCCAGGCCCACTCCCTATTTCTAAGTTTTTTTTCTCTTTCTCTTTTTTTATCCTTTATTTTCTGGGCTGGGCCAGGCCCAGTTCCATGTTTTTTTCTCTTTTCTTCTTTTTTTTTTTTCACTTCTAGACTGGGCCAGGCCCAGTTCTTTTTTTTCTTTTTCTTTTTCTTCTTTCGGCCCACCTCTTCTCCTCTTCCTCATGTTGCATGCAAACCGAAATTTGCATGCAAACCGAAACTATTATTTTTCTTGTACGTGATTTTTTTTTTCTTTTTTTTTTCTTTTAAAAAAAAATAAACAAATATTATAATATTTATATATATCAAAATTAACACACTAATCTGGTTCAGAGTATCATTCAGTAGATCAAAATATGAACCAAATATTTTTGCAAAATAAATCACGTATGCACATATAAATTAAATATAAATTAAATAAAGAATTATACAAATTGAATAAAGAAAAAGATTGAATGAAAATATAACAGTATTACTTGTCTTGGCTCGATCTTGAATATTCGGTTCGAATCTTCGATTCGGTTTGATTTTCATTCTTCTTCTACTCTCTTTATTTTTATTTTTATTTTATTTTTTCTTCTTATTTTTTCTTCTTCGTTCGGTTGCAGGCAGAGAGAGTGAGAAAGGAAGGCAGAGAGAGTGAGGGAGAGAATGAGACTGAGATAGGGGGGTAGGTTTTTACTTTTATTTTATTTTTCTCTTTTTTTTTCCAATTGGTTTTCCATGCGTATACCTAACCCCGCTGCCACTCCTCTTTTGCTCGTAACTACAGCACAACACAGTTTTATTTATTTTTATTAATTTATTTATTTAATAATTTAATAATTTTAGCTTCATGTAACATTCTCCAAATACTACCAAATTTATGTAGGACGTAGTGCTCGACGAGGGAAACACTACAAAATTATCCGTTTGTTGTTTCGATATCCGAAATAAATGAATCGAAATTCAGAAGTAATTAGAAGAATTATTTTAATATTATTAAATTAACAATTTTGGGAGTATTTTTTGGCCTCGTAAGAAAAATCTCCAAAAATTTTAAATATTACTAAACTAATAATCGCGAAGACCGAATGTCATTTGAGTGTGTGGATTTAAAGTTATGTTAGCCGAAAGTTATTTCGGTGTCCAAAATTGGCTTCGGTAGACTTATTCGGCACTACTGGTCTCAAGAGAGTAATACAGGTAGCTCGAAATTTGGGGTATTACATTCTACCCACCTAATAAAAAAATTTCGTCTTCGAAATTTAATTGGTATTTTTGATCATGAGAAAGGGTATATGTATTTTATCCTGATGTCCTTTTCAAGCTCCCAAGCTGAATCTCTTGGTGATTGTATATCTCATAAAATAAAAACTAATAATGTTACTTTATTATTCAAGACTTCTCCCATTGGTTAATAATCCTTACATATCGCTTCTCATATTTTTGTTTCATTTCTTATGGAACAATTACAAAAACTTTAAGCCTTTTCTCAAGTCTATTTTTGATATATTCACTATTTTGTACTTTTAGCTAAGCGCTTTCTCAATTATGATATATATAATACATCATGAACGACTTCCGTTTTTGATAGGAATGATAATGGATAATCAGGATTCCCAATTTATTCTTGAAGTTTTATTTGGGTGAAGGAACACAAAAATAAGAAAAAAATTTAATCAGGAATAATTGCTACTAATTTGGAGTGCCACGCCATCCTGATTAAGTAATGTGTAAGATATAGGGGATGAATATTTTTGTAAAACTATTATAACATCGATGTAATAAGACTATGAATGGTAGGGACACAAGATAAGAAATGAACTAGTTACAAAATTCAATCATATACAACGATCTTATTAAGCGACTACAATTGCTGGCGCTAGAGAATATCTCTCTACAATTGCCTCGCCGACTCAATAAGACTTGCGATGTATAAAGGCTCAAGACATGAATCGTATTATGATAATATTCAGATAGAAGATACAAAATATCAAATGGAAATGATCAACAAAAGTAATAGATGAGACAATCATTTGGAAATATAAGTCTAACTTGACTAACAAGATACAATGTCATGTTCCGCCATGATAAAATTTATACTTTATTATTAATTTCTTATCCTTTACTTTCAACTTGACTAATTCTACAAAATTCCCAGTATTCTAAGATCTCTTTATATTTTTCCACTTATTCTTCCAAAGGTCATTTTTTTTTTATATAGTTCATTATCAATTTATAAATGTTATTGGAGCATTAGTTACTGAAAACGGTATCACCAATTATTCATAGTGACTATATTTGGTTCTAATGCAGTTTTTTGAAATATTTTCTACTCGGACATTTATTTGACAGAATCCCAAATAAAAATCTATCATCGAGAATTCTCTTTCTTCTCACAATTGATCAAATAGATTAGTTATCATAAGTAGTGGATATATTTATTTATTTATTTTTATTTTATTTTATTTTATTGTTACTATATTTAAACCTCTATAGTCCACACAAAACTTTTTACTCTCATCCTTCTTTTCTATTAATAACACTCGAACTCAATAAAAACATTAGATCTCACATGATTAAGATTGGTATCGTAGTTATGTCCAAACGTAACTATATTTCTCCAAAGAAATTTGTACTTAAAAATTCATTTAAACTTCGTCTGAAATTCTTGGTATAGATAAAAATTTAAATCTTAAATGCACGGCCTACAGAATTACTTTGCTTATCGAATGATATAAAAATAGAGCATGAATATGCCCTCTCTAGAAGTATTAAGAATTGCTAGAATTTGTACTTTTGTTAGACTCCGTTTTAATTTCTCAAATGATTTATTACATTCATTTGTTCAGACATATTCTAACTCATTTTCTGATCTGTTTATTTTGATAAGGTTTTGTAAAGTTCTATACAAATGTTCAATAATACTCAGCCATTCCAGAAAATTCCAAATCTTAGACACCGATTTTAATCGCATGCCAATTTTTCATGGCTCCTAAGATTAGACGTATCATCTATCGGACTTACACTCATACTCGAAGAAGATCGGGTCAACATTATTCTGCAACGGACCAGATAAGAATAAATAAAAAGAATTCAAGATAGATACCTCAAACGAATAGAAAACAATAGGATATGCACGATACTAGATCTGATAGATATCAAAGAATAAGAAACAATTATTACGAAAAAGTCATAGACATGTTCTTATGTGGCAGAGTCTTATGGTCTTCCACCTAAATCTAAGCTCTGATACCACCCTGTACGCCCCCGTTTTTCACCTGCTTCCCAAAACGGAGAACGCTACTTATAATTTGTATTAGACAACCCAACAGTCACAGGATCTTGAAATAACCGTAACTACTGCCACAATCAGATGAATAAATAACATGTCTGAAACTTGAAATAATTTCATTTATACAAAAAGTTCATTACATAACATGGCACACTGCTTTAAATATGAACACAAAAGAGTCAATAGAGAAAAGCAGTGTCTAGACAAAGATATACAAGATTTTTCGAAATGTACTTCACTACATAATATTGCTCGGTCTGATCAATGAAGTACGGATCCTTAGTCGAGGCTGGTTCTCCTTCTTGGTCCTCTAAACCTAGGTTCGAAACTTAGGGGATTAAACCCAGCAAGTAACACAAGGAAAATATATGTGTACTATTACAGTACTAAAGATAAAAGTATGTAAATGAATAAGATGTTTTCATTGGGAATATCTCAGAAAAATGCAATTAAATCGTGATAATATTGAACAGTCACGTGAATAATGAAAAATATAACAGCAAGATTATATAAGTCATTTGCAAATAACATGTAAATATTATGTAAAGATCATATCTTGTAAAAATGTCAAGTCTAAGTCAAATCTTTGTTAGCATTTGAAACTAAATAATGGATATGATAGCGCGCAATTTCCGTATTGTACAAGTGCCCGTGCATACCCGGGACCCGGCCTCAAACCCATGACGTTGAACCATGACACACCGCTAGGTGTTCAAGTCAAACCCCGTACTGTGAAACAGTACGGACATCACTCTTATAGTGACTCATGTATGAGACGGTGGCCCAGTACCACCCAGTGCTACTGCAGTAAAAGTTCTCAGCACCTCAATCAAGAAGTTGGCAAACAAAATCCTTGTACAATACAGTTCTTATTCATTATGTAGTTTCTCTCATCCCCATGTTTATAATGAATTATGCATATGAAAATTTTATAATCATTCTTTAATTATTTTTCAATTCACGATAACATGCTTGCATTTCCATGACTGTACATGACATATAGTGTCATAACACATGATCTGTAATATTAAAACACGTGACTTGTAATATCAAAGCGCGTGACATGTAAAACACATGACTTGTAATATCAAAACTCATGACATGTAAAACATATGACTTGTAGCATGATAAATTAACACATGATATATTAGTACACATGATTTGTAATACCAAGGCACATGACTTGTAGCATGATAGATATTAGTGCATAATTGTAACACAATGCATATCATCAAAATTATTACAATAATCTGGTTTCATTCTCAGTGTCAATTAATAACCCAATTTGAGAATCAAGTGAATTATATAATAATCCTGCATTATTTTTAAACCCAACATATGTATTTATTACATTTCCAGGCTCAATCATATATATTATGCATTTCTCCTTTAATTGAAATCTAATTTATTACTATTATTAATTATGTCCAATTAATCCAAAGTAAGTCCAATTTAAATCTCTCAATTATTTAATCCATCAAGCCCAAGCCCAGTAAATTTCTACTTTTTCATATCTTTATTTTAATTTTATTTTCCTTTTCTTTTCTGTTCAGCCCAGTCCAAGCCCACTCATTTTTATTTTCTTTTTCTTTTTCTTTTACTGGGCTGGGCTGGCCGGCTCAGTGTTTTTATTATTTTTTCTATACATATGTATATATATATATTTTTCTGGCCCAAATTAAATCCAGCCCATCTTCATTTTTCTTTTCCTTTTAATTTCTCATGGGCTGGGCCAGGCCCATTCCCTATTTCTAATTTTTTTTTCTCTTTCTCTTTTTTTTTTCTTTATCTTCTACGTTGGGCCAGACCTAGTTCCATGTTTTTTTCCTCTTTTCTTAATTTTTTTTTCCTTCTGGATTGGGCCAGGCCCAGTTCTTTTTTTTCTTTTTCTTTTTCTTTTTCTTCTTTCGGCCCACCTCTTCTCATCTTCCTCTTCTCTCTTCTTTATCTTAGTGAAGGCCCAAGATATGCATGTTGCATGCAAACCGAAATTTGCATGCAAACCGAAACTATTATTTTTCTTGTACGTGATTTTTTTTTCTTTTTTTTAAAAAAAAAAAAAACAAATATTATAATATTTATATATATCAAAATTAACACACTAATCTGGTTCAGTTTTCAGTATCGTTCAGTAGATCAAAATATGAACCAAATATTTTTGCAAAATAAATCACGTATTAAATACAAATTAAATAAAGAATTGTACAAATTGAATAAAATAAAAGATTGAATGAAAATATAACAGTATTACTTATTTTGGCTCGATCTTGAATATTTGGTTCGAATCTTCGATTCGGTTTGATTTTCATTCTTCTTCTACTCTCTTTATTTTTATTTTTATTTTATTTTTTCTTCTTCGGTTCGGTTGCAGGCAGAGAGAGTGAGAAAGGAAGGCAGAGAGAGTGAGGGAGAGAATGAGACTGAGATAAGGGGGTAGGGTTTTTACTTTTATTTTATTTTTCTCTTTTTTTTCCAATTGGTTTTCATGCGGCCACCTAAGCCCGCTGCCACTCCTCTTTTTCTCCGGCCACCTAAGCCCGCTGCCACTCCTCTTTTGCTCGTAACGAAAGCACAACACAGTTTTATTTATTTTTATTAATTTATTTATTTAATAATTTAATAATTTTGGCTTCGTGTAACATTCTCCAAATACTACCAAATTTATGTGGGACGTAGTGCTCGACGAGGGAAACACTACAAAATTATCCGTTTGTTGTTTCGATGTCCGAAATAAATGAATCGAAATTCAGAAGTAATTAGAAGAATTATTTTAATATTATTAAATTAACAATTTTGGGAGTATTTTTCGGCCTCGTAAGAAAAATCTCCAAAAATTCTAAATATTACAAAACTAATAATCGCGAAAACCGAATGTCATTTGGGTGTGTGGATTTAAAGATATGTTAACCGAAAGTTATTTCGGTGTCCAAAATTGGTTTCGGTAGACTTATTCGGCACTACTGGTCTCTACAGGTAGCTTGAAATTTGGGGTATTACACAATGATTTTACATTTTGTCTACTGCCGCCGTCCTTCTTATTTGCTTCAGCCGTAAAAACCCCAAAGGAAACCACAACCGCCCCTTTTTCTTTCCTTCGGATGAAACAAAATAGCAGCCACATCAAGCAGCAACCACCACCCAATTTTTTTTTTTTTTTTATATAGAGGTTAGGTTAAATCCCTTTTTTAAATGCTTCATAACAGATGATTTTGAACCCATTTGGGCGGATTGAACCCGCTGCGACAATAGGGTTCCAACAACAATAATCTCTCACTTGGAGACCTATTACAAAAATTATAATATTTATACATGATAATTCTAGCATCCCAAGGTTTTACCTCGATCGTTTAAAGTCTCAATTCCAGCATTTAGCACAAATGCACCAAAGTTGAGCAGTAGCTCAAGTTTTTCCATTCAATCGGTTTTCTCAACATATCTACAGGATTCTTACCACCCTCAATTTTCTCCAACTTCAATTGGTCATCCTCAAAAAATGATCTAATGAAATGATATCTCAAGTGAATATATTTAGTCTATGAATGATACGCCGATTTCTTAGTAATTTGAATTACACTCTGATTGTCACTGAACAGTCTGCAATCTACTCCATCAAAACCTAATTCACTCATCAATTGCTGCACCCAAATAAACTCCATACTTTCTTCTACAGCTGCCACATACTCAGCTTCTATTGAAAATAAAACAATAATTAATTGTAATTTTAAAATTCAGTTTACCGCTATCTCTCCTACAGTAAAGACATAACATGTAGTGCTCTACCATTATCACTATCACCCGCATGGTCCGAATCCACAAAATTTTGCACATCAGTGTTATCACCCAAAAAACACAGACGATACTTTGAAGTACCTTTCAAATACCTAAAAATCCACTTCACTGCTTACCAATATTCCTTTCTATGGTTCTTCATGAATTTACTTACTACTCTCACTGTTGTGTAATATCTGGTCTTATACTCACCATTGCATACATGAACTCCCATGAATAAGGCACATTTTCAATGTGTCTCATCTCCTCATTTGTTTTAATACCTTACTCTTTTGACAGTTTAAACTGACTACTAAGAGCTGTAGTTACCGATTTTGCATTCTCCATATTGAATCTCTCCAACACCTTCTTGATGTATCTCTTCTAAGATAATCACAATTTCTTTTTTTTATCTCGGGTAATTTGCATTCAAGAAGTTGTTTCGCTTCACCCATATCCTTCATAAATAATCTTCCTACCAACTTCCTCTTCAGATAGTTGATTTTCTTCATAAATGAATATGCCACAAGCATATCATTTACATACAAAGTAAGTATTATAAAGTTACCGACCTTAGACTTTTGTAGATATACAAAATAATTTGAATTGCATCTGGCAAAATTCGAATCCAATATAAACTTGTCGAACTTCACGTACCATTATCTCTGCGCCTATTTCAATCCATACAAGCTCCTTTTCAGTCAACGTATCCAATTTTCCTTTCATTCAAGTTCATATCCCTAGGGCTGTTTCATGTATATTTCCTCCTCCAAATTACCCCATGAAGGAAAGCAGTCTTCATATCAAGCTGCTCTAAATACAATTCTTTCATACACACAATACTCAATATTGTTCTGATAGAAGTCATCTTAATAACTGGTGCAAATATCTCATTAAAATTAATACATTTCCTTTGACCGAATTCCTTCACCACAAGCCTAGCCTTGTATTTTTCTGTCCCTCCTACCTCATGTTTCACCCTGTATAACCACTTATTATGCAACACTTTCATCTTTGACGGTCACTCCACCAATTCTCATGTGTAATTTTCCTCCAAAGAAGATATCTCATCACTTATGACTTGCTCTCATTTAAGACGAAACTTATCCTGCATAGTCTCTTGGTAACTCTCTGGTTTGCCTGCATCAGTATACAAAATATGATATAAAGGAAGACAAAGTTTTTGAGTTAACTGCCTTATCCTAGTGCTCTTCCTCAACTTGGGAATACTCTCTTTCTCTGATGAAGAACTGGAGTCATCTACTTCAGCCAGTAGCTCACTCTCCTGTTCAGTCTCATCTTAAACTTGTTTATTCTTAGGTGTAGCTTTTTATTCTCTTTCAGATGTAGGTATTTATTCTCTTTTTTCATCCATGGGATCCATCCCATCCTGTGGCTCATCCAGCTCAAAGTATTCTTTCTCAACTATTTTCTCACTCTTCTTCTTCATTTGGTCTTTATACATACAACCCTCATTGAGTACTACATCTCTGCTACGAATCACCTTTTTATGATCATAATCCCACAAGCGATAACCATATTCATCACCATCGTATCCAATGAGTGCGCACTTCTGAGATTTAGAATCAAGCTTTTTTCTCATTTCATGATACATATGTGCATATGCTTTATAACCAAATACTTTTAAAAATGATTAATTCACAGTCTTATCAGAACATGCTTCCTCTAGAATTCCTCCATTTAAAATACTAGCTGGACTTTTGTTGATCAGATAGACTGCCATATCTACAGCAGCTCCTCAAAGTTGCAAAGGCAAACCTGTATGCAGTCTAATGCTCCAAGCTCGCTCCAAAATAGTTCTATTCATTCTCTCAGCCACACCATTCTGCTGCGGTGTCCTCGGTACAGTTTTCACTCTCCTGAACCTGTGCGTAGAGTAATAATTATCGAACTCCTTATTGCAGAATTCCCCACTATTGTCTGACAACTAACATTTCACCTTTAAGCCTGTTTCATTTTCAACAAGAGTTTTTCATATCTTAAACATCTTGAAGATATCAGATTTCTGCTTAAGTGTAAACACACATATTTTCCTCTTTGCATCATCTACAAAATAAGAATTATCTGCAAGAGACTTTGCCGAAGATGGTCCTTATACATCTGTATGCTCCAACTCTAATCTCTCGATTTTCTTCTCTTTACAAACCTTCATAAACTAACTCTTTTTTACTTCCCAAACACACAGTTCTCACATAAGTTAAAATTAGCATCTTTCATATCTGTCAATATACTTTTGGATTGCCACACCCTTATGCTGCTCTCGCTCAAGTGATCGAGGCTCTGATACCATAAGGTAGCCTTCTAATTTTTCACGGTGGCCAAAGAAAAGCTTGAGAGTAAATATAGTATTATCACTCTCTCACCCCTGACCACTACCATTGCTCATTTGCTGATTTTCTACTATTTTCTCTCAAATGAGATTTGATAACTCTCGCTATCTAGCTTGCTAACAGATATCAAATTCTTCTTCAAATCTTGTATGTGCCTGACCTCTTGTAAAAGCAGATTTCCACCATTGTGCAATTTCAACTGAATTGTCCCCTTACCGACAATCTTACATTCATGCCCATTACCAACAGTCACATGCCCAAATTCACCTTGGAATAATTATCAAACCATTCTCTGTGAGTAGTATAATGGAAAGAAGCCCCTGAATCTACAAATCACAGATCTGACCATGATTCTATATGACCAGATAAACACAAGTCATCATACTCCTTACTTGGATTTACTATTTTCGCTCCCTCTTTGTCTTTGTTTGGACAATACCTCTTCATATGACCCTTTGTTTTATATTTCCAACATACTAATTTTTTCTTGATCTTCCCCTCAGATTTAGATTTAGATCTCGATTTTTGCTTCGACTCCCTACTTAAACTTCTACACCTTTCCTTCCTTATGTCATTATCAACAGACAGCGTAGTACTTGTAGAAATTATGCTCTCACCTATGCTCTTGTTTATCAATTCATCATTCATGATAGTACTCACAATATCATCAAATTTAAAAGCTACATCGGAAGCATTGCTAATAGACATAACAATATTGCTCCAACAATTCGGTAACGAACACAAAAATATCAAAGTTTTAATGTCATTAGCAAAGGTAAACTCTAAAGATTACTTCTCATAAAATTTAGCCAATGCTGACATCAAAACTGAAGTGGTTTTCTCCTTGGAGATGTTAAACACAACCTGCTTTGTCAGGCGCAATCGAATCTGTGCCAAAGCCCTCCTATCCAACAATTCTCACTCCTCATCAGTCATCTTTTCTGGCTTTTCTCCAAATAGTAGTTGATATAAATTTTTCTGATATAAATAATCTTACATCTGTAACTTCCACCATTAGAAGTCTGTCCCATCAATTTTTTTAATTTTCCCTTCCTATTTTCCGCCATAACTCCCACTCAAAATCAATATCGATCTGAGCGAAATCTGATCCGAATCAGACTCTGATACCAATTGTTAGCAAAAATAAATAATGCCAATGCAATAATTGAAGGAATATAATAGTTAACCGAAAGAAAAAAAGAATAGAGGCAGTGAACACACAGATTTATATAGTTCAGCAATGTGCCTGTATCCAAGGGGACACGATCGAAAGTTTCCACTATATCAAAAAGAATTATAATTTTCTTCCTCTTTATTACAAGAGAGAAATCACAATGAAATCACACAAATTATAAGATTAAATCCTCACCTCAAAAGGAATACAATGATTTTGCACCTGTGTTACAGCCGCTGCTCTTCTCATTTGCTTCAGATGCAAAAAAAAACCCCAAAGGAAGCCCCCTTTTTCTTTTTCTTCAGCCGAAAAAAAAAATATCGGCCGCCACAAGAATATTAGAGATTAGGTTAAATCTCCTTTTAAATGCTCACAATGGATTTTTATTTTTGGGCCGGTTTTGGACCCGTATGGACGGACTGAACCTTCTATGACAATAGGGCTCCAACAACAACAATTAAATGGATTAATTCTTCCAATATAATTAACTTATATGAATTGTACGCATTATCTTTGAGTTGCCCATAAGCTTCCATGATAAATTTTCTAATTTAGGTGTGCACGTATACATGCATCAAACTATAGACATGGAACCATATTTCTTATGTTTAGAGATATTTTATTCATTGAGCCATAAATTAACTTATTGTCTATCTTGACCCCCCAGCGAAAATTTTATCATACATTCTCCCACAATGGGATTAAAAACTCGCACAAACTTTAGGTTAATGTCCTCCGTACGAATCCGTGTTATATATTTTATAATAGTATTTTCACAATAATAATATTAAGGACACACGAACATTTCCAAATTCCAATTAACAAGCTTATAACTAAATCATATCTAAGTTAGCAATTTTTTATGTATGTACATATGGTTCATTTATGTTCAAACTGTCTCTCTTCCTACATTAATCATAGGTTCGTCATTTATTATTGGTTGATCATCGATCTCTCCTGTTCTTTGCGGGAGATGGGATCATTAAAGATTAGGACTTGTTCAATAGACTCACTTTCTCTCCCTGTTTCTGTAATGAATAAACCTAGCACCATGCTAGAGTTCTAATACGTATGTCTTCTGCTCTTCCATTTGTTCAGATTTCACTTTGTTTTCGATTTTCTTGTTGCTTCATCTTCAGTGGACGTTGTTGGGTAGAAACGGGAATGGATGGGTACAAGAGAGTTTTTAGCATTGCCATATTTAGAATTTTGAATTGAAAATGAATATTTTATTTTCTTAAGTTAAAAATTTGAATAGTGCTAGTCAAGATTGAGCTCTTAGACCCGCCAATTTTCCTCCTGCTGGGGGTGGTGGAACTCAAAAAGTGAAAAAGTTTGCATTTCTTTACTCATTATTATTTTTTTTTTCTCTTGCTCCCTTTTATGTTTATAATTTTGTACAGTAGGAAGTTTGTGATGTTCTGATCTCAAATCTATCAACAAACAATAACTAAACCTTTTATCCCAAGTATTTGGGGTAGGCTACACGAACCAAAAAAAAATCACACCCGATTGATCATTTTGATATTCCTTCTCCATTCATTTCTATCAATTAATATCTCCTTATTTAAATTTTTAGACTCCATAATTTGCGTATCACATCCATCCATATCTTCTTCGGTCTTCCCTTTATTCTTTTAACTTGTCCTACATTGATAAACTCGCTTCTTCGAACTGGTGCACTTGCAAACCTACGTTGCATATGACCAAACCATCGCAAACGATTTTCTCGCATCTTCTCATCGATGGGAGCTACACTTACCATAACACGAGTATCTTCATTTCTCACTTTATCTCTCCTAGTATTGCCGCACCTCCAACGGAGTATGCGCATCTCTACTACACTTATCTTCTGTGAATAACGTTTTTTTATAGCCCAACATTTCATGCTATATAATAAAGTTGACCTAATAGCAGTCCTATAAAATTTTCCTTTCAATCTCAAATCTATCATATAAAAAAAAAAAAAATTCTAGCACCAATTAAGGAGGTTGGAATGGAAATAGTGATAGTCCTGGTTAAAAAGAAAATATTATCTAAAATCTCATTTATTATATGTTTCAGAGAGCTCTAAACAAATGTAGATAGGAGACGGCAAATAGAGGATGGGAATTTGTTCTTTCCGTTTTTTTTTTACTTTTTTTTTTATCGGTGCTGCTAACACTTGCTACCTCAAATTATATTTGATTATTGAAGTTATCTTAACTAATTTTTTTTTTCTATAGTGGTTGGTGGAGCTCGAAAAGATTAGCCTTAATTAAAATAGAATGGAAACATATTTTCCTCCTCTAAAACTTGGCATATAAACTTTGTGATGTGTATACTGGGCGACCAATCGAATAAATAGTCTTTTTAGTGCACATTATGCTCATTGCTGTTTTTGAAAACAATTCGATCTTAAAAATATTTGCACAAAGTATGCCTATTTTCATGTTAAACATTAGGACAAACATATCAATTGCATAATGTTCTTGTACATACCATTTAAATTTAGTCTTTAGTTGGTCGTTTAGTTTCAAAATGTTTTCAATTGATATTTACTAAAATCAAATATGAAATCTTACTTTTTCTTGTTTGAGTTATCGTAACAGTCTAACATGTTTTTTATTTGTAAAAGAAAATAAAACGAAAGCGGAATGAAGAAAATTTCTGTATATTTTTTTATAAGTAACTGTACAATGAGCCATTCTTTTATAGGTGAAGGAGGCAATAAAAAAAATAATTACAGGATCTGTAATTGATACTAATTACATAAAATCTTTAATTAGTCAAATCAAAAATTTGTCAACTATCCTAAATTAGTCTAATAAAAAAATTGTCAGCTATCCTAATTTAGAAAAATATCTCAATATATAATGAGAAAGTATCTTAAAATATTTCAACATTATGATCATCTTTCAATCATATCTCAACATCCCCCCTCAAATTCATGGTGGCACCGTAGAAGCCAACTGGAGTTTGCTAACAAGTTCACTAAGATGACCATGTGAGTTTGACTTAGTGAAAATATCAGCAAACTGATCAGCAGAGGAAACTGAACATAAGCGAAGGGTGCCATCACTAAGATGATGCCTGATGAAGTGATAGTCAATCTCAATATATTTTGTGAGCTCATAAAAAATATCATTGTGCGCAATCTGAATAACACTCTGGTTGTGACAGTACAGAAGACAATGAGACAGCTGAGGAGCAACCAAGTCAGCCAAAAGACGACGTAGTCATAAAACCTCAGTAGTAGCATCAGCAAGGGTGCGATACTCAGCCTTAGTGGTAGATCGAGCGACAACTGTTTGTTTCTTACTTCGCCAAGAAATAAGATACGAACCAAGTAAGAAACAAATACCAGTGGTAGAACGACAATCCGTAGGATCACCAGCCCAATCGGCATCAGAATAACTTCGTAACTTAAGAGATGACTGAGATGAATAGTATAAACTATGGAAAAGAGTGTCCTTGACATAGCGAAGGATTCGAAGAATAGCAGCATAGTGAGGTGAGCGAGACTTATGCATGAACTGACTGACCAGGTGAACAACATAAGAAATATCAGGGCGAGTAATTGTGAGATAAATAAGACTATCAGCCAATTGTGGATAGAGAGTAGGATCAGACATATACACACCATCAGTAAACTTGAGCCGAGCATTGTATTTCAAATGGGTACTGGCAGTCTTATTGTCGGTTATACCAGTGCTAGATATAAGATCTGAAGCATACTTGGTGTGAAAAAGAGAATAACCATCCAAAAAAGATGTCATCTCAAGACCAAGAAAGTAACTGAAGGTGCCAAGATCTTTCATTTCAAAATGATGATCTAGAAAAACCTGAAACACACGAATGCCAGTAGTATCATCACCAGTGATAATCATATCATCAATATAGAGAAGTAGAAGGGTGGTGCCAGAGGCAGTCTTACGGATGAATAAGGCAGTATCATAAACACTGGCTACAAAACCCTGTTGTGTGATGACAGAGATAAAGTTGGCAAACCAAGCGCGAGGAGCCTACTTCAAACCATAGATCACACGACGAAAATGACAAACCTTATGAGGAGGATGCTCATAAGCAGAAAGAGGCTTCATATAAACTTCCTCAATAAGATCTCCATTCAGAAATGCAATTTTAATATCCATCTAAAATAATGACTAACGCCGAACAGCAGCAACAACAATTAAATATCTAACAGAGGTAAGTCGAGCAACAGGATCAAAAGTCTCCTCATAGTCAATACCATACTCTTGAGAGTAACCCAACGCAGCAAGACGAGTTTTGTATCGCTCAACTGAGCCATCTGCCAGAGTCTTAATTTTGTAAACCCACTTACAACCCACTGCAAACTTTTCAGGAGGCAAATCCACCAAGTCCTAAGTATATGTCTTGATAAGAACATCTAATTTATCAGACATAACTTGCTGCAAAAGAGGATCAGAATTAGCCTCACGATAAGAGTGAGGCTTGTGAAGAGTAGCAAGAGGAAAGAAACAATGATAATCAAGAAGATAGGAAGGATGAGTTTTTACCCTATCAGAATGACAAGGTGAAATAACTTGGGAGGACTCAGCAACAGAATGTGGTACAGACACATCTTGAGGAGAACCAGGTGATGATGCTGGATCCGCAAGGGGAGCAAGGTCATTGGAAGAGGCCTAAAATGGATCGTTAGAGGAGTTGGTATCACCTGTAAAAGAGTTAGTAGACTCAGAAAACAGAGTAATAGAGAGATCAGTGAAGACAGAGGAATAACTAGAGTGAAGTAAGGGAAATGAAGAAAGGATAGTGAAGAACTTATATTTCCAAAATTCTACATGACGAGAGATACGAAGGCGTTTAGTGATAGGATCATAACAACAGTATCTTTTTTGTTCAATGCCATAACTAAGAAAGCAACACAGTCTGGAATGAGGTTCCAACTTCGTTCATTCATGCGGGGGAGAAGAACGAAGCAGGAACAACCAACAACTCGAAGAGAGCTGTAATCAGGAATGGTACCATACAGCAGTTCAAAAAGAGTTTTGTTGTCAAGAATGGGTAAGGGGACATGATTGATGCTGTAGACAGCAGTAAGAGCAGCCTCTCCCTAAAGACGCTCAGAAAGTAAGACATAAATGATGAGTGATCGAACGGTGGTATTTACGCTCTACTCGACCATTTTATTGTGATGTATAGAGACAAGAGCAATGAGAAAAAGTTCCATTTTGTTGCAAAAACTCAATGAACAATTTTTCGTTATACTCCAGAGCATTATCAGAACGAAAAATCTTGATAGCACGAGAAAACTTGGTAAATACCATTTGGTGAAAGTATTTGTAAATTGCAAATAACTTAAAACGCTTATGCAAAAGATAAATTCATGTATAATGTGAAAAATCATCTACAAATATGACAAAGTAGTGGGAGCCTCCCTCGGTAGAAATTGGAGAAGGGCTCCAAATATCAGAATGAACAAGATCAAAAGGAGCAGAAGAAAAAAGTCACTAGTATTAAAAGGTAAATAAGTTTGTTTTCCAAGTTGACAAGAAAAACAATCAAACTTATCAAAAGTAACAGAACCAAGGAGACCATTAGAGACTAATTGCTGAATACGAGATAAAGAAGTGTGACCGAGACGAGAATGCAAAACACTAGAGGTGATTGTAAAGACAGCTAAAGGTGTAATAGAAGGAATCTGCAAGTTCACCATTTCAAACATACGTCCAACTTTACGGCCTGTCCCAATGACCGGACCGACCAAGGATCCTACACATCAACACCACGAAAAGAAAAGTGAAGCTCAAAACCTAACTCAACAAGTTGGCCAACAGAGAGGAGATTCAACGATAACTTAAGAATTAAATAGGTATTATCGATGGAGATGTCGGAGGTAGCAATAGAACTAATATAGCTACAGGCATCGCAGAACCATCGGCAATATAAATAATATGGTTACGGTCTAGTGCAGATTTAGTGAAAAAATGATGGGATCAGAAGTCATATGATTACAACAAGCATAATTCATAAACCAAGAAGAAGTACTGGAGTGATAGATAGTACAGTAGATGAACGAGACAGAACCTGATAGACCAAAACCTCAACTGAGAAGAAGACTCAGGGGTAGAGAGATCAGTGGAGACAACCGCAGTAACCTGTTGGAAGGAACCGCGAGAGTCTCGTGTCTTTTTTGTTGCAACTTAAAACAATCAGTAATGAAGTGGTTGTTTTTCTTGCAATACCGATAAAATAACTTTTGAGAAGAAGGTTGTGACTGTGGAGCAGAACATTGGGAGGAAGGCGAAGAGACAACAGCCAAAATAAGATCGGGAGACTGTAACTTCATAGTAAGGTGACGATACTTCTCAGAAATTAACTCAACAATAGTAAGATCCATGGTAGGAAGTGATGTACGATGAAGAAGGGTTGCCCGAGTGGACTCAAAGTCATCGCGAAGAGCCATCATAAAATGCATGAATTTGCGGCGGTCCCGATACTTGGCAAAGAGATCGATGTCTACAGCACAATGAAGGTGGGGTTCGGCAGCAGTCAACTGATCTCAAATAAGAGCGACTTGAGAGTAAAACTCAGTAATTGACTGACCAGATTCTTGACGCATCTGGTAAAGTTTTGTCTTAATCTGAAACTGAATAGAAGTATCATTACAACAGTCGTATCGAGCAACCAAAAAATTCCATGCAGCTTTTGCATTCTCGAGCCTAGGTAGAAAACTGTTAATAGATGATATTGATGTATTAACAATCCACTGTAGAATTTTGCTATGAATACTCTTCCAGTCGTCCAAGCGAGTAGCGTAATCAGCGACGGACTCATACTTAGTACGAACGGGCTTAGGAGAATTCTCAGAAATATAACGCTACAATTTTCTTCCTTTGAGAAAAATTTTCATATTAAAAGCCAAAAGACTATAACTGGTTCCATCCAAAACAATATTAAGTGGACGAATAATATCATTTTGGAAAGACATTTTGGAACGGATATGCCAAAATCAACTCCCGAAAAATCAACAAAAAAAATCAGCGTTCGAAAAAGTCAAACCTGATTGAAAACAGAATTGACCAGGATGAATGGGGCTCACGCGTTGGAGAAGAGAGGTGCGTAAAGATCACTTGTAGAGACTTCACACGGTGCATGGAAGAGTTTGTCAAGTCCGATGGAGCTGAAATTTTGATGGAATGAGATCTAAAGGAGATGAACAATATGAAGGTAGAAAATTATCGAGATCTGACTTTAAAATGGCCGAAACGGATATAAAGAGCTTCGGGATGTGTGAGGACAAAGAAAAAAACTCACTTATGGTTGTTTATGCACTCACAAAAGAAGTTATAAGAGGCACCAGAATTTCGGTGACTTTGATAAACATGTAAAAGAAAATAGAGCGAAAGCGGAATGAAGAAATTTCTTTATATTTTCTTATAAGTGAACTGTACAATGAACCATCTTTTTATAGGTGAAGGAGGTAATAAAAAGAATAATTACAGGATCTGTAATTGATATTAATTACATAAAATTTTCAATTAGTCAAATAAGAGATTTGCCAACTATCCTAAATTAGTCTAATAAAAAATTTATCAACTATCCTAATTTAGAAAAATATCTCAATATCTAATAGGAAAGTATCTCAATTTTTTTCAGTATTATGATCATATCTCAATTATATCTCAACATTATTTATCAGTTATTTATTACTAATAACATTTTTTTGTAGAAGTTTGTTCAAATCAACCAGAAAAGAGAATTAAACTGCCAATGGTAATCCCAGAACAAATACTGATAAATTAGTTCCAATTAGGAATAATTAACTTGTAGTATCATAGTACTAAGCAATAAGTGTATTCTGTCAAAAAAAAAAAAAAAAAAAAAAGAAGAAGAAGGGTTTTTTTACATATCTGTTGCTTAAATGTTTAAAAATTTGAATTTAGTACCTCAAATCTTTATATTTTGAATTTAGTCCCCAAATCCTTTAAATTACTTCACTTTAGTCCTCCTGCGTAACTTCCGTTAGGCTAGCCATATTTTTAGTTCGAATTTCTTGTTATACATCTAAGTTACTTTATTTTAGTCCTCCCTTCTTTCTTCCTTCTCTCTTCCTCTTAATATTGGGTTTCCCTCTTCATCCTTCTCCTTTCTCTCTCTTCCCTGTTCGCCATGAAAATTGAATTTCTCTTTACTGACAATTTTTCAATAAAGAATTACAATCTAACGGTTTCTCGTTTACAGAAGATGAGGAAGATGGACTTCCTCTTTGTTTAAAGTTGGGTTTCTAGGTAGCTATGGAGGACGATCCTGCTCTCCGTTGACACTCTGTACAATTCCTTTCAGTTGGCTAAAGAAAAAGGGGCTCTTTACTCTTGATTACAATGGGTAATTTCTAGGAGAAGACGACTCCGTTTCTATCGGTCTCTCTCTCTCTGTCTTTTTTTCTTCTGTCCCTCCGTGTCAGTATATCTCTTTCACTTCCCGCCTTTTATAGGGGTCTTGGAGTAACGTCCCGCCATATTTTGCTCGACCGTTAGCTCCCACTACTCAAGAAGTGCCGCCGTATTCGTCAGGCAGTTGCTCTCACGATCGAAGTCACGCCGCTACATTCGTTTGGCAGTTAGTCCCACGATCCGAGGTGGCAATTCTTCTGTTCGGGTCGGGTGACTTTGTATTAAACCCCCACCCTAAGGCTATGGGTGGTGTCGCGAATCTCAGCTTTAGATTCGCGAACCTGTTCTATCGCCTGGATCGCGGACCTAATTTTCTTAGATTCGCGGACCTCCGGACCAGATGAGTTGCGGGCTTCTGTCTCTGAATTCGTGGATCTGCTTTGCTTCCAGAATTTTTCGCCGACAAAACCCCCTCCAAAGTTTCCAAAACTCTCATAATTCTTTAAGGAGTTTCGGAATACTTTGGATATAATATTCTGTATTAGAACTTTCGTTGCGTTTGTTTGAAGTCTGTGACTCTGTATTAGGGCCACTACTGCTTCTTGCTCTTGAAGGGATACGTCTCTGTATTAGGGGCGCGAGCCTTCATCTTAGAGTAGGAGACGACTCTGTATTAGGGTCGCGAACTCCTGTTTTGGAAGGAACACATCTCTGTATTAGGGGCGCGAGCCTTCATTTTTGAGTAAAAGACGACTCTGTATTAGGGTCGCGAGCTCTTGTTTCGGAAGGAACACGTCTCTGTATTAGGGGTGCAAGCCTTCATTTTTGAATAGAAAACGACTCTGTATTAGGGTCGCAAATTGTCTTCGGAAGGAGCGCGACTCTGTATTACGCGAATTGTCTTTGGAAGGAGCGCGACTCTGTATTAGGGTCGCGAACCTTCGCTTTTTGAGATGAAAGAGGCTCTGTATTAGGGTCGCGAACTTCGCTTCTTGAGGAGAAACCAACTCTGTATTAGGGTCGCGAACCTTTGCGGAAAGGCTGGCAGGCGGTTGTTTTTCAGCGGCGTCAGAATTGAGACGTTTCTCTGAACTACATTAAATGAAAAGGTGTTCACGAGATTCGTGCCAGATATCACGCCTGTCCAGAGATCTCGACCGTCAAATCACCAGCTATATAACCTCCACTTTACGAGAGGGGTTGCCCTTATCTCAAGAAATTTGAAATCTGAGTTCTTCATTTGGACTCCTCAGACTCCTCATCTTCAAGCTCTAATAGCTTTTGATTCTCTGTGCGAAGGGTTTTCTCCCTCTACAAAAGATGCCGAAGAAAGCTTCTTCTTCCGATGCTCTTGCCAGTGGTCGTCAAGATACTCGAGCAACTTCTAGTTCGATAGTGGTTCGGCAGGAACCCTTAATCGGAGGTAAAAAAAAAAATCGGAAGGCAGTCCCTTTTCTCATTTTTTTTTTTTATTGTCTCTGAATCTGCATGTCTTTTGCAGTTTATTACGCCTTAAATCCTCGGTTAAAGGATCATTATCTCAGATATTCTGATGGCTATGATGGGAAGAAAGAGTTCAGATTTGGTCATGTCTTTCCCCATTGTACAGCCTCGGATAACCTAGAGAGAGCGGATAAGATTCTCCACCCTTCTCGTTCATCATTGCGAGAGTTGATGACTAATGCCTCCTTTGAAGGAGAAAATCGGTCTCCACTGCTCAAACCTGTCTTCTTGTTTGGGGACCACATTACAATGCCCGACAGTGGCTTGGAAAACGGTGATTATAAGTGGCTTCGCCAAGTTGAAGATCGCCACTTGTTTCTCCCTAATATAGAGAGATCTTATCCATTCTTATTCTTTCAGTCCCTTTCTGTGCCCAGGCGAATGGACTGGCACATAAACAGGCCACAGGATGGTGTCTTGTTGGGGGCTTTAATGCTCAAGGTGCTTTTCCTCGTGGTACCGGGAAGAGCTTTCGCGGATTGCTGCCAGGATTGTTTAAACATGATCTCCCCCGAGGCGAGGTCCCTATAATTGCGCAAACTTTTCTGCATCGTTTTACCAACGCGCAAGGAGAATTTCCTGTTCAGGACTTTCTTCCCCCGGGTTGGGTTCACTGCTCCTCGAAAGGAGAGTGGGCGGTCTTAACCGACTTCTTTCTGCGATCATTTAGAGATCAGTTTCATCATGCGGGGCTGTATCGCGCCATCAGGGTCGTTCAGCATGGCATTCCCGCAAGCATATTTTATTTCTTTGCTTTATTGGAATTATACAATCCTGATACTTATACCGTCTTTTGTCCTCGAGGCGAATTGGGTTTCGCCCTCCATGAGATGCACGAGATCTCGGGCTTGCCTATGGGAGACATCCCATATGAAGAGTACGTTCCGACCGGAGAAGAACTCCATCTGCTGTAGACTCAGGATCCTTTGGCTTATGACACCTACTGGGAGTTGCTCTGCCATATGCACCCACATATCGGGCACTCGTAGTTTGAAGCCAAAGAAGTGGCTGCAATATCTCCTGCCTAAATTTTCGAGGAGTAATCCAAGCTTCATTCGTCTTCCTCCAGTTTCTGAAAAAGAGGTTGAGAAAAGAATTGCAAGCTTCGGAACAGACACTTATGTCGCCGAGGCTGACGAGGACGTTTTCAAAGCTGGGACGTCCTTCGAGAGTTTCCATTATCAGGATCTCCTACCTTTATCTGACCCTGCCTTTTTGGCGGGTTATTTATTGATTTTGCTGAAGAAGTGTGTTATTCCTTCACAGGAAAACATACTTATTGGGGCCGTATACCCAGCCGTTCTACTGGCGTTGGGTAAGCGGCTCAGTTTGTTGCCCGCTATGGTATGCAGTATCCAAAGCGGTTTAAGAAGACTATCTGATAAATTCTGCAATGTGAAGAAGGAGCAGAAGAAGAAAGGAGATCTCGTCATCCGGACTCCTAATCCGCGTGTAGAACTTCCCTACACTTATTTGATGGCTTGGCTAGTTCTACATTGCCCTTCTTTGATGAGTCCTGCAGACTCGAAGATTGACTTAAGTGCTCCCAAAGTGCAGTACTATGAGAGGTCACAGTGGAAGGGAGGCTACATGGCTGCGATCCGCAAAACCCTTCGTCAATTCTTAGCCTTTGAGCTGTTCAGATGTTTCCCATACTTCCTGAATGCTGGATACGGGGAAGAATTTGCGGACATTGCCGGTGCTGATAACTTTACCACCCTGTCCTCAGGATGTTTTTGGTGGTTGATAAACATCCACCCAGAACATTTGGTCCTCCGTTTGAGAAATCTCTGCTACATAGAACCTTACTACCCAAGTCGTTTTGCCCGACAGTTTGGGTATGATCAGCTTTACATTGGTAACCCCAACAGAGAGTTAAGCTTTATTGGGAATGTTCTTGAGGGAGCTCGAGCTTGGTTTCACTTCGTCGCGGGTGGAACTCTTGCCAGATTTGATCTTCCGCTCAAGATCCCGAACTCAAGTATGAGCTTCGGCTTCTGTAAATGGTTCGCGGATGCCAATTTTCCTCCGCCAAATTTCAATATACATCACACCAGTCTGCGGGAGATCAGATCCTGGTATACCCAGAAAAAGAGGGCTGGCAGCATAAAGGTGGCTGGGATGGAGGACTTCAAGGGGGACAGTGCATCTGGTGAATAGAACAAAAGGAAGAGGACACTGGTGCACCAGTCCAGGCTGCTGTTCTTGATACTTCTCCTGATCCGACGTCGAAGAAAACTTCTCCTCCGTTGCCGTCTTCTCCTGAGAAATCTTCGCATAAGCGGAAGAGATTAAGGCGTCTTAGCGACCTGCCTCCCATTCCGCGGAGAACTGATTCGCAGAGCACCTTGTTTGGGACAGGAACTGCAACACTCACTTTGATTTTTGAGTCCCTCGTTAGGGAGTTCGAGGAGGAGGAGGATGACTCATCTTTAATTCTATGTTCTCTTAAGAGGCGTCGGAGTCAAGGGCCTGTTCTCTGCAATGATCCTACTCCTGTTACTCGAGAGGGTTCCATTCCTGCTATTGTCCAGGCCGACACTGAAGTTGGTGCTCCTTCGGCTTTACAAGAGGACTCTGTGATTCCTGTTACTCAGGATACTGCTGATGAAGTGCACATCATAGGTGAGACCCGCGCACAAGATTCTCCAAAGGCAGCACCCTCTTCGGAAGATAAAGATGATTTGGGTGACGATGATGACGCTAGTAGTGACAGTTTCTGCTCTTCTACTCCTCTTTCAGATCATGGAAAATATGTCTTTTTGAGCGAGGAGGTTCGAGCCGAAGTATATGGGCCCGGAGTATTCGGTCCTGAAGTGTATGGACTTGGAGAATCCAGCGTCCAACCTTCAGGTCTTTATCTTCTTTCTTCAGCAATTATGCTATCTTATCTAATGATACTGTAATACTTAACTGTCAATTTCTCTTTTCTTTTTTTTTTTGCTAGCTCCAGTTTTGACTCCGGATTTGGAGGGCGCGAATATGGCTTCACCAAACAATACCATCGCGGGAGCTGACATTGGTGGAGCAACTGAGGTTACTACTGCCGCGGTTGACTCTTCAGCAGCAGTGACTCCCTCGACTGCCATGTCTATGGTTTCGGCTACAACTGCTCCGACTGAGGCTGTAGTCCAGGAGACTGTGATTGGTAGTTCCGTGGAAATCTCTAGAGGTGTCATTCCTCCTATTGCGGATCAACCAGTTCCTGCCTCATCCGGTATTACTCCTTCTTATGCAGAGGTTGACATGCTTGAGAGTGATTTACTGAAGGACATGGTGGAGACTTTTCTTCAGTTTCTGGACCGCTGTATCAATAAAGTGCTAAAGGGGGTTCCTTTTGCTTCGATCGCCAATGTTCTCAACATTTATCTAACTGGTATTGTTAGCATTGGTGGAGAGGATAGAGCTGCTCCTTTTAGGCTTATGATAACTCATCTTCAAAGGCACGCTGAATCTCTGTCGAAAGCCAGAAGTGCTGATAAGTCTGAGATAGTGGAAATCATCTTCCAGAAGCTGAGAGAAGAACATCTTAAGTTCCAGAAGGAGACTCGAGAGAGGGTAGATGCTTGCAAGGCCTCTTTGGAGAAGGGTCAATCAGACCGCGAGTCTCTGGTTCTTCAAGTGGAAGTCGCTGCTTCAGTTGTCAAGGGCCATGATCAAGCCATTGCTAAAGCCCAAGCTTTCCTAGCCAAGATCACCAAGGAGCGTGAGGAGTCAGTGAGGAATCTGGCCGATTTATTGCGTCGGAGGGACAATATATTCAGGGATCTCCAGGCGATGCAAGCTGAATTGGATTCGCTGGAGGCTGCTGCAGCGCAGAATGTTATTGCTAGCGACGAGGAACTGCGTCGCCAAGCCACTGTTCAAGCTTATGAGATCCTTCAGCAAGACATTGACGATGCGGAGGAGAAAATAAAGGCCCTTTTGAACAATTGAATTGTAAAGCTCTTGTGTACACTGTTTTAGGTTCCTCTTTTTTTTCTTTTGTAATAGTTCCCTTGTCGTTTATGGAGAACCTCATTTTGGACTTTTGAGGTATGATTTCGCGGTTATTCTTCAAAGATTTGTAACGAACTTGCTATCTTTTGTCTGAAGTTTGCGAACCATTGTAAAACTCTGGTATCTGTATATCTGTTACGCGACTTTCTTAAGTCACGTGAATTTTAGGGATTTCGCGGATTTACACAATCCATATCTAACCCGCGACCCGGGTTCCGGAATTCAGGTCCGCGATGCTTCGTCTGGAAGTTTGCGGAATAGACCGTAGATTTTTCAAAATTTGTAGAGACTTCTGCGAGCCATGGGATGCAGCCGTTTGGGCGTGGAATTCCAAGCGTTGCATGCCTCTATTAATGACTAGATCTCCGGGTTGCGATATCTAAGCGTCCCATGCAACAGTAATAAATTCTGTTGAGATCTGAACTGAAAATCTTGACCGAAAATCTCAGTCTTATCTCTTCTAAACTGGAGGTCACAGTTAGCAGCTCGCCTATATAACGCACATGCTCTCTTCAATGAAGGATCATTCAGCCGTGAGAAAATTTCTTCTTGACTCTCTTCTCTTTCTCTCTTTTGTAGTCGATCCATCAGTGCAGCTATATTTTCTTCTTCTTCAACCGAAGTGATGGATAAGAGTTGGCATGTTACAAGACCTCCAGACTGCATCAATCCAGTGGAGTGTCTCCCCGACAAGGTCCTTCTGACCGTAGTCATTTTCCTTAATTAAGGTATGCCTCTTCTTCTGATTTATACCTTCCTCTTCCTTCTTTTCCTTTCCTTTTAACAAGGATTTGTTTCGGCTACAGGAGATAACCGTAGTCATTCTCCTTAACAATGGCCCAGACCCGATGGGCTTGTAATTGCTTCCAATGTCTCAAGGGGCTTGGAAGGTCTCATGTGTCTTACATGAGAGAAAAGATTTCGGGTCTGGGGCATTGTCTTTCTTCTTTCCTAGTATCCCACAAGGTTGGGGTACTAATGACCAGGACCTTGAATTTGCGCAACTCGTCAGCTATATAGCTGGGGTTCGCATCCGGTATGCCCAGTTTTGAACTAATCAATTCACTGGCATCATCCCTGGGAGAACCAACCAGGAGGTCCCTGGCTGTGGTCGGAAAGAAGAAACAAGATTATGCTTTTTAAGCCATCCTTAAAGAGAAGGAGGCTACAAGAGCAAATTGGAAGTAGAGGCCATGAAGCAAACTTTATGATCTGAACCATGCCGAAAGAGGATGCTACAGAAGCAAGTCTGTCATTTCAGAAGAAGGCCCTGCAGAAGCAAACTTTTTGATCTGAACCATGCCGAAAGAGACGGTTACAGAAGCAAGTTTCCTCCTTTTTTTTTGTATTCACTCTTATTGGCTGTATAGTACTTAGAGAATTCTCTGTAATTTTGTTCTAATGATGAATAAAGAAGTTCTTTTCTTTCTTCGTAACTGATAGTACCTGAAGGATGTTCTGGTGTTGATTATCAGAGGTAACTGTTAATTTGATAACTTTGAAATGAATCACAATTTTTAAGTACCCAACGTTACTATAAATGAAAGAACTAGATTCGCCTAATGTGTTATTGATTTAGCAAATCTGATGAACAGAACAATTTGATTCGCCAGAGGTGATATTTAACTTGGCAAATTTGATAGAAAGAAAATTTGGTTCGCCAGAGGTAATTTTTAACTTGGCAAATTTGATAGAAAGAAAATTTGGTTCGCCAGGGGTAATTTTTAACTTGGCAAATTTGATAGAAAGAAAATTTGGTTCGCCAGAGGTAATTTTTAACTTGGCAAATTTGATAGAAACAAAATTCGGTTCGCGAACTAAAAACTTTTTAGTCCGGGACCAAAAATTTTCACTAACGAAGTTCTGATTATAGAGAAACTATTTTCTCATTACTAGCATAGAATTGCCCAGGACAGTATTATAGCTGTGTTCCGCAACTTTACTAAGGATAATATTTTTTCAAGAACTTGCCGTTGATTGGCATTAGGACCTTGTCACCATTAGGCTTTGTCAACCGATACGCCCCGTTGGAGTAGACCATATCAATAACGAAGGGTCCCTCCCACTTTGGCTGGAACTTTCTCCTAAGTTTTTGGCTTGTTATGATTGGTCACCTAACTGATAGGACTAGATCACCTTTCTTAAAAGTCCTTTGCTTAGCCTTCTTGTTAAAGGTTCTGGAGATCCGCGCCTGGTATAGCTCGATGCTCTGTTGTACTTCTAGGCGTTTGTCATCCAAGACTTCTAACTCCTGGAGTCTTTGCTGATGCTTTTCTTCTCCTGTCATCCTTGTCGTTAACGCGACTCGTAATGAAGGGATTTGGATCTCTAAAGGCAAGACCGCTTTAGATCTGTATACCAAGGAGAACGGAGTGGCATTGGTGGGAGTTCGAACTGTGGTTCGGTAAGCCCACAGACACTCTCCGAGCTTTTCGTCCCAATCCCATTGCTTGGATGATACAAACTTCTTAAGAAGTTTTATGATGGTCTTATTGAAAGTTTCTGCTAGACCATTGGCTGCAGGGTAGTATGGTGATGAAGCCACGTCTTCAATCCTGTATTTGTTGCAGAATTTGGAATACACTTGGCCTACGAATTGAGGTCTGTTATCGTGAATTATTCTTCTAGGTACCCCGAAGCGATAAAGCACATGGTGTTTGATGAACTTAATAACATCTGAAGATTTTACTTCGGTCAGGGAGATGGCCTCAGTCCACTTTGAAAAGTAATCAGTTATGGCCAAAATGAACTGATGTCCTCTCGTTGATGGCGGAGAAATTGGCCCTATGATGTCCGTACCCCATTGTTTGAATGGCTATGACGTAGCCATCGGGTGGAGATATTCTGGAGCTTGATGTATAAAATCTGCATGTATTTGGCAGGCTCTACACTTCTTGGCGTAGTTGACTGCTTCTGTCATCATCTTAGGCCAATAATAACCCATCCTTTGGATTCTATTCCCGAGTTTCGGTCCTGGTTGATGTGCTCCGCAGATGCCAGCGTGAGCCTCTTCGAGTACCTTTTGAGCTTCGCGGTTGGAAAGGCAGCGAAGTAAAACTCCGTCGTAGGATTTTCTGTATAACGTCTGGAGTTCCGCATTGTAGTAGAACCGTATGACCCTTCTTTGAATGGCTTTGGCTTCTTTTGAATTTTCGGGTAATATCCCGTAAAGGACATAGTCTATATAAGGAAAACGCCAATCCCTTGATTCTAGGCTAGATGCATGAGCGTCAGCTTCGTCTTCTTTCGCTCTTTCTTTGAGCTCACCCTTTGAACAGAACAATTCCTTGTTGCTTACCATAATTTGCCTTTTAGCGTACTTGGGCAAGGCTAATGTAGCAGCCAAGGAAGCTAGCGAGTCTACATAGCTATTGAGGTAACGCTTTATGTGATTGATATAGAAGCCTGCGAAACTGTTAGCAATCTTGATCACCGCATGATAATACGGCAGGAGGTCTTCATGTTTGACTTCGTACTTCCCTTTTATTTGGTTTACAACGAGTTGAGAGTCCTCATACGCTTCCAGATATCTGACTCCCAGTTGTTTGGCTATTCTTAAGCCGATTAGGAGGGCGTTGTATTCCGCAACATTGTTGGAGCACGAGCTTGTCAATGAATAAGCTTGAGGAATGATGTGATTTCAAGAAGAGACGAGCACAACTCCCACCCCAGCTGTCGTCTTTCCTTTGGATCCCATTCGGGAGGCACCATCAAAGAAAAGTTGCCATACATCCTTCGAAACTATATTTGATTCGGAAGACCTTCTCGAACCATCCTTTTCTGGAATTAAATCTCGTTCCCCCAACTCTCCTGGGATTTGTTCATATAACCTTGAGGATGCCGGGACTGAATGTTCGGCCAAGAAGTCGGCCATGGCCTGTCTTTTGATAGACTTCTGTGGGACGAAGTGCATATCATATTGTGATAGCAAAATAGCCCAATTGGATAGTCTTGAGTTTAATGACCCGGGTTTAGTCATTAACATCCTTAGAGGGTTAACTCTAGATACAATGTGGATAGTTTGTCCAACTAAGTAGTGTCGCATTTTCTGTATTGCGAACACCAACGCTAGACATTCTTTTTCCACGGGATTATACCTGTGTTCCGCCCCAATCATCATTCAACTGAGATAGTAAATAGCTTGTTCGTGGCCTGACTCATTCTTCTGCGCTAGCAAAGCGCCCAATGAATGGTCCATAGCCCTTACATATAACTGGAAGGGCTTTCCCGAAACTGGGGACACGAGCAGTGGTGGCTTCGTGAGATATTGTTTGATCTCTTCAAAAGCCTTTTGGCATGCGTCATCCCAGATGAACGACACTCCTTTCCTCATCAATCTGGTGAAAAGTTGACATTTACCAGATAAATTTGATATAAATCTGCGAATGTACGCCAGTCTACCTTGCAACCCTCTTAACTCTCTGAGGTTACGGGGAGGTGGCATGTCTTGGATAGCTTTGATTTTATCTGGATCAAGATGTATTCCTTTCGAAGTTATGACAAAGCCGAGGAACTTCCCACTAGAGACCCCCAGGAAAGACTTAGCTGGATTCATCTTGAGTTGGTGCTTCCTCATGAGGTCAAACACTGTCTTCAAATCTTTTAAGTGTCTTCTTTATTTCTTCTTTTAATCGCTAGGTCATCTACGTAGCACTCCACTGTTTTCCGGAGGTGCTCTTGGAAAATTGCGTGCATGGCGCGTTGATACGTAGCACCTGCGTTCTTTAGGCCAAAGGGCATGACTGTGTAGCAGTATACTCCGAGTGGTGACCTGAAGGACGTATGCTTTTTATCCTCGGGGTACATCTTTATCTGATTATATCCCGAGAATCCATCCATGAATGTCATGCGCTCATACCCACAAGAATTATCTATCATAATATCCGTGATGGGTAATAGGAATTCGTCTTTGGGGCAAGCCTCGTTCAAATCCCTAAAGTCTATACAGACTCGGATTTTTCCATTTTTCTTAGTCACGGGAACTATATTTGCGACCCAATCAGGGTGCTATTCCTCACGAATAAAGCCTGATGCGATCAACTTTTTTATTTCGGCTTCTATTGCTTCCATGATCTCTGGGCGGAATCTTCGTTGTTGTTGCTTTACTGGCTTAGCTTCTGGTCGGATCTTCAATTTGTGAACCGCCACATCTGGATCCAACCCTGGCATTTCCTCATAACTCCAAGCGAAAATATCAATGTATTCGCGGATGAGGGATATCAATTCCTTCCTTTCTTCCGAGGATAAATTCTTACTTATGAATATGAGTTTAGGATTCTTTTCATCTCCCATATTGATTTGGATCACTTTATCTGCAGTTGGAGGCTCCCGTTATTCAAACTGAATCTCCCACTCCCTATTAAAATGCTTGTCCCAAGGGTCATCTCTTATTGGTGAGGCTTCTTTCAAATCTTCGTCTTCGTGGGTCACGGAAGCCATGTTCGTGGATACTTCGTGGAAAATCGCACCTGTGCTGACATCTGAATCCCAGCACGATGATTCTGACGAATGATCGTAGTGTCTTTCCTCTGCCTTGTCGCTTGAGGAGGCCTCGGAAGTGGTGATGCATCCTAACCCCCTGCCGATTTTATGGTAATGGTCTGGCGTCTTCCCTTCAGGGACAAAAGGTTGGAGGATCGTCTTTCTTCCTTTTATGAAATTCAACCCCCTGACTTCGGTCAGATTGTATCCCATTTTCTTCATTATTTTATGGGAATTTTCATCGTAATGGGAGAACTCGGGTTTTCCCTGTTCTTCCTCAGAATCTGAACATTCCTCTTTGTTTCTATGACTTACTCTTCCAAATACTATGGCCTTTTGGGTTCCGCTTTTGGGAGGGACCTCAAAAATATCTTGGTCAGCCCTTTCAACGTCATCACTTAATTTATATAGGGATGATCAGATAGGTGCTTGGAAGGAAGTCAGAGAATATATCTCATTTACACAGTCGCTAAATACATTTGTGCTAGTGCTTGAGGGCTCAGAATCAACACCAGAAGAATAAGCAAATTCCAGATTTTCATTTATCACCCACTCACCATCAGAGTGAACGACGTTATTTACAGTAAGGCCTTCGAGGCTTATCACAATGGGCTCACCATCATCCTCGGATTCCGATTCTTCGGATCCTGATTCTGTATCAGCCTCTTCGCCACTATTAGAGTCATCTTGAACGGGCCGATCTGCGACGCCAAATGCATCTTGATACAGCGACGCGTCAGTAAAATAGTTTTCAACTCCTTTGAAAGGTTGTTTTTCTGCAACGAGCGTCTTCACGTTCGCGTCTTCGTCGACATACTTCATACATTGATGTAACGTGGAGGGCACGATCAGATTGCTATGGATCCAGGGTCTCCCCAACAACATATTGTACGACGTGTCCGCATCTATCACATAACACGTGACCTCCGTTTTCAGGTCGTCGATTTGACATTTGAGCTTTATTTTACCCAGAGGTTTACTACCGTTGGCATTGAACCCGAAGATAGTAGTGTTGGTTGCGGCCAACCTGTTCATCGGCACTCCAAGATATCGTAGCATCCTTTGCGGCATGATGCTCAAAGTCGAGTCTGGATCGACTTGAATACGATCAACCTCCGTAGACCCTATGTATCCTTTATAATACAAAGGGTGATGATGCTTATTACTCCTAACTTGCATATCTTCCGGAGAGAAGGTGACGCAAGGGCTGTTTTTACCAGAGATCTGGTGACATGTCGCACAAAGAGACTCTCCTTCTTCGATCATCTCTGGTATTTGCGCCAAGAACACTTCTGAATCTTGCAGAGCCTCTCTTAAAGCTTCCCTAGTAGATTTGGAGAGCTTCAGGAGCTCATACAAGGTTATCCTCGCAGGGATATTGGCTAACTGCGTTAGGATGTCGAACTGGAATGACTTTCGCGAGTCTTCCACAAGTTCTTTTCCCTTCCTCGTTAGAGCTCTGTCAAACTTCAGCTCCTTTTGCTTGACTTTCTCTAGAGACGGTTGAGCATCTGTTGTTTGGCCATAATTCTTTAAGTAATCTTTTCCCGAACGGGTCCCCGCGGAGGGAGGGTCTGCATCGGAGACCAAGGAATTTCCGATTTTTTTTTCCGAATCGGTCAGAGCAGGAGTAATCTCATCGTCTTCGGGAATTACGGAAATGACATTAGAGGTGCAGACCCTCTCTCTTCGCTTCTTCCCAGATGAACTGGAACTCCATTGTTCATCATTCAGGGGATATGTACCCATAGTATCTCCCCTCTATCAGTTTCAAAGGGAAATAGCCCTTTCTTTTGCTGTTGGTGTGGATGAAAATTTACGACTTGCATTGTGCCTTTATGGATGGGCCGCACCCCGTCTTAAACTGTTGACTCTATCCAGTTGGGCGCTTTGCCGAACTTGACAGTCACCATGTTCGCAGTCACCTTCTTCTGGTGCTCTTGAAGCTTGATGACATTAGCATCCACTAAGGCTTGAATCTTGTCTTTAAGGATGTAGCAGTTTTGAGTGGGGTAGTTAATGATCGTATGGTAGACACAGTAGTTAGGATCATTAACTTTCCCAGCTTCCTCTGGACGCTTAGATTCTGGCAACTTCAGCATCTTCTTACTCATGAGGAGATTAAAAATAGTCTTCGTGTGCTCATCCTTAAAGGAATATTGCTTTTGTAGCACACGCGTCTGAAGATGAAGTTTCGAGAGAGTCTTTGTGGGTTGTGGCGCGTCAGTGACCATTATTTCCCTTCCCTTATACCCTCGGGGTCGGGACTTATAGTTGTTGTCACCACCTCGCTTTGGTTTCTCCTCGCCTCCTTCTTCTTCATCCCTTTGCGCGATTTCCTCAGCTTCTTCAGCTTGTAGGGCGAGATCCTTCTAAGTTGAAGATTTTACCGCCCCCATTCTGGCTAGAATCTTGGTCGATAAATTATATCGATAGGTTTCTACCAGAGTCTTTTCTGGTATCCCATGCAGACATCTGAGAGAGTCGTTCCGGAACCTTTTGATGAAATTCCGGGCTGACTCTCCTTTCTTTTGTTTAGCGGCTAGGAGCGCCGACATTGATACCTCCATATCATCTTCATAGAATCGAGTGAGAAAGGCTTTCTCCATGTCACTCCAGGAATTGATGGTTCCTGGTTCTAATCTCCGGAACCATTCAAAAGCTAGCCCGGTTAAGGTACTAACAAATGCTCTTGTAATAATAGGGTCGTTTCCGGATAAATGCCCTATCTGCGACTTAAAATAGTAGAGGTGTTGGTTTGGCGATCCCCTACCATCAAAAGATTTGAGCTTCAACGGTTTGTTGATTTCTGGGAACGGCACTATTTTCCACTCCATAGGATACGGCCTTACCACACCCAGTTCTTGTAGGTCGCCTTTATGCATGAGGGCGTTCAGTTGGTTCTGGAAGCTCTCCATTCAGACAGCATTTGCGTTTTTCTCCTGATGCATGGAGCGGTTGTCATCATTTTTATGATGCTCTTCTTCCTCTCGATTATTATGAGGACCGTGACCTTCTTTTTCGGTCTTCTTCAGTTTAGTTCTTTCTAACTCCATCAGAACGTGTAGTATATCTTTAAGCTCGCTGATGGCGTTTTGCTATTGCTGGATATGCCTCTCTTACTCCTTCATTCTCCGCATGAACTCTTCTGGAATATTGTTCTGCGTCATATATGCAGAGGCGGAGTCTTCTAAGAATGAATCAGACGTCTGTGATTCAGCCATAACAGACTTGGCTACATCTTCTTCATCAGATGAGATCCCCACCATCTGTCTATAATTCATAGGGATCGCCACCCGATTTTTGAGTCGAGTGTGCCGAAAAACTCCTCGCTCTTCGTTGGGTGGATCTTTCGAACTCGAAGAGAGCTCTGGGTCAGAAGCTTCTTCCTCGGAGATTTTCTTCGCCTTCTTTTTCTTCTTCTTTTCTCCAACGCTTATCATGTTGGAGGTCATCGCAGGATATTCCGGCTCAGAAAATTCGAGTCCGCGTCGTCTCCTTTTTGACGATGTTGACAGAGGCGACAATTGACAAAACACCGAGGATCGGGCATGAGTTGAACAATGACAGTGAGACAGTACTGCATTGATCAGTCGTTCACAGCGGCATTGAGATACATGGGATTCTTCTCTTTTTCTGTTTAGAAGTTCCCTAAGATCTCTTGCACTGGAGTTCCTTGTGATGGGATCATTTGTGAGAGATAACCTCCGGGACGACTCAGCCTTCCGGACAGGCATGTGCCTCTTGCGAATTTGAGATTCGCGATCTTCTTTCAATTTTTTCTTGGGACGCGAATATATGCGCGTTGATCATGGACCGCTTTGACAGGTTCACCCTGCTTCCTGTAGGAAACGTGAGTGAATCTTTCTGCATCTTGACCAACCTCGCCCTTAGGCTTCCATATTTGGATCGTAGGTTCCTGCCGAGATGAATTGGCAGGTTCCTTTCGTTGCGCGTTCCCGTGAAGGGCACGAGTTTTACTTCTCCTCAAGTTTCTCCTCATTGTGTGAGTGAGAGGAACCTTTTTCCCCGCATGACAGCTTTGCAGAGCGGGTGGTGGTCGCTTCCCCTTGTTGAAGCGGGGACCATGGTCCACTTTACTTGAGAGATCAAGAGTCTTTGACGGGACTGGCAGGGAGCCGAGTGTTGATGAGGAGGGTTTCATACTAACTTGGTCCGTTGATTCCCTTAACTGGGCTATTGCCGTCTCCTTGGGGATTGACCCCTTGGAGTTTTTATGATATCCTCTTAGGGAAGTAGGGCTCTTAGAGCCTGAAAAAAGAAATTCTTCATACCTTTGTTGGTCGACGGAAATGGTGAGCGAGTCGACCATACTACCAACTGGAATGTTGTCGGATTGAGCCACCACCAAGTCACCGGAGGTGATGGTAGTCCCAGCGGAGTCGCCAATCTTCTGTTCACCATGAAAATTGAATTTCTCTTTACTGGCAATTTTTCAATAAAGGATTACAATCTAACGGTTTCCCGTTTACAGAAGGTGAGGAAGATAGACTTCCTCTTTATTTAAAGCTGGGTTTCTAGGTAGCTATGGAGGACGATCCTGCTCTCCGTTGACACTCCGTACAATTCCTCTCAGTTGGCTAAAAAAAAAGGGGCTCTTTACTCTTGATTACAATGGGTAATTTCTGGGAGAAGACGACTCTGTTTTATCGGTCTCTCTCTCTCCGTCTTTTTTTTCTTCTGTCCCTCCGTGTCTATATATCTCTTTCACTTCCCGCCTTTTATAGGGGTCTTGGAGTAACGTCCCGCCATATTTTGCTCGACCGTTAGCTCCCACTACTTGAGAAGTGCCGCCGTATTCGTCAGGCAGTTGCTCCCACGATCGAAGTCACGCAACTACATTCGTTTGGCAGTTAGTCCCACGATCCGAGGAGGCAATTCTTCTGTTCGGGTTGGGTGACTTTGTATTAAACCCCCACCCGAAGGCTATGGGTGGTGTCGCGAATCTCAGCTTTAGATTTGCGAACCTGTTCCATCGCCTGGATCGCGGACCTAATTTTCTTAGATTCGCGGACCTCCGTTTTTTAGATTCGCGGACCAGATGAGTTGCGGGCTTCCGTCTCTGAATTCGTGGATCTGCTTTGCTTCCAAAATTTTTCGCCGACATTCCCTCCTAGTTAGCTCTTCCTTATTTCCTTTTTTCCTAACTGGGAGGGGAGAGAGAGGAAAAGAATGGAGATGAGAACTCAATAAGAAAAAAAATAGAAGAGGAAAAGGGAATGGGGAACTAGAGTGAAGTAACTCAGAGATATAACGGAAAATTCGGATTAAAAATATGATTGGCCTAACAGAAGTTATCCAAAAAATTAAAGTGAAGTAATTTAAAGGATTTAGTGGACTAAATTCAAAATATGAAGATGTGAGGGACTAAATTCAAATTTTTAAAGATGTAAGGGACAAATATGTAAAAATCCTGAAAAAGAAAAAGAAAAATCAGTAGAACTGGTATCGGGTGTCAGGAGCCGGGCACGTGCTGTCGTAAAAGGTCATCGATGCCTCTTTTAGGGAGTTTCTAGATGGGCACAGCATATTTCCTAGTGAGCTCACTTAAAAGATCGTTTTATTTACCACTTTGCCATTATTTTTTTGGTCAAAAATACCCATCATTCATCTTGGTCAGAAATCTGAAAGCCTGTTCCGGGCTAACCAGCTCAGATTAAGCCTCCCCATCCGGGCTAGCAGCCCCGGACAGGGAACATAGGTCCGGGCTGGTTAGCCCGGATGAGGGATGAGAGATAAAACAAATTAAATTTTCATATCATAATATGCGCATCTGGTGTAGTGGTATCATATTTCCTTCCCATGGAATTGACTAGAGTTCGATTCCCTGAATGCACAATTTCCTTTTTCTCTTAAAGATAGAGAGAGAGTGAAATTGAGAAGAAGAAGACGATGATGAAGAAGAAGAAGAAGAAGCAGCAGCAATCGGAGAGAGGTAGGTTAGAAATTTTGGTGTGCTCACTAGGAAAACCCTCTCTTTTTAAAAGAGAGGGTGTGCTAACTAGGAAAAGTGGGCTCGCTAGGAAAAAAAAACCGTGCCCATCTAGAAATTCCCCTCTTTTACTCTGATGTCGCACGTGGGTACGACCCCACCGCCATAGGAAATGTCCAAATCATCGTCATACAGGTGGCAGCAGAATCGGAGGCAAATTCCAACTTTTGAGAATCGCTTATTTCAAGGCCAAAAATTCCAAAAGATAAATTTAGATAAATTCAATATCCAAATGCTTTTTGCTAGTCTCACCTCTTTATACTAAACTCAACGCCAATTTCATGGGCGCGTCGGTCCTAACCAAAATGGGCGTGAGGTTTATCAGTCTTGCGGCTTGAAGCGCCGAGGCCCGGCACGCTACCGGACAAAAACGGGAGTAGGAGCCTTTTTATTCTCTCGCCTGAGCGAGTGGAGAGAGGGAACGAGAGTCGAAGTCTGCAGTAAGATTTCTGTCCGAATATTTTATTTCTTCTCTAATCTTTTTTGCTCGAATTAGCATCAGGTCTCATCATGGGAACGAAAACCGAACGATTTCGTTTATATTTTCTGCTAAATTCTCTGTAAGTTATTTGAATTTCTGCCTTTCTCTTTCGGTTAAGGTTCAATTTGTGATTGTTGAGATCGAGTTGAGTTTTGCATGCAATGCCTGCTCGTTTTGATCCGCGATTAGAAAGAAAGAACGATAATGCGTTTGATAAATTTGAAGTTAAACTGATGAATTCTGTGGATCCTTTTTGAGTTTTGGTACTTACATGCTTAATTGATCTCTATTTGTTGTGTTTGTTTATTTTCCTTCATTTTTTGTTCAATCGGACGGAAAATTGGTGGAAAAAAGGTCCAAGTTTAGTTACCGGTGACAAATAAGTGAGTGTTACGAGAAAATGGAAACTAAACGGATGAAACCTGCGGATTCTTTGAGTTTTTGGTAAATTAAGGCTTTATTTGTTGCGTGTTGTTTATTTGGCTTGGTTTTAGGCTCTGTTTGGATTGAGGGAAAATGAAGGAAAAGAAAAGAAAAAGAAAGGAAAACTTGTTTTCCATTGTTTGGTTTGAGGGAAAATTAGAGAGAAAATAAGAAGGAAAGAAAATGAGAGAAAATTTATTAGAATTTTTTTCTTTTTATTTTCTTTTTTTTCAAAACCAAGAGAAAATGAGAGAAAAGAAAAATTGAGAGAAAAAGGAAAATGGAGGAGAAAAAATATCGGGGTCTGATCTCTCTCCCTGCCTTCGCTCTCTCTCCGCCTTCGTTCTCTATCTCCGCTTCGCCTCCTATCTCTCTCTCTCTCTCTCTCTCTCTCTCGCTTCGCCTTCTCTCTCTCTCTCTCTCTCTCTCTGCCTTCACCGAGCCGCTCTCTCTCTCTCTCGCTTCGCCGTCTCTCTGTCTCTCTCTCGCTCCGCCTTCTCTCTCTCTCTCTCTCCCCGCCTTCACTCTCTCTCTCTCTCTCTAATTTTGATCGGTTAAGCCTTATCCCAATCTTGGATCCCTCTCGATTGCAAAAGGTATGAAACCCTAACCCTAAATCTGTACTTTTTTTCCATTGCTAGATTTCAACAAATTTCTTTTGATTTTGCTATGTACTTTTTTCCATTTTATTTATTTATAAATTTTTCCAGCAATTACTGACCCATTTTCTCTTTTTTTTTAAGCACCCACTTGTTTGAGGAAGAAGATTTTGATATGATGGCCGGATCAAAGAGATCGTTTGATTTAGCAATGGATGTAAGTTTTTTTATAAGTTTTTTGAATCTATAATATCCAAATTGAGTATTTTTCAAATTACTTTGGCAGACAGCAAATAGATGATAAATAGTTCAGGGGTGCTTATAAAATTATGTTTGTGCTTGCATATGCATCTGTTACTATGTTTAATTTGTTTGTTATCTATGTTATATTAGTCATCTATCATTTTTGTTTAATTGTCTATGTTACTGTTGGTGAGCTTTTGGTTTGGTATAAAATAAATTATAGAGATGGAAGACGAAAAATTACGAGTCCTCTTATGTTATGTCTGCAATTTGACAAAGAAAACATTCAAACGCACAATTATCAGCTTAATTAACAAATAATTAGTGGCATAAGTACAAATCCTACTGTGATGGGCAAAACACCTACTTCATTCCAAAAAGCTATGATTAGTGCTGTGCACAACTGTACAAAAGGGATCTTTCTTTTTTGCAGATTATTTAGAGTTAGATTCTAGCAGACATGGTTAAGAGATGGTTAAGTACGTGTGGGATGAGGAGCTTGAATGAATTTGGCCAGATATAACTCACCCAATTAAAATCAGGGAAAGTCATTGAGAGTGATGTTGGTGCCTGGTGGCAACTATATATAGCTGACTTCATTCAAATTTTTAGTAGTGGAAGTAGTAGTAAGAGTAGGTTTTTTTTCTAAGAAAAAGTAGCAAGAGTAGGTAATCCTCTGTGTTTTATATAACTTTTTTAAGTTTATGCATACATATTGTAGTATTTGTCCCTAAAATATTTTATAGCTATCCTTATCGAGTTAGTTAGTGATCATGAGTAGTGTGTTCTTCCGTTCTATAATATTAGATTGTCTTTTAGTTTTACTTCACAATGGCTGTTGCTGACAAGTGAGAAGTACCATAATTTGTAGAAATTTGACTTTCTTAGCAAATAATAATTTCTTGAATTATAATATTTTATCTTGATTTGTAGATGAAGGAGGAAGATAGGTGGGAAATGAAAATGATGAAGATAAAATGTGCAGTTGGAAGTATAGTTGTTTACACCTCGTATGTAGTTGCTAAAATAACAACATTACATGAAATTCAATATATAGATAGATCTATCTTGACACAACGAGATAAAGATAGAAATTTACTCATGGAAAGACTCACACGACAAAGTGATAGTGATTGTCGTGAATAATTCCATATAATATCTTATGCACAACCTCCTAATTAATTACAAAATGTTAATGTTTCATTACTGTATCTGTTGGTTCATAATAAATATACACAGACTTACCTAGGCTCATATACACCCTACTCATGCTGCTTCATTTGTACTTGCGTATACGAATACTGCCAAGTTGTTGAGATCTTGTCTAAGTCGCTGACTAGTTTTCAGAAAATAACATCTATGAGTTATTCTACTTAAGCTATATACTGGAAAGAAAAATATCTGCTTGTTATGTGTCACTTGTGCCTATTGGAAAGTGATGAGAACCTTCTATCTTTGCTTTAGTGTTTGCTACTCCGATAACAAATTGGAAGTTCTGCACCATGTTCTGGGTAATTGACTTCCAATTGCACATTTTTAGCTGAATTTCTCTGACAACATTGTTAGTTTGTCACATATTGTACACTTTTAAGTAGATTAGGGGCTTTTAGTAACTTGCTTGATTTGTCGCATATTAGGTATGGATGTGGTGTGTTCACTTGACTTCTTGACGCAGCTTCAGGAACTCATCCAATCATGTAACTTGCTAAATAATGGATTGTCTTCCTCTCTTTCTATTATATGATATTCTATAAAATCACCATACTATGTGATTCTATTAGTTGTGTTGGTTATTTTAGTCGTTCAATGTTACATAACATGCTATACTAGGAATTTGGACACATTTTGGACTTGGGTTCCAATCTTCTATCTCGTTGTTTTATCATCTAGATGCAAGTACTGATCTTGCCTAAATGTTAGCTGAATTCACTAAATAAATGGTCCTAAAGTTTTACTCTGATGCCACCAGAAATAATAGGGCATTTTTGGATTTTGTGAGTAACGAAGCATAATGTTTCTCTGTAAAGAAACTAGAATGTATAATGGTGCAAGAGAGGATCATATTACTATGTTATTCCTAATTGAAGGTTTTGTATGTACGATGGGAAAACAAGAAATTGGAATTTGAGCCCCCTTTCAACGGATATTTCATTCTTGTCCAGTCAGGTTGATAATCTGTGCATCTCCCATAAGAGGGTTGTAGTTGTACTTCCATTTGTTTTTGAGGACCCTTGATGTACTAACCTTATGATATACATTTTTTGCATCCAGTCAGTGGTTTCACCATTTCTGATGCCAATAACATCTTGTAATGGATGAGTATACTTTTATTGATATCCTAACTTTGTCGTTTTTCTCCCTGCAGAGTTGCAACCGCAGCCTTCTTCAAATTTGTTGTCTTCTCCATTTTTGAGATGAGATACCTTCTTGCAATATGGTAGGTGAACAGACCTATAAGTAATGGAGAAGGTTGGGAAGTTATGAGGCGTGAACTTTCAGTTCTTTATAGCCGTTTCTGTAAGTCTTTCTGACTATTCACTCATAACTGATATGCTGCTAAGGTTTGCAAAATGGATGTGTGCATGCTTCCTCAAATTATTTGAATAAAATACTTGTTATGCTGCTGATCTTTCTTAGGGGCTGTTTGGTTGTTGGAAATGGGTCAGGAAATGGAAATGCAGCTGCCCCTTGTTTATTTTGCTGCAAAAGTGCAGCAGAAACTGCAAAATGCAGCATTTACTGAATCTTGATCCATCTTACTATAAAAAAACAACTGCTTATAATAAACAGATTTATTTTATATAGAGACATCCATCCAAACAATTTCTATGGTGCCTGTAATGGGGTTTTCTGAATGTAGAAATTATTTAACTTAATAGCTTATGTTCCCGATACATAATATTGTGGAATAAGAAAGAGAGGTTGCCATTTGCATTATCTAAACAGCTCTTCTCGCAGAGTAGTTAGCCATATTACTTATGTTGGAGGATGTTTTCTTACTTGCAAAAGAAATAGTTGCCTGTGCTTGAGGTATTCCACCCCTCCATGACACCTTCAGGTAACCAAGAACAAGTTTCCAAGGCATGCTCATCTAAAGTGACATATAAAAAAAAGCGTGGAGTTTCAAATCACAACATAAGTGAAGACTTTCATATGCTGAAAACTGGAATGGACTCAGTTGCTTCCGCAATCGTGAGCTGTGCACCTCGTGTGTATACGGAAGAATAAATATTTGAGGAGGTTTCAAAGGTTGAAGCGTTGGATGAAGATTCACAACTTTTAGCATATGACTACCTTTGTCAGGATGTGGTTCGGGGAAGAACTTTCATTGGTTTGCCCATCAATAGAAGGAAAAGATGGTTGGAATTGAAGCTTGGGTGGTAATATTCTTTGCACATCATATTTTTAGTTAGTCATTTTTAATCATTAATCTACAATCAAAATAATCAAGTTGCTATATTTGTATTTAGAAGTTGCCTAGCATGAAGAATATCATTTATGTGTAGTATTTTCTCTTGATTGAACTTATTGTGTTCACTTTAACAGAATTAGTATCAATCATACTTATTGTGTTTACTTTTGCTGTTACAGGTAATAGAATGGCCATAAAGAGTTGGAGTTGGATCAGAATATTTTTTAAGTAATGATCTTGATCAAGAAATCATTTCACATTTTGTGATGTATGGAGCTAGCATCTCTGAAATTATCAAAAGACTGATTATATATCTAAAAAAATGAGAAAATTATGATATTCGTGTCATGTACGCTTTTGAATTAGAGCTTGTCATCAAGTTATGTTATCTTTTGTTTTTTGAAGTTTGTAACTTGTTACTTATATGTTATTTTTTTTTTTAATTTTGAACTCTATGGCTGTGTTATGTATGGATATGGAAGAAAGTGGAACTGTGGAGCTTGTCATCAAGTTATATAACTCTATATTTTGTATTTTGAAGTTTGTAACTTGTTACTTGTATGTGTGTTTTTTTTTTTTTTTTTTTTTTTTTTTTTAATTTTGAACTCTATAGCTGTGTTATGTATGGATATGAAAGAAAGTGGAACTGTGGAGCTTGTCATCAAGTTATATAACTCTATATTTTGTATTTTGAAGTTTGCAACTTGTTATTTGTATGTGTTTTTTTTTTTTTTTTTTTTTTTTTTAATTTTGAACTCTATGGCTGTGTTGTGTATGGATATGGAAGAAAGTAGAACTGTTGTGCTGCTAGACTGATAGGTGGTGAGTGCTGATAATGTGGTGTTTGTTATTATTGCTAAAAATGGTGTTTGTTAGTATGTTAACAATGTGATGTTTGTTTAATTGATTTTTATTATTATTACCTTGCGTTTTATACTCTGTTAGACTGTTAGCTTATTTTGTTTTAAACAGATGGGCTGCTTGTTTATTGGCATTTGATTTGGCAGGTTTGTTGTAAATGGGCTATTGATATTATGTTGTGATATTGTGCCGTTGTTGTTGCTCTGCTGATATGCTGCTGATTCATGTTGTTATCTATTTATTCTTATATGTTGCATTGGTTTTCCACATTTTTGCAGAAATTTCCTTGTAATTCTAGTCACAAGATATTTTTAATTTTTGTGAAGTTTGGATCCTTTGATTATTATATGCTTAATTATCTAAAAATTAAAAATTATATCAATAATGTATAAAATAATATTAAAATTTTCTATAGTTTAAATAGAAATATATTTTCCTCTTAATTTTCTATTGAGCAACCAAACATAAAAAACTGTTTTTTTCTAAAATTTCTTTTAGATTTTCTTCTTCATTTTCTTTCTAACCAAACATGAAAAAAAAAACCAATTTCCATATTATTTTCTTTTCTTTTCTCTTTCCCTTTCATTTTCTTTTCTTTTCCTTCATTTTCCCTCAATCCAAACAGAGCCTTACTATTCGATTGGATGAAAATTTGGTAGAAAAAGGTAGTGCTGGTTTAGATGTTTGTTTCAAACGGTTAACAGAGTTACTTAGTGCTAAATGCGTTGTCTTTGTGCATGATTAATTGATACACAAGTTGCATGTTTGTGGAATTAGAGTGTGGATGATAGATACAATGTTTAATTATTATTGGTGAATGTGCATGACGCCGACATGCCGTTTTGGATATATATGATTTGTGAATGTCCATTGTTTTTTAGTGAATCAACATTCACATTTCACAAAATGAGCAACAAAAGATAGATTCAGGGAACCTCTTGTAGGCCCAATAAGAGATGAGCAACTTTACACGTCAATTAAATTTGTCCTGGTTGGCCATTTATAAATGTGGGTTAATGGTTTATTTAAGTGATGGGTAATAGAAGGATGTGAGTGATAATTTTTCTCTTTTTTGCTGCATATCTAGTAGTCGCTAATTTGCTTCTACATAACAATGTGCTTGCAAAACCCGTTTTTACTGTTTAATATTCCTATATTAGGAGCTTGGATAAGCATAGTTTGTTAGTGTTTCTTGTGTGACCTTCATTTGGGATACCCATAATGGTTGAGCCTTATAATGAATAGCATTTCATAGTAATCAGATAATAAGGTACTTCACTTTGAACAAAATTGCAAATTTTACAAGTTTTAAATAGATTTATATCTAGAGCTCGGTTGATATCATGTGTTGCATATTCGAGTTTGTATTACTGTGTTATTGATTCTGCTTTGAATATTGAATTTTCTGCACTAAGCTTTAGGGATGAAACCGAAATAACTGTTCAAAACCGATCCGAATAAGCAAAACCGGACCGAGCCGTAGTAATTCCGTCGGTTATCGGTTAAGCTTTGAAAATCAAAATCAAACCGAACTGACCGAATTATTTAAAAATTATATATTTATACACAAACATGCATAGGTATACATATAAACATATATGTATACATATATAAAGGCGCACACACACAGATATATAGTAAATTCAACACAAATTTGATACCTTGAAAAAATGCGCTTATTAAAAAAATTAAAATTATAATATTTAAACAATTTTCATTCAAAATTCGGTTCTAACTAAACCGAGTCTGAATTCGGCAGGGTTTCGGTTCCCATTTCTAATAGGTTTGGTTCGATTTTGCCAAAATCAGTAAAAACCGAATCAAAACCAACCGATGTTCATCCCTATTAAGCTTGATTTCCTTGTTTGGTCAAGCATTGAAAGTTAATCAAAGTTCCTCTCACATTGTTGACAAAGCTTCTTCTGATGTATCAATGTTTTGATGACAGCCAAATGGTGAAAAAGAACTCAGTAGTCGTTGAAGTCTTCATGATCTTAGTATATCGTGATTATCTTTGTTTTATAAACTATACTTGTCTGATAGTGGGTATGTCTAGCTAAATTGTTTTATATATATATATATATATATATATATATATATATATATATATATATATATATATATATATATATATATATATATATATATTTGCTTATCACTAGGTTTTAGTTTCTAGGCATTTTCTTGACTTTAGTTACTTCAGTTATGTTCTAGCCAGCTTGTTTGTCTTCTTCTTTATTTTCTATCAGGTCTATGCATTAATGTCTTGATTGTCTTCTTTTAACTCTAGAATCAGATATTTGCATTTGCAGTACTGACAAAGAAGTCAATGTAAGTTGCAAAAAAGCATGCTATGCTATATTGTCATGCATGCAAGGTTTACATTAACTCATAGTCTATGTTTAAGGGAGTTTTTCATTTCTAGCAATAATGTTTCAAGATTGTTGATACCTGAACTCTATTTTCCCAGCATGCAACTCATGTAATGCTCCTTAGCATCTTCAAAGATTTTTCTTTTTGCTATTTTTGAATTTTGAATTGTACTATAGAATAAGGTTTCTGACATTATCGGCTAGGCTGTTCTTATATCTGCTTGTAACAACTTTATCAGTAGCTAGCTCTGTCATTCTTCGTTTTCTGTTGTTTTCTGTGGATTTATCTTCATTCATGTCTGACATAATTGTTAGCCTTTATGTATTCATCTTTGTGCCAGCCTCCAATAATTATGAAGTTTCTGGTCTTTTTGGGGAAATTCTATTTGCACACGGCATTTTACTCTTGACGCACGGTTTTGAAATTTAAAAATAATTATAAGTTTGCCATTATTTTTTTTGACTAAACTACCCTTATGAATTCCAAACTAAGACTTTTTAAAATTTGGAAGTACGACTCATCGTGTTCCTCCTCTATTTTCTCCCTAAAACCCTAAATGATTTTTTTTAGTATTTAATAAAAGCACATCTCCTACAAAATTATTGATTTGATTTCTTGAGCCCTTAAATTTTTTTACATTAACATTCCTGAAAATATTAGAAGAATTTTAAATTCTTCGATTTTACCGTGATAAGTGAAATTTGAGTTTGAGTTTTTTTATGCAAATAGAAAATTCTAACATGCAATTGGTGTTAGAGGACAAATCTAATGTATGATTTAAATTTTTTTTAGGTTTTATGCTTATTTATTTGAAATTTATCGATAATTAGCTTTTTTTGGGAGACTTCGCTTGCTGGTCGGGTATTAATACCCGACCACAATATTTTTTGGTCGGGTATTAATACCCGACCAAAATATTTTTTTTCCTAAATAGAATCGAATGGGTGAGGAGTTAGAGAAAAAGAGGAAGGTTATTTTTGGAAAAAAATTTGGGCGCCGAGAGTAAAATGACAGTATTTCAAAATATGAGTTTGGTGTAAAGAGAAACCAGGGCGCCAAGAGTAAAATGCAGTGCGCAAATAGAATTTCCCGTCTTTTTGGTGAGCAAAATTTACTGCTTTCTTTTACCATTCTTTTGTTTACTCATAGGGTCATGCTTCAACTAATGCTTATAGTAATAGATGTCCCTCTAAGTTTCCAATGTATATAATATTTGTAATTCTGTATTCTTTATGCTGAATATTCCCAATGTATTAGTAAGAATGAATGAATTTACAGAAGTTTGAAATCTGAATGTTTGTATTGGTCTCAATTCTTTTTTATGTATTTTAGGTTGTATATGAGTACCTTATTCATTAACGAGGAATTTTGAACTGTCCTTTCTACCTTTGATTTTTGTTGTCATTGTTGTTGTTGTTTGAGTATGTGTGTGTGGGATCACGTTCTCGTGTGGGCAGGGGCGGACCTAGGAATCTAAACCAGGAGGGACAAAATTACATGTTAAATAAATTAATTATAAAAGTTTGAAAAACATAAATAATGTCATTGATTTTATAATCCAGATACAAATAACCAATATCCAATAATTTTCAAGCAGTCAATATACAAAATATAATGTCAGTAGGGTTTCACATAGGAATGATTAAAAGTTTCTGAAACGAAAATTAGAAAAAAGATCTGAGAGAGAAGGAATACAGTTAAATAAAGGATCAAACTCTAAACTCGTTGGAGGTCAAACATTAGACTCGCTGAATATCGGATTTTAGATTCGGAGGTGTAAATATGTCGAGCGAAAAAGGGGAGGCCAATCGCGAAGAGTGAGATGTTAGAGCGAGTGCCGAGGATCGAGGGGGCTCGTTACTGGCTTTGCTATCTCTGGGATATATATATAGAAAACTGGAAATACACCGGCGGTGAAGGAAGTTTCCTTCACCGCCGCTTAGGTGGCCCAATAAAATTATTACACGTGGTGCAATTTAAGAGAATTCATTTATTTGTTACCTTAAATGACGCCCCGTGTTATAATTTTATTGGTCCACCTAAGCGGCGGTGAAGGAACTCCCTTCACCGCCGGTATATTTCCTGTTTCCTCATATATATATATAGAGAGAGAGAGAGATGCAGTGCTGTTGGAGGAGAGATTCAGTGTACTTGGATTTAATTGGGGGAGAGATTTAGTGTCATTGGATTTGTTTGCCAAAGACAGTATTATTAATTGGAGATATTAGGAGGGGCAAATTTTAAACCAACCAATGAAAACTACTTAAAAAAAAAAAAAAAAAAACTAATGAATGGGTTCGTCCATGGGTGTGGGGAGAATTTCTACAGTCATAGGGTGGAAACCATAATAAAGCCATTGTATCGTTTCTACGTGGTTTAGTTATTTTTAATCGGAATGTTATGGTTTAGTTAATTTGGGTTCCCATATGGCTTGGGAAGTGTTTGGGTCTCTCTTAATAGTCACTGCACTATTTCCAAATTTAGCTGCCTTTATGAATGTCAAAACTAATACACTATCACTACAGGTTCATAACCTTCTGAATGCAAATATACTTTCCAAATACTTCCAATAAGAGTATCTTGGTTTGATTTGTTTTTCTCCCTGGGCAGCAGTTCCTTCGATTAACTTTTCAGTTGAGTGATAGAATTCTACTCAATGTTAGTGAAAATGTGAGCGGCTTTTCTCTGTGTATAGTTCTGTGAACAATTACAAAACGTGGATTCCAACCTTTGCACAGTAGCCTTTTCATCTGTATATATATAATCAGAAAAAGTAAGCCTTTTCTGTTTCAGTAATTTTAGTGGGATAACTTTTATGAATAATTTCCTGCTTGCTGATAAAATTTATTTAATAACGTATACAGCACCATGAAGAACCGAGTGTACATAGCTATCAGTTTTGAGCAAGTAAGTTTAGTGATTTGAAGATTCCATGCTTGGCTTCTTATTTTTATGTGTTCAAAAGCAAAGTTGGAAGGAGTACATCACGTTTTGATATTATCTGCATTTCGTTTTTCAGGCCCAACTAAATTCCAGTGTTAAAGCTGTTCTGTTTCATTTTCTCATTGCCCGCAGTTTCTTTTCTGCTCTTACGTTAATTTTTAGCATGTGACCTTCATGCCTATAAAACTCTGCTAACAACTTGCTTGACTGTTCGACTCAATATGCCGTCCCTGTACTGTTTTTTCAGCCTATTCCATCTCCATGGATTACAGCTCGGGGGAAGCCTCGGAAATAAGTGATTCTGAGATAGATGATTACGAGAATAACTCAGACAACTGTCTTAGGAGGGGCGAAATTAAAGTAGAAATTTCAGAAAACTCTTACAAGTGTCATTTCTGTACGGGCAAAAAACCGGCATAAGGGAATATTTCAGCATGCAACAGGGGTTGGTACATCACCTAATCGTGGCGCAAAAGTCAAGGCCAATCACAGGGCTTTAGCAAATTTCTCTAAGAATGATTTTGCTGAATCAAGCCCATCCTCGCAGCTTATGATTATAGACCCAGAGCCTTCTTAGAGCTGAAGGGGGAAGATGTTTTCGTGTTTCCTTGGATGGGTGTCCTTGCCAATGTTCCAACTGATTGTTCCAGCGTAATTATATTTCAGATTTCTCAAAAAAAGCATTCTGTTTAGCTCAGTGGAAAAGATATTTGATTGAATTATGAAAAATATACACGGAGAACTTGATAGCCATAGAGAACCATTTGCTAATTTCAAATTGAATTTTGGTTTGCTCAGAATTATCATATCTACATAATAAAGAAAAGAAAAATAAATAAGAGAAATACAACCAAAATCTAGAGCATATCAAATTTTGATATAAAGTACTATTCTTACTTGGCTTTCTCTAAAGCGAGTGATATCAAAAGTATTTTACTTTGCTTTTGAATGTTCAATTTTTTTGTTAGACCGTTTCTAATAATCGTCATAATAATTTAATGTTTTCTGCTTTCTATTAATATCATTAATATAACATAATTGAACACAACAAATAAAGAATAAAGAATAAAGTACAAATATAAAAGTTTTCCTAAATAAAGTACAAATTAAAATGAATAGACTAACAACATCAAATAAAAAAAAAAAAGAAAAAAAAAGGAAGAGAAATTGGCTTTTATAAGAAAAACTAGTGTTGACAAGACAGTAAAATCCTTGTCACAGCGGAAAAAAACGGAAAAGAAAAGAGAGGGGGCAAGGGAAAAAAGACACTACTAGAACATTCTATCGGTTTGGGTATGTGCCAAAAGAGCCATACACCCTGTTCCCTTATTTTAAAGTCCCCGTCTATATAAACCCCGCTCCTCTCTCTCTCTCTCTCAAGTCTCGTCCTCCCTCTCTCTCTCTCAAGTCATTTTCTCTCTCGAAAAATGGTATATACTTTGGAGAATCCACATTCAGGAATTTGGGTCACGGCTATGGATTTCTTCCCCATAAAACTCATGCACGCAAGAAGGATCTGAACGATATCAAGTTCTGTAATGACACTGTAGGATTCATCCTCAAGATACGAATAAAAAAACCCTAAAAAATTTTTAAGAAATTATCCTCTTATTTTATGTCTCCCCTCTAATTTTCAGGTGAAGTGACACTCTAGTCTTAATTCCAAGCTGACGTATCTTGCCATTAACTAATTGGATCGATATCTTGACAAGATACCTTTTGAGGTACGCTATCGCACCGAACCAAATCAGAACAAAGATTGGCAAGAATTCAATTTATTTGTTTTACAACAAATTCAGGATGTTGAACTCATAGGCACTGCTTGCCTCTCTCTTGCCGCCAAGACTCTACCCTCCAATGAATTCTCCCCATCTAATCTTAGGCACTGCTTGCCTCTCTCTCTCTCTCAAGTCATTTTCTCTCTCGAAAGATGGTATATACTTTGGAGAATCCACATTCAGGAATCTGGGTCACGGCTATGAATTTCTTTTCCATAGAACTCATGCACGCAAGAAGGATCTGAACGATATCAAGCTCTGTAATGACACCGTAGGATTCATCCTCAAGGTACGAATAAAAAAACCCTAAAAGTTTTTTAAAAAATTATCCTCTTATTTTATGTCTCCCCTCTAATTTTCAGTGAAGCAACACTCTAGTCTTAATTCCAAGCTGACGTATCTTGCCATTAACTAATTGGATTGCTATCTTGACAAGATACCTTTTGAGGTACGCTATCGCACCGAACCAAATCAGAACAAAGATTGGTAAGAATTCAATGCATTTGTTTTACAACAAATTCAGGATGTTGAACTCATAGGCACTGCTTGCCTCTCTCTTGCCGCCAAGACTCTACCCTCCAATGAATTCTCCCCATCTAATCTTAGGCACTGCTTGCCTTTCTCTCTCTCTCAAGTCATTTTCTCTCTCGAAAGATGGTATATACTTTGGAGAATCCACATTCAGGAATCTGGGTCACGGCTATGAATTTCTTCCCCGTAGAACTCATGCACGCAAGAGGGATCTGAACGATATCAAGCTCTGTAATGACACCGTTGGATTCATCCTCAAGGTACGAATAAAAAAACCCTAAAAACTTTTTAAGAAATTATCCTCTTATTTTATGTCTCCCCTCTAATTTTCAGGTGAAGCAACACTCTAGTCTTAATTCCAAGATGACGTATCTTGCCATTAACTAATTGGATAGGTATCTTGATAAGATACCTTTTGAGGTATGCTATAGCACCGAACCAAATCAGAATAAAGATCGGCAAGAATTCAATGCATTTTTTTTACAACAAGTTCAGGATGTTGAACTCATAGGCACTGCTTGCCTCTCTCTTACCGCCAATACTCTATGCTCCAATGAATTCTTCCCATCTAATCTTAAGGTCTTGATTCCCTCTAGTTCTTGATTTTTATACCTTTTTTTCCCCAAACCGACAGACTTCTTGATTTCTTGGTTGCAGGAGGTCGAAGGATTCAAGCAGTTGGATAATAAGGTGCTGAGTAATAAGCAACTTGAGGTGCGCAACTGGTTGGGTTCTGATATGAACTCAATCACGCCTTTGTTAGGCTCTGCTGAGCCTTTTCTAGCTGATGACCTCTGTGGCATCTTCAAAGGAACTGGAAGAAAACCAAAGTACAGGAAGGAACAAGAACAAGAAAAACAAGAGAACCAAAGATATAACAAGGAACAAGAAATTGGATAGAAGCAATGGGTTATTTTCATTCATAAAAGCTTCATTACATCACTGCTTCCTTTAATAGGGATTACAAATCGTTCTAGAAGTTTCTAGACAATTCTAGATCTCTAATCGAATGAGACCTGGTGCACATAAACAGTTCCCTTTAGACAATTAAGAAATTTAACTGTCAGTTTGGCAGTTAAAACTGAATTTGGAAAAAGATTAATTGGGTCAAGTAAGGTATTATCGGGTTTGAACAACTTAAACCCGTTAAATTTCTTCTTCACAGCTGCTTTCACCTGAACCCAACATCTTAAAATCACACTTCGTCCTCGAAGTGAAATTGAGGAAACTTCTCAACGAACTTGTAATAATCATCCCAGGTCGATTCAGATATATCCATTCCCTTCCACTAAACTAAGAGTTGTATGACTGCTCTATTATTTCTCTTCACCATTCTTCGTTCCAACACTTTTTCTGGTTCTTTGATATAAGTTTCCTAATAAGTGGGGAGCTCTGAGCAGCAGGAATTAGATTTCCCCTATACTTTTTAAGTAGGGAAACATGAAATACATTATGAATCTTGGACCCCGTTGGCAATTGAAACTTGTATGCTACTTCTCTGATTTTAGCAGTTATCAGATAAGAGCCATAGAAACATGGAGAAAGTTTCTAAAGTACTGACCCTTTAACTGAAATCTGTTTATAAGGCTGAAGTTTAAGCAGAACCTAATCATTAACCTCAAAAGATCTTTCAGTTCTATGTTTATCAACTTGGGTCTTCATTCTTTCTCTGGCTAGATGAAAATTATCCTTGAGTATCTTGTTGATTTTGTCTCTACCCAATAGAGCTTCTTCCATTGCTTTAACTTTTGCAGTATGAGGGACACACTAGAGAGGTGTTGGAGCTTTTCGTCCAAACACAACTTCATAAGGGGTTAATCCTGTTGGTGAGGTCAGTGTGGTATTATGCCAGAAAGCAGCCTAGGGTAACCATCTAGCCCATTTGTAACTAGAGAGATATGTCTCCAAACATTGGTTTATTCTTTCTGTTTGCCCATCTATTTGAGGATGGTATGAAGTACTCATTTGCAGCTTGGTCCCATGTAATTTGAGCATCTCTCCCCAAAATTCACTAATGAAGATCTTATCTCTATCACTTACTATGGTCTTTGGCATCTCATATAGCTTCATTACTTCTTTCAGAAAAACTTGGGCCACCTTTGATGCTGTACATAGATGCTTGAGAGGAATGAAATGAGTGAATTTGGAGAGTCTATCTACTACTACCAATATAGTATCTTTAAATTGACTAACTGGTAATTTTTCGATGAAATCCATGCTAATGTCTTCCCAAATCTGTTCAAGTACTAGCAAAGGTTGCAGGAGTCCTGGTGGTAATATAGATTCATGCTTATTTTTTTGGCAAATGCCATAATTTCTCACCCAATCTCTAACTGGTTCTTCATTCCTGTCTGACACGATGAAGGGTTCTTTTATATCCAGAATGTCCTCCCATGGGTGTATCATGATGTTCAGAAATTATCTGTTGACAAACAATGAATTTTGGGTCTAATAAGATTTTGTCTTTGTAGAACCAAATCTCTCCAATCTCCTTATAACTCCTATGTGATTCATCACCCTGTTGCAGCTTTTTCTTTAACTCAGAAAAATATTCAGAGTTTTCCACCATATCTTTGAGTGATTGCAACCACACTGGCTGTAAAATAGTAATAGCTTTAACTGCCATGGGAAGTTCTATATCTTCCTCTTCTTTTCTTCTAGATAAAGCATCTGTTATCAAATTCTCACTTCCCTTTGTGTACTCCACCATATAGTCATAGCCAATTCACTTCATTAGCCAAGAGTGTTGAGATTCTTGTCTAAATCTTTGGTCTAGAAGAAACTTAATGCTTTTTTTGATCAGTTCTAATTATAAATCTTCTTTCTAACAAGTATTGTCTCCATTTTTTCAATGCTGGTAGAATGGCTAGCATTTCTTTTTCATAAGCAGATAGAGATAAAGATTTGCCCTTTAGCCCTTGACTGTAAAAAGCAATGGGATGATTTTGCTGCATCAACACTACCCCCAAACCTTCACCTGAAGTATCACATTCAAGAATGAAGTCTTCTTCGAAATTTGGCATTCTTAAAACCGGTGGAGACATCAATGCCTGCTTCAGATCTTCAAAATCTGCTTTAGACTTCTCTGTCCACTGGTATGCTCCTTTCTTAAGCATATTGTTAAGAGGTGCAACAATTCCTCCATAATTTTTGATGAATTTCCTATAATAGGCAGTTAATCCCAGCAAGCCTCTCATAGCTTTTGGATTTTTGGGCAGTGGCCAGTTTGCAATAGAGTTTAACTTCTTTTTATCCACTGAAATGCCATTTGCAGAAATAACATGACCCAGATATTTAACTTCTTCACATCCAAACCTGCATTTACTCTCCTTGGCAAATAATTAGTTCTTTTGCAAACACTGAAGAACTGACTTCAGATGAGATAAATGTTCTTCCCATGTCCTGCTATAAACAAGAATGTCATCAAAGAAAATTAATACAAATTTTCTGAGATAGGATTTGAAGATATTATTAATAAGGCCTTGGAAAGTGGATGGGATATTTATCAACCCGAAAGGCATCACCAAGAATTCATAACGCCCCTCATGTGTTTTAAAAACAATCTTCATAATATCATATTCAAAAACTCTGATTTGATGATATCTAGATCTCAAGTCCAGCTTAGAGAAAAACTGAGCTCCATACAATTCATCTAACAAGTCATCTATCATTGGAATGGGAAACTTATCCTTTACTGTATTTTTGTTTAGAGCTCTGTAATTAATGCAGAAATGCCAGCTTCCATCTGATTTTCTAACTAAAACCACTGGTGAGGTGAATGGACTTGAACTCTGTCTGATAATTCCTAAGTCCAACATCTCTTTCACCTGATTTTATATTTCATTTTTCTGGTGATAAGGGTAATGGTAAGGTCTAGAATGGATGGTTTGATTTGGATCAATCAAAGGAATTTGTAATCACAAGATCTTTGTGGAGGAAGACTTGTAGGTACTGCAAACACCTCTGAAAACTCAGTTATCAACTCTTGAATATCAGACTGATATTCTGATACAGTTGGGTCTGCCTCCATTGACTGACATTTCAATGCATAAGCCACCCCTTTAATCTGAAATAACTTCTTCATCTCATCACCTTCAACCACATCTACATTTCCTGACTGAACTCCTTGCAAGGGAATGGATCTCCCTTTTTTCCAAAACTTCAAGGTTTTCTTGCTAAAGTCCCAAAGTGATGGACCTAAACCTTGAAGTGAAACGGTTCCCAAGATTATCTGGAAATCTCCCAAAGGTAAAATTAACAAATCAATGGTTGTTGTAATTCCTTGTATTACAATTTTAACCCCATTACTATATTTTCCTCCTTCAATTCTATCTCCATTAACTACTTCCACGTATAACTGTTCACTTCTTTCAGCTGCAACCCAACTCTTTCTGCAGTAAGAGGGTCAATAAAGTTGTGTGTAGCCCCAGAATCCACTAAGAAACCAACTTCCTTCCCATTAATTTCACTTATTAGCCTTGTAGAGCTAATACCCACTGTGCCCATAAGTGCATTCAGAGTTAAACTGAATGTTTCAGATTCTTCTTGATGTTCTAAATCATTAAAACCCCAATCTTCACTAGCTTCTTTGTCTTCAATGATTTCAAGCCTATATAACTTCTGATTTATACAATTATGACCCTTAGTATACTTCTCATCACAGTAAAAACAGAATCCTTTCTCCCTTTTCTCCTTGAGTTCTTGATTAGTTAGTTTCTTTATAAGAACTGAAGTTAAAGTATTAGAAATACCTGAGATTTTCTCCCTGTTATTACTCTGTGCAGAAGAAGAAGAACCTGCATTCCTGGATTTCTGGGGAGAAGTAGAACTAGCACCTTTACTGTAATTAGGCTTCGGTGGTTTCTTTTGAGACAAAAACTTCTCTTCTTCCAACCTGGCAAGCCTAAATGCTGCTCTTAACATTTTGGGGTTTCTTCGCTAATAACTCCAGTTGTACAGTGTGTCTCAAACCACTGATAAAACAATATAAAAAATTTTGAAGATAGCCCATCTACTTGATGTGAAAGCCATATGAACTCTTTGATATACTCATTGAGTGTTTTGTGCTTCTACTTGAGCTTTGTGAGCTTTCCAGAGTAATCAATCACTTCTGTATCCCCATACATGGATATAAGACCTTCTTCAAACTCTCCCCACTACAAGAAATCTCCTTTCTCTCTAACTTCTCATCTATACCAGGCTAAGGGCTCCTTTTCAAGATACATAGCCGCTATACGAACTCTTTGATCACCCTTGATTTCAAAGTAGTCAAGAACCTGTTCGATCCTGTACAGCCATCCCTATACATCTTCACTAGAAAAGGTCAGGAACACTGGTCGAGGACGATGAGAACTACTTGAGTCTTTGTTCCTCTCTGAAGTAACTTTGAAGTTGTTGATTTTGAACTAAGGAGGTGTCACTAAAGCTGAATCTTCAGTTGATGCATTCTTGTCTTCCTTAGGAGTGGTGAGGACTGGCTTCTTAACTGAGGAAGATGATGCAAAATTTAAGGTTATGGCCTCCTGGATAGCTGTTAGTAGGGTCTTGATTTCTTCCTTGTGGGAATCTTGAATCCTCTTTAATTCTTTAGTTAAAGATCTCAAATCTCCAACCACTTCTTCTATTTTAGAATTTTAATGAGAGATACGACTTCGATTTACCTCCATTTCCGAGGCAAGAAACTCCATAGCTGTAGCTTCCGATCCTTCTGCGATTGGCCCAAGAAGAGAAGAGGCTATGATACCATTGTTAGGCTTCGCTGAGCCTTTTCCAGCTGACGATCTCAGTGGCATCTTCAAAGGAACTGGAAGAAAACCAAAGTATAGGAAGAAACTGTTGCTAATAGAGCCCATTGCCGCAGCGGGTTTCGGTCTACCGAAACGGGTCCAAAACCGGCCCAAACCTGTTATGATATAATATATATATGGGGTGTGGTACTAGGGTTTTGGGTAAGCCGAAAAGAAATAAAAGAAAAATTGCGGCTGCTGCTGCAATTGTTTTGCGGCCAAAGAAACAGGAATTAAAAGAGGCGGCTAACATAAAATAAATTATTTGATACAAATAATTGGTGGTGTGGCTGAGTCAAAAGAGAGGGCTGCTGTTTATTTGTTCGGCAACAGAGGAGAAAATTATTTGGGCGGGTGCTTCTAATTTCGGCCGAAAGCATTGAAGAAAAGAACAGAAGGCGGGGTTTCTTTCGACGTTTTTCTTCGGCAGTCGATGCAAAGAGGAAAATCACTGCAATAAGAGATTAGGATTTGATCTTAAAATTTTGTGTGATTTTTTTGTGATTTCTCTTGTGGTTGAGAACTAGAAACTTGTAATCTCTTTTGATATAGTGGAAGTTTTTCGATCGTGTCTCCGTGGACGTAGGCATATTGCCGAACCACGTTAAATCTGCGTGTTCTCTGTCTCTGCTATTTTTCTCTTCGGTTAACTATTTGATTTTGCTGGTTGTTGTATTAGTATTATTCCGCTATCTTTTGCTAACAATTGGTATCAGAGCCAGGTTCGGATCAGATTTCACTCAGATCGGTGTTGATTTTGAGTGGGAGTTATGGCAGAAGATAGGAAGGGAAAAATTGAAAAATTTGATGGGACAGATTTCCAATGGTGGAAATTACAGATGGAAGATTATTTATATCAAAAGAATTTATATCAACCATTGTTTGGAGAAAAGCCAGAAAAGATGACAGATGAGGAGTGGGAATTGTTGGACAGTAGGGTTTTGGCGCAGATTCGATTGTGCCTGACAAAACAGGTTGTGTTCAACGTCTCCAAGGAGAAGACCACTCCAGGTTTGATGTCAACATTGGCTAACTTTTATGAGAAACCGTCTGCTTCAAATAGACTGTTTCTAATGAAAAAGTTGTTCAACTTGAGGATGCCTTCTGATAGTTCAGTTGTTAATCATTTGAACGAATTTAACACATTATGGGCATAACTTGAATCCTTAGATTTTGTCTTTGCTAATGACAGTAAAGCTTTGATGTTTATGTGTTCGTTACCGGATAGTTGGAGTAATGTTATTATGGCCATCATCAATTCTTCCAATACTGCTCTTAAATTTGATAATGTTGTGAGTACAATCATGAATGATGAATTGATGAAAAGGAGTATGGGTGAGAGCATAGTTTTTACAAGTACTGTTCTGTCTGTTGATAATGACAGAAGGAAGGAAAGAGGTAGAAGTTTAAACAGGGAGTCGAAGCAAAGAGGGAGATCAAAATTTAAGGGGAAGTTCAAGAAAAAGTTAGTGTGTTGGAAATGTAAGACAGAGGGTCATATGAAGAAGGATTGTCCAAACAAAGACAAGGAAGGAGCGAATGTGGTGAATCCAAGTGAGGAGTATGATAACTTGTGCTTATCTGCTCATACAGAATCGATGTCAGATCTGTGGTTTGTGGATTCAGGGGCTTCGTTCCATTGCACTGCTCGCAGAGAATAGTTTGAGAATTATGTCCAAGGTGATTTTGGGCATGTGACTGTTGGTAATGGGCAGGAATGCAAGATTGTCGGTAAAGGGACAATTCAGTTGAAGTTGCACAATGGTGGAAAGTTGCTTTTACAAGAGGTCAGACACATACCAGATTTAAAGAAGAATTTGATATCTGTTAGCAAGCTGGATGGCGAAGGTTATCAAATCTCATTTGAGAGGAAACAGTGGAAAATCAGCAAAGGAGCAATGGTAGTGGTCAATGGTGAGAGAGTGGGAACTCTACATTTACTCTCAAACTCGGTAGATCACGTTGTTTTTTTGGCCACCGTGAAGAATGAGAAGGCAACCTTATGGCATCAGAGGCTCGGTCACTTGAGCGAAAGTGGCATGAGGGTATTGCAATGTAGAGATATGTTGACAGATATGAAAGATGCTAACTTTGATTTCTGTGAGAACTGTGTGTTTGGAAAGCATAAAAGAGTTAGCTTTATGAAGGATGGCAATGGGAAGAAAACCGAGAGATTAGAGTTGGTATATACAGATGTATGGGGGCCTTCTTCTGTAAAGTCTCTTGGAGGTAATTCTTAATTTGTCACTTTCATAGATGATGCAAGCAGGAAAACATGGATATTCGCACTTAAGCAGAAATCCGATGTCTTCAAGATCTTCAAGGTATGGATAACTCTTGTTGAGAATGAAACATCACTACAAGAAAATGGGGTATTTTGCAATGGTTATTGTATAACAGTTTTAAAATCATTGTAATATAATACATTTAGTAATGCTTAAATTAACTGTTACAATAGATCTTTATTTTGCAATGGTTACTATGTAACACTTCTTAAACCGTTTCGATATATTATATTTTACAATGTGTTTAAACAAATGTTGCAAAAGATAGCTTATTTGTCACGTTTATGTTGCAACGCTTTTTTAGCTGTTACTAAATAATTATTTTGTGACGGTTTAAACAATTGTTACAAGAAAAGTGGTTTTTGGCAATGGTTTTTTTGCAACAGTTTTAAAATTATTGTAATATAATATATTTAGTAATACTTAAATTAACCGTTACAATAGATCTTTATTTTGCAATGGTTACTATGTAACTCTTCTAAAATCGTTTCGATATATTATATTTTACAATGTTTTTAGAAAATGTTGCAAAAGATAGCTTATTTGTCACGTTTATATTGCAACGCATATTTAGTTGTTACTAAATAATTATTTTGTAACGGCTTAAAGAATTGTTACAAAGTATCATTTTTTTGTAACAATTTTGATGCAATGTTTTAAGAATCGTTTCTAAATACTAAAATTTAATGATGGTCAACATAACTGTAACAATAAATTCAATCATCTGCAACGTTTCATATACAACGGGTTCAAAAAGTGTTGCTAAATAAAATATTCGGAAATAATTTGATTATCCAAAAATAAAAATAATTATTTATTAATTAAGCACATATATATATATATATATATATATATATATATATATATATATATATGTATATATATATATATGTATATATATAAATTTTGTACTATTGAAGTTTAATTTAGAATCATATATCCCAATATAACATGTAGTGATATTTACAATAACTTTACATATACATAAAATTTAGTCGTTAGCTTATCCATTTAACCATATAATTAGAAATAAAAAAATTGTGAAATAAAAAATATTTAACATAAATTATTCCTTTATTTTGTATTTTTTTCACTTTTTTATTTTTCTTGTGCTTCAGTTTTAAAAGAGAAAAAATATTAAAAGTAAAAAATATTATATATATATTTTAAAATAATTAATTTTTCTCACGAACTGAGAATGCACTATTTGTGCATAAAATATATTTAATTCACATTACTAATATCACAACTCTAATTAAAAACTATATATGCTCCCATGCATGTGGTTGAATATAAGAATTTACTCGGTTTCAAACATAGAGTACGAATTATTTTTTCCATATACTTTTTAATCTGTAGGAATTTTCACTCAATATTAAACAAAACTTACTCAACATCTTCAAGATGAAGTATAAATCTATATGTTTATATATATATATATATATATATATATATATATATATATATATATATATATATATATATATATTATTTTAAATAGATGTAGGTTTCAATTCTTCAAATATGTTATATATGTTTTAGAAATATATAATATGTTATAGTAATTTTGTTTTTTAAGAAATATTTTTAAACATAAATAAATTAGTTTAATTTCTATATAAGCTATATAATTAACTTATATTTTAAATGAGATATTAGTATTAAAAAACTAAACTTTTAATATTATTTAAAGTTAAAAAAACTAGGTTTATCTCCCCACGACGTTTTATCTCCCAAACCCTAATTCCCGTTTTATCTCTCCCTGAAAACCGTGCATCCAAACTGCCCCGCCTCCGCTCACTGTCCAGCCCCGCCTCCTCCCGCCGGAGCTCCGTCTGCATCGCCCCGTCGCCCTGCCTCCGGTCCGCCTCCGCCCCTTCTGCATCACCCCGCCTCCGGCCCCCCTCCACAGCAGTCTGCCTCCGGCCCCCTCCACCCCGCCGGAGCTCCGTCTGCATCGGCCCCGCCACCACTGCGGTCTGCCTCCGGCCCCCCTCAGCCCCGCCTCCGCTCCGTTTGCATCACCCCGCCGCTCCGCCTCCACTGCAGTCCGCCTCCAGCCCGCCTCCGGCCCTCCTCCGCTCGCCTCCGGCCCGCCTCCGCTCCGTCTGCATCGCCTTGCCGCCTCGCCTCCACTCCGGTATGTATACTATTTTCATATGTATACTATAGGATTTTGATTACAGGCACGAAAATATTTTCCTGTGATTAAAGCCTCGCCTTGCCTCCAACTCAAATTACATGCATGAAAATATGCAGGAAAAAAAAAAGGAAAAAAAAAAAAAACATAAGTCATGAAAAGAAAAATTATTGCTATAGAAGCTAATGTACAGCACAAACTCGACAAACATATGTATAGTAGCAAGACCTAGGGTAATACTCCATAATTATCATGGGCGAGTGGCAGTATGGTTTAAAAAAACGATTAAGTTTATGTGAACTATTTTCTTTTCAAATTAAAGAATATATTCTAGTTGATTCAATTTATTCCATATGTATACTATTTCATCTTACAGAAAAATTTTAGTTTATGTGAAATAATTTTTTTTCAAATTAAAGAATATATTCTAGTTGATTCAAGTTATTTCATATTTTTGGCACAAGCAGAAAGAATAAAAAAAGACTTTTTTTCCTTTGAGCATAATATCATTTAACTGAATTAGGTACAATTTATTTGAAATTCTTTTTTGTTTCCAAACAAATAGTTTGTAGTTCTTATAAATATCAAATAGTAGATTAAGTTGAAACCATGATTGCTTTCATAACTATTTGCCTTTAGAATATCATGATTACCATCTCCTTTGATAACTAACTTCAGTGAAGTTAAGGTTAAAGTACCAACTTTTTAATGGATTGCAGTGGTTGTAGGTAGTAACATGGGTGTTGAAACCAATTTTTATTTATTTAATGCGGTGTGTTATTATTCTTTGGTTCCCTCGAATAGCAGTGATTTAATTATCTAGTATATTGTAATTGTACTAGTTTTAAAGGTAAGAAGTAAGGTGATAGTTCGAGAACCTTGTTGTGTTGGAAACCTGCTTACAGAACCTGGCCTTGTAATAACATATGGCAAGGGGTTCACACATACACATAATTTTTTTTGCTTATAAATCTCTATAATGCATATTCTAAAGAAAATTATAATCCAAGTTTAATGCTATTTCCTGTAATAGGTTCAAGATTATGAAAAATAAGTAGTTTTATGATCAATTATAATACTAGATATTTTAGAAATGTTAGTTTACTTCTAGTTTTTTTACTAAATAATTAAGTATTTTTAAATCATAATGTAATAAGTTTTTTTTTAATGTATCACTTTGTGCTACTTAATGTAATCACTGACATATTGCTAATTTTCATTATTTTTAATTTACAGATAAAAGTCTAACAAGAAATGAACAAAAATTGGATGCATTGTGATAGAACCACCCAAAAATATATTGATGGAGTTTTAAGTTTCCTGAATTTTGCTCTGACTAATACAACTCAAGAAGGATACATTTTATGCCCATGTAAAGAGTGCAACAATTGTGCATGGCAAAGTGAAAAGGATGTGTATAGTCATTTAATAATTAAATGTATTGATCCAACATATAAGAATTGGCGTTTCCATGGAGAGGGTATAGGATCTTATAATACTGAATTTTCTGATAGCTGACAATTATCAAGTACTAGAGGTAAACACATAGGGCATTTATTAGTATTTCACTTATATATATGTGTTCTAATTTTAATGTACATAAATGAGTTAAGGTGCTAATGATGATATAATTAGTTTTATATTGTTTTATTTACAGGAGATTTTCATGGCGAGCAAAGGTAAACAAAAAATATTAGAACATGCAAGTCAACGAAAATGTACGATTCCAATTTGGTCTCGACGGAGTACAAATTCTCATATTACTAGTGGCACGGGATCAGATTCTGACTATAGCACTGATTTCTCAAGTTCTAGTGATCATGATGTTGAGAATGCAGAGAACAATCAAAAGTCTGACGGTTTAGAGTCAAATGAAGAAGAAAATGGAGTTCAATCTTCTAACCCAAATACCCAAGATGATGCACATCCATCTACATCCGGAGATATCAACACAATCAACAAAGGTAAAGGCTAGTAATTTAGTAATACTTGAGATTGTAATTTTTTGAAATTTGTATAATTTTTTTAACTAGTATTCTAACTTTTAGATATGTATTGTGGAATAAATTCTTTCAGAGAGGAATGTCAGGAAAGAAACTAGATGCCTGAAGATAGTAGGGAGAAATGAGAGTGCTCGACCAGTCATTATTTTAAATGATAAGAACCAGCCAATTGGTCCAAGTAAGGGTGTTACAAATTTAAGTTCGTACTTGGGAACATTAGCTCGGAATGCAATGTTACTCCCTTTTGACATTGAGACCTGGCATGCAGTCTCCAAGGAAACAAAAACTGAATTGTGGAAAATGGTTAATGTAATATTTGCGTACAAAACTATGATATTTATCTACATGTCCATTATAAGTTGATAATTATAAATTATTATGTTGCAGGAAAAGTTTATTATTGACGAAGCTGCAAAAAAATGGGTATTAATTACAATTGGATCAGCATGGCGGTGTTGGAAAAATCGATTAAAAAAGAAACACTTTAACCCTCACACACGGAGATCAGCTGCAATCAATGATCGACCCACTTCAGTACCAATGCAACAATGGAAGCACATGGTAAAGTATTGGAGTTCAGAGAAATCTAAGGTACATAATCTTACTTATAGAATCTATAAGTTAATTATCAAATTATATTTATACATGCATACGATTCTTATCTTCAATTTGATTGTAGGCTGAAAGTGAGAAGAATACTAACAATAGGAAAATGTCAAAATATACGCATACAATGAGTTCTAAAAGTTTTGCTAGAGTTCGAGAAGAACAGGTATATTTTAAATTTTTTTAATACACTTATGAAAATAAAATTATGGAATATTAATTTATTTTGGTTTGTACAGACAGCCAAATGAGAAATCACCAGATGAAGTGGACATGTTTATCTTGACTCACAAGAGAAAAGATGGAACATTAAATATTGATAATGAAACTAAGGTATCTTGAATTATTTTTTTCATTTCCAAATATATATATGGAATGTTAAATTTAAAAATATTAATATAATTTTTCTATGTTATTTGAAGTCTGAGTTAGACCAGATAACTGCACAGTCATCAGAAACATCCGAAAACAAAATAGCCAGGGACAAATTTATAGAGAAAGTATTCAAATACCATCCCGGCCAAGTACCACAATATGGAAAGGGTGTTACACAATCAAATTTAGGAAAACCAACAACGACCTCTCTATCTAATGATGCCATCACAGAACTACTTGCTAGAGAACAGAGAGTAGCTGAAATGGAAAGGAAGTATGAAATGATGATGAATGGATTGCAAGACATATTAGCTCAAATAAAGCAAGTTAATCCAAATATGCAGATATCGGATTCATTTACTAGTCCTCTACCTACTGTCTCACAGCATCTTCAAGGAGAAAGTGCCTTTCAGAAACTAAAACAATATACATCTACTAACACAGATAATTCTGACCAGGTTAGTTATTTTTGTAAATCTCAGTTTCATTTATTATAAATGCAAGTTATTAATTCTGGAATTTATATTTTTTATGAATTCATATAGTATGTGTGTATATAGTTTCAAGTTTTATTATTCTAATTATTCTTATAAATTTGTTTTGTAGGTGGGCCAAGATGATGATAATCCTAATATAGAAAGAGGCAAAGATGCTAACGGCATGGAAAGTGACAATGCATGAAGTTTTTATTTAATTTCATCTAGTAAAACTTATTAAGTACATTTTGTTATTATTGTAAGAACATCCATAGTTATGATTTTGAGTTCAATTTGTAGTTTTTGATTTAGAACAAAAGAACATCCATAGTTATAATTTTGAGTTCAATTTGTAGTTTTTGATTTAGAGCAATTGTTTGTATTTAATTTTTTTGAACGTTATTATATATGTTACGATCGTTAACTTTATTTGTGTCTTTAGTATTCTATTTAAATTACTAATATCAATTTCATATATGAATGCCTAGTCCAACAAGTTGGAGACATTTAAAAGGACTCATGTTGTTGTTGTTGATGTACATTTGATGAATATTTGGTAATTATATTGGTGTGTTATTGTTGTTGATGTATATTTGTTGAATATTTGGTAATTATATTTGTGTACAGGGAATTATATTTGTGTACAGGGAATAATATTGTGCAGTGAGATATATATTTATAATCACAACGGTTATGTAAATGTTACAATTTGTTACTTGTGATATCCCATAAACGTTGCAAAAAAGTTAGCAACGGTTACTAGTAAGTATTGTTATTCAGTATGCAACATTGTTTTGCTAACAGTTAACAATAAATTAGTAACGGTTTTAAACTCTTGCAAATTAATATAACCTACTGCAACGGTTTTTAAAACCATTGTAATAAAATAGTATAATTAGCAACGGTTTTTTCAACCATTGTAATAGACAAGTTCAATTGGCAACAGGTTTCTATAACCATTGTTAAAAATATGCATAACTAGCAACGGTTGTTTAAACCATTCTAATAGACATATTTAATTGGCAACGGTTTACATAAACATTGTAAAAGGTTAGTATGAATTGCAACAATTTCTGATAAATGTTGCAAGAATATTGTAACATTTATCTACAACCGTTACTATTGAGTTGCAACGGTTTAATGCTACAGTTATAATAACCGTTGTATTGAAGATCGCAACGGCTATATGTAACTGTTGTAAATATACTCTTACGGAACAGTTCAAATAACCGTAGTAATATTTAATCAAAACCGTTGCTATTATTATTTGCAACGCTGGCAAGCACAACGGATGTTAAAACCGTTGCAAATAAATTTCGCAACGGTTTAGATATCTAAGGCAACGCTTACCAACCATCGCAAAATACCCTATTTTCTTGTAGTGCATGTTTGAAAGTGAAATGTCTGTTGTCAGACAATGGTGGGAAATTTTGCAATAGGGAGTTCGATGACTATTGCTCTACCCACAGGATCAAAAGAATAAAGACTATACTGAGGACACCGCAGCAAAATGGCGTGGCTGAGATGATGAATAGAATCATTTTGGAGTGAGCTCGGAGTATGAGACTACATGCAGGTTTTCCTTTGCAACTTTGGAGAGCCGCTGTAGATATGACAGTCTATCTGATCAACATGAGTCCAGCTAGTATTTTAGATGGAGGAATTCCAGAGGAGGTGTGGTCTGGTAAGACTGTGAATTATTCATTCTTAAAAGTATTCGGTTGTATAGCATATGCACATGTGGATCATGAGATGAGAAAGAAACTTGATTCTAAATCTCAGAAGTATTCATTCATTGGATATGGTGGCGACGAATATGGTTATCGCTTATGGGATTATGAGCATAACAAGATAATTCATAGCAGAGATGTAGTATTTAATGAGGGTTGTATGCATAAAGACCGAATGGAAAGTAAGAGTGAGAAAGCAGTGGAGAAAGAGCACTTGGAGCTGGATGAGCCACAGGATGGGATGGATCCTATGGATAAAAGAAAGGAAAAAATACCTACATTTGAAGAGGAAGAAATGGCTACACTTGAGAATACAGAAGTTTCAGATGAGACCGAACAGGAGAGAGAGCAACTGACTGCAGTAGATGGTTCCAGTACTTCATCAGAGAGTGTTCCCACTTTGAGGAGGAGCACGAGGATAAGAAAGCCAATCAAAAAACTTTGTCTTCCATTATATCATATTTTGTATACTGATGCAGGTGAACACTTTGCAGGTGAACCAGAGAGTTACCAAGAGCTTATGAAGGATAAATTTCGTCTTAAGTGGAGCAAGCCATGCGTGATGAGATGTCTTCTTTGGAGGAGAATCACATATGGGAATTGGTGAAACAACAGGAAAAGATAAAAGTATTGCATAATAAGTGGGTATACAGGGTAAAACATGAGGCAGGAGGGACACAAAGGCTCAAGGCTAGACTTGTGGTGAAGGGATACGATCAGAGAAAAGGTATTGACTTCAATGAAATATTTGCACCTGTTGTCAAGATGACTTCTATCAGAGCAATATTAAGTATTGTGGCTGTGAAAGGATTATATTTAGAGCAGCTCGATGTGAAGACTGCTTTCCTTCATGGTGATTTGGAGGAAGAAATATACATGGAACAGTCGGAGGGATATGAAGTTAAAGGAAAAGAGAATTGGGTATGTCGACTGAAAAGGAGCTTGTATGGGTTGAAACAAGCGCCAAGGCAATGGTACTTGAAATTTGACAAGTTTATGTTGAATTCGGGTTTTGCCAAAAGCAATTCAGATCATTGTGTATATCTACAAAAATTTAAGAATGGTAACTTTATTATACTTACTTTGTATGTAGAGATATGCTTGTGGCAGGTACATGCATGAAAAAAATCAATGATCTGAAAAGGAAGTTGGCAGGGAGATTCTCTATGAAAGACATGAGTGAGGCTAAACAACTTCTTGGAATGCAAATTATCCAAGATAAGAAAAACAAGAAATTGTAGTTATCTCAGGAGAGATACATCAAGAAAGTGTTGGAGAGATTCAACATGGAGAATGCAAAACCGGTAACTACAGCTCTTGGTGGTCAGTTCAAACTGTCAAAAGAGTAAGGTGCTAAGACAGATAAGGAGACGAGACACATGAAGAATGTGCCTTATTCATCGGCCGTTGGGAGTCTCATGTATGCAATGGTGAGTACAAGACCAGATATTGCACATGCAGTGGGAGTAGTGAGTAGATTCATGAAGAATCCTGGAAAGAAACATTGGCAAGCGGTGAAGTGTATTTTCAGGTATTTGAAAGGTACTTCAAATTATTATTTGTGTTTTGGGGGTGATAACATTGATGTGCAAGGTTTTGTAGATTCGAATCATGCAGGTGATAGAGACAATGGCAGGAGCACCACTGGTTACGTCTTTACTGTAGGAGGGACAGCGGTAAACTAGGTTTCAAGATTACAATCAATTGTTGCTTTATCTTCGACAGAAGCTGAGTATGTTGCAGCTGCAGAAGCAAGTAAGGAGTTTATTTGGTTGCAGCGATTGATGAGTGAGTTGGGTTTTGATGGAGTGGATTGCAGGTTATTCAGTGACAGTCAGAGTGTAATTCATCTTACTAAGAACTCGGCATATCATTCATGGACTAAACATATTCACTTGAGATAGCACTTCATTAATTAGATCCTTGTTGGAGGATGGCCAATTGAAGTTGGAGAAGATTGAAGGAAGTAAGAATCCTGCAGATATGTTGACAAAACCGGTTGATGGGAAAAAGTTGAGCTATTACTTAAGTTTGGTGCATTTGTGTTGAATGCTGAAATTGGGACTTTAAACGATCGAGGTAAAAGTTTTGGACACTAGAATTATCATGTACAGAGATTACAATTTTTGCAATAGGTCTCCAAGTGGGAGATTGTTGCTAATGGAGCCCATTGCCGCAGCGGGTTTCGGTCTACCGAAATGGGTCCAAAACCGGCCCAAACCCGTTATGATATAACATATATATGGGATGTGGTGCTAGGGTTTTGGGTAAGCCGAAAAGAAATAAAAGAAAAATTGCTGCTGCTGCTGCAATTGTTTTGCGACCAAAGAAACAGGAATTAAAAGAGGCGGCTAACACAAAGGAAATTATTTGATACAAATAATTGGTGGTGTGGCTGAGTCAAAAGAGAGGGCTGCTGTTTATTTGTTCTGCAACAGAGGAGAAAATTATTTGGGCGGGTGCTTCTAATTTCGGCCGAAAGTATTGAAGAAAAGAAAAGAAGGCGGGCTTCTTTCGGCGTTTTTCTTCGGCAGTCGATGCAAAGAGGAAAATCACTGCAACAAGAGGTTAGGATTTGATCTCAAAATCTTGTGTGATTTCTTTGTGATTTCTCTTGTGGTTGAGAACTAGAAACTTGTAATCTCTTTTGACATAGTGGAAGTTTTTCGATCGTGTCCCCGTGGACGTAGGCATATTGCCGAACCACGTTAAATCTGCGTGTTCTCTGTCTCTGCTATTTTTCTCTTCGGTTAACTATTTGATTTCGCTGGTTGTTGCATTAGTATTATTCCGCTATTTTTTGCTAACAGAAACAAGAACAAGAAAAACAAGAGAACCAAAAATATATCAAGGGACAAGAAATTAGAGAGAAGCAATGAGTTATTTTCATTCATAAAAGCTTCGTTACATCACTGCTTCCTTTAATAGGGATTACAAATCGTTCTAGAAACTTCTAGACAATTCTAGATCTCTAATCGAATGAGACCTGATGCACATGAACAGTTCCCTCCAGACAGTTGTGAAATTTAACTGTTAGTTTGGCAGTTAAAACTGAATTTGGAAAAAGATTAATCGCGTCGGTCAGGCATTATCGGGTTTTAACAACTTAAACCCGTTAAACTTCTTCTTCTTCACGGCTGCTTTCACCTGAACCCAACAGCCTTTTGCGTTTTTGCATTTTTACTCTTACTACTACATGCGGAAGATCAACAATTACTCTCGCTTAAAGGATATCGAGGAGCCAGCATTGGATATCTTCATTCAAATTCAGCTGGTGATTTTTGAAAATTTTCCCCTTATTTTGTTAGGGTTTTTTTAAATTTCTTGAAATTTGAAAATTGCTTTCTTTTCTTGAATTCAGCTGCAGTAGAAATTCTAGAGTACAGGGCGCGGCAATTGCAACGGCGGCCCTTTTCTGCACGGTTGAAGAACTTTTCCCGCAAGATCTTTCTGTATTTGTTAAGGCGGTGTACTGTTGCGGAAATGTGGATTGGGTACAAATTTGAAGTTTTCTCTTTTTCATTGAAAACCCTGTTCTTTTATTTATTATTTTTTTAATTCTTTATTTAATTTGTTAAAAAGCCGGCGTGGAAGATCTTTGGCCAAAGATGAAAGCAACACTAGAGAATATCAGCCGATCTAGTAAGAAGCCTCCGATAGTAGGGAGCAGCAACCCAAAGATGAAAGCAACACGAGAGAATATCAGCCGATCTAGTAAGAAGCCTCCGATAGTAGGGAGCAGCACTGACGTTGGTACAGCTGACAAGTGTCTCGCTGGTGATGAGACTACCCATTAAGTCTCTTTGGTGCTGTTGGTGTTAACAAAGGGAGCCTACATAATGATAGAAAACTAACTACTACTACTTAAAAAATGATTTAGTTTTGATTCATATTAATGAAAATAGAAATAGTGAAAGGTTGTTGGTCTAGAACGAGAGGTTTAATTTTGAGGTATTTGCCAACCGTTATAATGTTTCTTGGCCCCAGTACGAAATACAGAGAAATTGGGCGTTTTAAGTATCAGCAGGGCAATATTTTGTTATGTTCTAAATTATGTGAAACTTGATGCCAAATGTGCAGGAATAAAGTTTAGGGAAAAATTGTTGAGACTCAAAGTACGGGTATAAAGTTTAGGGCAATAAAGTTTATGTGAAACCTGACACATTTTGGATTTGGAAGATTGCTTGCCCACCCAAAGTACGGGTATTTCTATGGTTAGCCATGAAGGAAGCCCTACTCATGCGGCCACTCTTACAAAAAAGGGGATGGATAGGTCCGAATGTCTGTGTACTCTGTAATAGAGATGGAGAATCCACCTCTCATCTACTATTGAACTGCCACTTTACTAGAGATCTATGGACTAGCTGTGCCAAAAAATTTAGCGTTATCATTAACACAGACATCTGCATCAACTTGAGAAGTAAAATTGATGTTAATGGCAAGCCGACAGTTAGATAGGACACTATTAGCGGCTCTGTGCTGGAATGTATGGAGAGAAAAAAATAATAGAATATTTAATTCTACAGCACGTTCTCCACTTACTTGTATTCGTATGATTACTTATGATGTTATTGTTTGGACAGAAATATCTTCGGATGAGGAGCACGTTCAAATTTCAGGAGGGACATCAGGAGAAGACTCGGGAGATCCTCTTCCATTTCCGGACCTGATAAGAAGCTACTACTTGGGGATATCATTATTGCTTTCGTTGTTTTTTGTGAGGAAAACTTTGTCCCTTATGTACTCTTTATTTTAGTTTTTATTTGTTTTTTCACTTATGTACTTCTTCTATATGAGGGTCCATCTGACCCAAATCTTATTGTAGTTTTATTATCTACTTGCTAATGAAACACCGAGGGTCTTTTTCACCCGCCGTTTTGATCAAAAAAAAAAAAATTGTTGAGACTCTCCCAAACAAGTACCTTTCAATACAAAAGGATAATTGCAGTTTGAAACTAATAGGTACACTTCAGGTGAGATAACTTAATTAGCTGGAAAATAACTTGAAAAGGTAACGTTATTTTTCTATTAACAAAATGTCAGTAAATATTTCATGATTTTTCTTTAAAAAGAAAAAAAGAAAAAAAAAAAGTAACAACAAAGAACAGAGGCAATGTGAACAGCATTTTAAATTTTGCACAAAAAGAGACAAAAGAACATATTATGGGCTGCAACTTAACTCAGACAAAAGAACATATTATGGGCTGCAACTTAACTCACACGTGGAATAAGAAGGTAGTCCTAGAAAACAAGGCACAGGATCAAGCTTTCAGCTTGCAGTACTGGGCAGCATTTCACATAATCCATCAAATGGAAATTTTATAACCATCAAGCTTGTAATTAGCAACCAAAATATTCACCAATACAGATCTTGACCCAAATGAACATGTAGGGAGCATTCAATTTAGAAGTGCAACAAGTCTGTTTAACGAGTTAAGGCCAAATGTTGTTTCTTCACAATTGATCTTCACGGTGTATTTTAATGGTTCAAAGCATTTCCCTTCTGTCAGTAGAGTTATCGGGCATGGTTTTGAGCTACTTAATATCTCACCACTAAATCGCAAACGACGCATCATCTATACTGAAAGAAACAGGCATATCTGTGGACAAAAGGTGAAGATTTGCGTTACTGAAAGCTAAGGCACATAAAAGGGGATAAGACCATGACTGGAAGTTAAATGAGTGCAAAACAATTTAACGTATTTTCATTAATTGACCACTTTCTTGTATTTCATCAACTTGTTATATCAATATGGAGAATAATGACATAAGAAAGTGAAATAGGAGACAAATATATTCTTGAATTTTGAAATACTAACTAAATATCCAACAGCCCATACATGCCATAATATGAGCTTGCACAAACCAACTAGACCCAACCCGCCGTCAGGGCCCAGTACAAACAAGTTAAATATTCATCAAAACTAGTCTTGCATTAGTTCAACCCCAATAACTGACCCAAATCCACATGTTTTTCCTATTAAGACCCTGTATTACCAGGACAATTGAAATATTAAGAATTTTTCAGCATGACGGACATTGTGATTGTAGAAGACAATTCTTGGACACTAACCACATCTTTAAGCATTGTAATTATGATGTCGAGATACAGAATAAAGAAGAATTCATGGAAGATATGAGTTGAGCTCCATGAAATTGGATCAGGTGACTTACATGAAACTATCATTATTGTAACTTTCCAAGTTCATAACTTTCATGGGCTTGTGCAAATTTCCTAATGCTCATATAGTTTGATTAACCTCCATGAAAGTAAGTGAAGTGTCAACCCACAAAAACCTGAAATTTGGAAGGGAAAAAAAGAAAGGAAAAGAAAAGAAAAAATCATATGTGTTTAGATCTATAACTCTAAATTCTTTGCGAAACCAACGCATGTTTTCAATGGGGAAATTAGATCTCTAAGATGACAATCAACTAGAGAAACTAAATGGGTGAGGCACAAAGAAAGTGGGGCCTATAACAGAGGAGGATGCTTAATTTAAGAGTTCACATCATTATCAATATAATTTACAAGGTGGGAAATGTCATGTAATTCAGCTCCATAAATGCTGCTCTGTATGCAGATATCAGTATGTTGGCAACACATTATGATGTGTTGTTCAGAGAAGATTATGTGTATCAAACAAACATAAACTATTGGCACCATATTTCATGACACTACTAAGTACACATGCAAGAAAATGTTATCCATCAAGTATCCAAAGATATGTTAACGCACAATGGACATTCTAGTCTAAACTATTTTGAAATAGCTTTAAGTTAAACGCATTGCAGACTTGTTGATAAAACATAGAGTGAGAATACTAAGATATAAGATATACACTATTGTTTCTGTAGCATTATCAAAAAGTTTTGGAATATTATATACTCAGGGAAAAAGCACAAACAAATACCAAAACTGGTAAATTTCAATATTAGATTAACTCAGTTTTACAAGGAAAAGTTTTAGAGAGATGGTGTACTGAATATGAAGTATGCAGACATCTTTTGTCAAGATGGATTAGTGAATAAATGACTGTTCTAAGTATTGCCGACTAACATTATCCTGTGAAGTACAAGCACATCTTTAGGGTTCTCCTACAAGTGCAGGGCACGTGTTATACATTGACACTACATGGACATGGCATGGCAATCGTGTTGGACACGCCTAGCTACCCAAGCTAAAATTTTCAACATTCAAGTGTAGACATACGTCAGAAACTACTTCTCTAACTGTGTCCATGAGTTTCAAATCATTTTTAACTTGAAACCCATTTATCTAATAACAAACGGTTAGAAAACACATTGAGTTCCTCATGTCATTCCTGTTGGGTTTGTGTCTCGCATTCGTTGAGTATGCAGATGTGATCAAGGATTGTAAGGAGTTCTAATTGGACTTGGGTTAGAAGACCAGAGTTCTAATTTGATTGGAACACCAAGTAGATGGTGATAGTGCTATTATAATAGGATTAGGATATTAATACTATATATATCTCTTGTATGTGATATGAGAGATGTGTGCAATTGATGAGAAAGATACTTCTGTTATTATGAGAGATGAGAGAGGTAGAGAGATACATGCATCTATTCTTGTAATATATTTTTCTCATAGTGGATATTTCTCTCGTTATTCCCATAGACGTAGGTCGAACTTGGTCGGCCGAACCACATTAATTTTTGTGTTCTTCTTGTATTGTAATGTTTTCTTCGTCTTTACGATCTCGATGGGGGATTTGATCCCCAACAAGTAGTATCAGAGCTACAGTTATGGATTCAGAGTCGAGTTCACGAGATGAAAATTGAAACGATGCCAAGTCGGCAAAGGTGATCAGCAGAGGCATCAAGATCAACATAAACAATAGAAAGAAAAAAAAGGAGTGTGGATGGTTGGCCGGCAAACAAGATCAGCTGGTGGCTGGTTGGAGTGTGCCGGGCGCTAGGCCGGGGCACGCCTGGCGCTCAGCCGGAGTGCGTCGGGCGCTTGGCCGGAGTCTGTCGAGATAGGCAGTGTAGCCGCACCTGCGACAGTTGCACAGCACACGTAGGCCCCAGGCCATAGAGCGCCTGGCCCTGACGGCGCCCCAGAGGTCGCACACGGTCGTCCCCTAGTGACCAGTAGCGGCGCGGCGAGCAGCGGCGACGGCCATGGTGGCTTTACCTGGTGGTTGGATCTGTGTTGATTTCAAGAGATCCGGAAGAGTTGAGTTTCTTTACCTTTGGGATTTCGATGTGTTGGCCCAAACACAAAAACACAAGATCTACTTTGGAATCATGTGTTTACATGAGGCATGATTTTCTATAGGCTCAGAACAGCAAACACCAAAAGGAGTGGCTGAGATGGATTCTGAGATGCAGATCGATGGCTGCGGTTGATCAAAATGTGGATCGAGAAATCAGAGTCCGATTAAGGTGATTCAGGAGTCGAATCCTATATTTTTTAGCATTCTGGATATAGTGGTGGATGCAAATTGGGCAAAATCCACTATTTGGAGTAAATTTGTGCAGAGCATTAGTGATCGACGATGATCGAGGGGCTAATATTGACCGAGATGATCGATGGTTGGTTGATTGTACAATAATGAGGTACGACGTGGATTTCATGTTGATGAATACGATTACTTCGTGATATGATAAACCACATGATAATATATAATCATCTGTCTCTAGAGTTGATTATAGTTATTTAGATCAAGGCGGAGTACGGTGTTTTGACAAGGTGGAGCACGGTGTAGTAATTATGAGCGCTTGGTGAAGAGCATGGTATAGTAATCTTGAGTGTTTAAGAGAGTACAGTTTAGTGATCATGAATGCTTGGAGGAGAGCATGGTTTAGTGATCATGAGTGCACAAGTATAGAGGCGGTGATGATTATATAAGTTGTTCCCGGTCAGTGGAGCATGGTGATCGTACGGAGGATGTCTATGAAGTGGATGGCGAGAACAACGGAGTTTCTCTAAAATGCATGGCTCATCGGATACGAGCCAAGGTGGAGATTGTTGGGTTTGTGTCTTGTATTTGTTGAGTATCAAGATGTGATCAAGAATCATAAGGAGTTCTAGTTGGACTTGGGTTAGAAAACCTAAGTTCTAATTGGATTGGAACACCAATTAGATGCTGATAGTGCTATTCTAAGAGAATTATGATACGAACACTACATATATCTCTTGTATGTGATACGAGAGATGTGAGCAATTGATGAGAGAGATACTACTGTTATTATGAGAGATGAGAGAGGTAGAGAGATACTTGGATTTTTTGTAACCTATTTTTCTTATAGTGGATATTTCTCTCGTTGTTTCCGTGAACGTAAATCGAATTTGATCGGCCGAATCACGTTAATTCTTGTGTTCTTCTTGTATTGTATTGTTTTGTTCATCTCTACGATTTCGACGGGGGATTTGATCCCTAACAATTACTCCAACTTTCTCAAGTTCTATAACCAATGCATCTATACTACTTATAAAAATAACAGTTGGGAAAAAAATCTGTCTGCCAATTACACCCAAATTGTCGTTAAATGAATTATCAGAAACAAATCTTATGTATATAATTATTAACACATGAGAAACTACTGTGCATATAATTATTAACACACAAGAAAATTTTGTAGCTCTATAACTCTATTTAAAACTATTATTCCTATTTATTCCTAACTAGGATTATTAGGAAAAGAATATTACTACTCCAATCTAACTCTTGCTAGAACCTTAACTTCAATCCCAAGAAGAAAACAAAGTCCATATCTCAACTGAGTTAAATATGTTTTGTCTCGATCTCTAACCAAAAGAGTAGTTTTCACGGTCATCTCACTCTATTCAAATTTCCTATTATTATTTATCATAACTTGAATTTAATATAATTTCAAATAGATTTATCTATTTTCATATATGAGATAATGAGAGAAAATAAATGTTTTATCTCAATTAGACCCCTGATCCCAATTAGAACTCAATTTCAATTTTATGAAGAAAATAACATCTCTATATCAATAAATTTAAATTTTCTTGCTACTAAATATCTACCTGAAAGAATAGTCCCTGTAAAAACTCTTTCTTTTTTTATTCACAATTCATACATCCACTTATTCCTAACGGGAATTTTAGTTTAATTTTAAATCAATGTATCAATTTTTTAATCTGAAACAAATTTAAATAGAAAAGAAAAATAAAAACCATGTCTCAATCAAGCTCTTATTCTCAATTAAGATCAGATTTTAATTATGACTCGACAAGATTCCTTCTTCACTATAAAATCTCTCGACATTATTAAATGGTTTATTTTGTTTTTCAAGTATCAAAAATAGCATTTCAAATAAATTTATCTTACCAATTCTTCTTTAAACTCATTAGTAAAAGATTCGCGAGATAAAAGTCAAACAGTAAAGAATAGATGTTGGTGGTGGCACTAAAAAATGGAGATTGGAGTTAATGGATCAGTTTTGTGGTCAAAGGATGAATAAAAATGAAGAACGGGATCAAACAAAATTAAGTTTGCTGAAAGTTTTGCTGCAATATCAACTTCATGTTCATAATTTACACTAATTTAGATAGAACTGTGAAATTTCTACAGGGAGAAATTGTAGATCTCTGAATTTTCTTTCTAAAGGTGTTTCACCTCAATTGGATTTATTAATCAAAAGTTACAATTTCATTTTACTAAAGCGTGATGGAGTATATCAGCATATGGTGAGAACCACCAGTGGTACGTAGAGCCACTGATGGCTCACCGTACTGTACTAAACATAGATTAGCCACCAGTAGTCAACGGTGGTACCACCGGTGGCTCTGCTAGCCAAACCTTCCAAATATATAATTCGAGTTTAATTCAAGTTGGTTTTTGACTCTGATTTCATCCATAGATTCATACTTCCACAAAATCTGAGGGTATTAACTTGGATTTGAAAATACATCAGAACTATGAATATACGTTCTTCTCCAATTTAAAAGTTGGAGGCAATCATATCAAAGAAAATAAGAGAATTATCAAGATTATCTTCTTCATCTTTATTAAAATCCTCTCACTTCTCCACATTAAAAGATGATTCTCCTCTGTTCAAAGTACCCTATCAAAGAGAAGGCTTTCATATCAAGCCAAAACTTTTGAAGATCAAACTATAAAAGAAGAGTCTTCATGACAATAAAATTTCTCTTACTTCCACGTCGTCATCTTCTTCATAAGCAAAATCTTTGCACCAAAATCCTTGTTTCGTCTCCATCAAATCTCCGTTGATGCACACAAACGATAGAGCTTTTCGATCAAGCTTATCAAGAAGAAAGCTCACATCACCGTGAGGGTTTCTTGTTACGTTGAACACCACATCTCTGACAAGTAAGATTTCTCTCCTCATCCTTGTGAGCTTCCTCATCAATCTATGCATTAAGTTTGTCGGATTGTCAACAAGCCAAAAAGCCACTCCAGCTATGTACCCATCGCTATAGGTTCCAGATTAATAAAAAAGAGTGATTTTTATTTGTGATTTTAACAATTAAAATGAGTATTTATATTGTTTGAGTGGAATTGTATATTCTCACTCTTGTAATCTCTTGATTTTATGAAGCCACTATATTTTCTCATCTTGTATTAGTTCCATAAATTTTCAAGTGAAACAGTTTGTTGTAACAATTCTACTTCTAAATTTTCTTTCATAGGCCTTTTAGAAACTTTTTGCAAATACGTCTTCCAAACCTGTGTTCATTCCCTAAAATTTATTTCATTAATTTTTATAACACTATATTTATACATCCTTTTTAAGTATAATTTCCTTGGAGCATATATGATATTATTTGGAATTCGTCCAATGGAAATATAATAGGTCTAATGCGCAGAGAGAGAGAGCCTACCAATCTTCTTGTTAGAATCAAAGGAAAGGGGCATCAAAAATGGTAAAAGGCTTTGCTAAATTTACTTCTCTTTTTTTTTTTCATGTACATTATGCACATGCGTTTTAACTAGTTTATATTAAAATTGAATGAGGAGGAAAAAGGGTGAGGTATTGGATAATAAATAAAACTATATCTATATCTTTGCTTCTTATAAAAGAAAAACTATGCCAAAAAAATTCATCTGTCAATTTTGCGCTATTTAGAATGTGATAAAACAATAAAAAGGAACTTTAAAACTATAAATTTTAAAACCAGGGAAATCTAATTAAATTTTAAATTTCGTAAAACGTTTCTATTGTGGTCGGTGTTCTCACTTATGCAGACTCTCTTGTGTTATTTTTAGACTCTCTTGTGTTATTTTTTTCAGTTTTTAAATGATCTCTCTTGAATCCCTGTAATCTCATTCACTTTAATTTTAATTTTAAAAATGTTTTTATCCAAAAACATACACTCTCCCCAAATATATTCGTTAGAATCTTATTACTTATTATTGTCTCCAAATAAATAAATACATAAAAAACTTATTTTGCAATTCTTTATAAAAAGTAAAATAAATATATCTCATCTATCAACATGTTTCTAATTTGAATTTGTTTTAAATTAACGTAAAACTAGTGCTTTAAAGTTAATTGCTCATAGCATATAATTACCTTCTTCTATCAGTACAATCTCACCCTCGTGATGAGGGATAAAGAAATGAATGAAGACGAAGAAGAGGTGGACTGGGTTACGCTTTAGGTATATAGATATGAACATAATTTTGTTTATAATTTTTTTTTCACAACTATATTCATGCAACAAACCATATTTTATATTAATATCACTTCTTTGTACTTCTATGGTTTGGTAATTTGTTCTTGTAGTTTCATTAAAATTTCAAGTTAAATGTTCATACTTAATTAGGATTGATAATTAATATATATATATATATATATATATATATATATATATATATAGAGAGAGAGAGAGAGAGAGAGAGAGAGAGAGAGAGAGATGGAAATGAGCTGACAGCTCACGCAAGTTACCAGAGCTGCAGTGCATTTCCAATATCTCAAATAATCTTTTTTAAAAAATTTCTTTTGAATTATAATCTCGACCCCCTAGAATTCACTCATATCCAATTTCTTGGGTTTTAGTTTTGATTTGGTCCTCCATCAAGTTAACACAAAATTAACGGTTTTCAATGAATAAAATATTTTGTATGCACTTGATGAAAGGGTAAAAGAACTCCAAAATTTATGAAATTTAATTTTAAAGAAGTTAAGAAGGTAGAGATAGTAATTATTAAAAAAATTGAAGAAAAATTATTGGATGATTATAGTTTTGCCGCGACCTCACATAACTTTTCCTGAGCTAGCGGCTCACCTACAGTAATCCCATATATATATATATATATATTTATTTATATATATTACATAACAGTAGATCTTCAATACTTGGATTCTTAAACCCCCCAACCACCCAAAAAAAATCTCTATATTTGGATGAAAATAATATATATGTACTGTTAGTGCATGAAACTTTCTGCACTAGCAATAAAAATACTATTTTAAATAAATTAGATTTCCAATCCTTTTATCTTCATCTACAACTCTTTAGTTCAAACTAAGAGATTGCAGATGATGATATAATGGTTGAATCATGATTTTCTTGTTGAACATTAGGTCTTCTGTTGCCAGCACATGAAATTATCCTGCAACAATACATATCCATCAATCCCTATTTGGAAAAACATTTCAAAGCGAAAATGCTCCTAGTTAAGGGAAGTTAGAAATTAGATGGAAGAGGATAAAAATATTAATTTAACCCTGCAATCAGCTAAGAAAAATCCTGGTTCTCTCTTCTTTATTGAGATGATCTAAAGGAGAGAGAACATTGAACTGAGAGAAAGGAGATACTTTGATAAATGAAAAAGGTAATAAAAAACATGTGTATTTTGGGAATAACAAGTACTTTAGAGAAGAAAACCTTCTTTAAATAAGATTAATCCCAAAAACATGACTCCAGTCAATTATGGAGGCTTTATATGAAATTAAACAATATGGAATGTATATATACTGAATATGAAGATTTGGAAAGTAAATATCCAAATATTGAGATTTGGGAGGTACGTATCCAAAAAACTTATTAAATTCTGTACCTACAATTTCTCCTAGGGTAAGGGGTGAGAGCGGGTTGGGCTATGTTCTATTGGTAACGAAGTTGAATAGAGATTTAACTTAGTGATTAATTGAGCTACAACCTTATTCTAGAAAGAAGTTACACTCCAAAGAAAAATTATAAATCAATCTTTAGAGATTACTAATATTTTAATCTAAATAGTACAAATAGCTAACTATTTGTTGCTTTGGTTCTACAAATATACCTATATTCAAATCTTATTATAGGTAATAGATAACTATCTACTTATTTTAAATAATAACTTTCTACTATAGCGTAATACAAACAATATGTTTTTGTTAATCATTAAGTTTTTTCTTAAATTTTTTTATTTCCTGCTTCTTCTCTCCTCTCCTTATTTTATGGCATCACATATGTAAGAAATTTATCTTAATTTCATATATTTAAATTCCAGAATCATGACCAATTGATTGAAAAAGAATCAATTTTTTTTTTCATAATCATAATTCTAAGGCCAATAGATTGAAGAAGAATCAATTTTTTTTTTCATAATCATAATTATAAAATTGTAATCGAAAGGAGATACTTTTGTTATATTTTTCTTTTTGCATTTCTTTTATATGTGCAAAATTATATTAGCATTAATAGAATATTACCTTTCTTAACCTCTAATAACAATCACAATTATATATTATTGAATGTACATAAAATAACAAATATATTACAAAATAATATAAATATAACTATAGTTCAATATTTGTTTCTCCAAAAATCGTTTTTAAAACATGCATAGCACATGCCAGTTACACTGGTACAAGAAAATGTCAAAAAATATGTCAAAAGAGATGTTATTTTTTGGTCTACTTAGTTCAATATCGTCATACATTCTTTTGATTTTATGATCATTTATTGGTTTTATTTAATTAAAAAATTGATTTTGCTCTAATCAAAGTTATATTGTTAGATATGCATAAATGTATACGTATCTATGTGTCCTAACCTTCTACAAAATTGCCCTTGGGTCATGCTTGTGTCCATTGGCATCTACCATAGAAGATACATGTAATTGGCATATACTACCACCTAAAATTCATGAAAATAGATAAATGGGTATATGCAAATTGTGGACTGTCTTATATTCCAAATTCAAACTCATTCTCCTGAGATGGACCTAAGAAATAACATGCCAACTGTGAAGTCTGGATATATTTGGGCGAAGTCATTAAGATCTTCAATAACCCAATTGGCCAGATTGTCTATGAGCAAACTAACCAATTGTCCATCCTAGAAAAGAATGCTTTCAATCAAAGATTGAAACCACACTAAGACTTTACTTTTGTGTCTCCATGTGTAATAGTTTTCATCATCAATGGGATTGTACCAATACAAAATAGGGGTATTTACAGATTTGTCCCTTAAATCTTTATAAATTATGATTTAGTCCCCAAATCTTCATATCTAGGATTTAGTCCCCCAAATCCTCTAAGTTACTACAATTTAGTCCCTCCATTAGTTTTTCCAGTCAAAATAAACAACAAAATTTAATTTTTACTTTTTTAAAATAATGAAATGACTTAAATACTCCTATGAAGAAAAAGGGAAAGAATAGAGAGATAGAAGAGAAGAAGAAAGGGGGAAGCCAATGAACCCAATGAAGAAAAAAAAAAGAGAGGAGGGAGAGAGAAGGAGAAGAGAGGAGGAAGAGGGATGGAGAAGAGAGGAGGAAGAATGAAAAAAGAGGAAAAAATAGGAGGAAGATGGAAGGAGAAGAGAGGAGGATGAGAGAAGAAGGAATTAAGGAGGGGTAAAATGGAAAAATCAGGTTAAAAAATAAACTGGGCTAACCGAAGTTAGGGAGGTGGACTAAATTGTAGTAATTTAGAGGATTTGGGGGGCTAAATCTTAAATATGAAGATTTGGGGAACTAAATTATAATTTATAAAGATGTAAGGGACAAATCTGTAAATACCCCTACAAAATATTGACCAAGCCAAAGACAATAGAATGATGTTCGTCGAAGAAAAAAGTAAGAATAGTTACTTTCTAATGACAAATTGGGTTCTGAACCAAAACACCGGTTTCGCCATCTATCTGGCCTGAAAAGTAATTCTGTAATGTGGAATTTAATGAGAGAGAAGTCAAAGAAATAATGCAGTTTTTGGGCACGCACATAACCCAATTGCAGCAACTGTATCAACAACAAATCTCCTGTCCGGGTCTCTGATGTAATCATAGCAGCAGAACTAGAAAAGTGAATTCAGTCCGCAAGGGAAAGTCAACAAATGGAAGGCAGTCGATACAAGTTCATACTTTCAACTCGAAATGGTGTCTCTACCAGAACCATACTGTTTGCTGAGACAAGGTAGTATATAAGATATTATAAATAAAAAAACTATTAGTTAAATTGATAAGTCCAGCATAGAGTTGCCAGCTTTTCTGAATCAAAATTGCCATAAAAATTAATGATGTTTATTACAACAAACCTGAGTTGCCAAAAAAAAAAAAAAAAAAAAAAATCCTTCACTTACTCCCAAGAATGGAGAGCCAGGAAATTCACTGTTGCAGTTAACAATGTCATGGCTATCAAATAGCCCAAAGATGCTATAAAATTCCTATTATTGTCAAGTCTTTAATGGTGTACGTTAAAAAAAAAAAACCACTCAAAAACATCCGTGGTTTCTTTTCTGTGAATTGCAGACATGGCTATTGGTTTCGTACTCCGACACGGATGAGTAGTGATGCAGCAATTCTCTCAAACATAGGATTCTAGGCACAGGAACCAAGCTCTATATGTGATCCTCTTTAAATATATAGTCACTCATATCGATAGGTATTGGTTATTTGTAACATGACAACCAAAAAAAAAAACTTAAATAGTAAAGTAATCAATAAAATTAGAATTTGTCAAAATGGCCATAATATAATTTGTCTCATACACATCTAAATTGTTAAAAGGCTTGCACATTTGGAAGGGTCGGACGCCCATGGATGTGTCATGTTCACACCAGTTTTCAGGAGGAGGGAGGTTCCTATGATATTATGCATCATACGTGTTTTTTTCTTAAGCATTCACCATGGCATTGTAGAGTTATTCAATGAGGCCATTTTCTCCATCTTAAGTTAGAACCTAACAGCCCATGGCAGCATGTAATGTAGCACATAACATATGGACAGCATTATTGTTATATTTCCATCTTCCAGTAGGACTTCCTATATCAACGTCGTCAGTGATACAATTACGATTATATAACCTGCTGGTGAAGTTTTTACTTCCATGTGCATATATAAAGTAAATAGCCCTCTAACTTCTCCCAATTGTGCTTATACTAATTGCACTTTCTTTAATTTTGTTTTGGTTAAAGCCATGTAAAACAACATGACTCTATATAAACTTAACCGCTGAAAATAGAGAGGGAAAATAAAGGCACAGAAATACAGCTTCCAGCAAAACTGCACAAATTTTTTACATATAAATGGGGGATGTTAATGCACACAAATTTCATCAACTTAAAATAGAAAATTGCTCATCAATGAGGATATCAGCTTGACACAATAATGAAGCTAGAAGGCACCTGAAATTCATCCAAAATCGCTTGAATGGAAGAATCTGTGACGATGGTGGATAGTATTTCAAGCTTTAAGGTGCAAAAAGTGAAGGAACTGCTTTAGCGAACATCTGTATGTTACAAAGCACCTAAGCAAGACAGATAAAAATTTGTCAGCTTAGGTTATTCACACAAGAGTTGAGCTACATTAACTTCGGTCAATTCCATCAACAGCTAAGCCACTAAAAAAAATATAGAAAGTTGATAGCAACAAAAGGAACAATTAGTTAGCATTAAATTGTAAACCTTTAGAATATATATATATATATATATATATATATATATATATATATATATATATATATATATATATATATATATATATATATATTTTTTTTTTTTTGAGCAAAGATGGCGGGTGGAAGCCCTCCGCATTCCATTAATAAGCCGGTAATAGAACTACAATAAAAAGTATTTAAATAAAATAAAAATACATAAAAGAAAGTAGCAAGACTTAGCTAGAAATAAGTTCTCAGAAGACAACAATGAAGTCTAAAAAAGCATAATAAAAGCATCACATATTCTTCGTAAAGTCCACCAAAAACAGCCATACGTCCCCGTAAGATACCCAAAAGCCATCTATCCAGTCTGGGCCGGAGATGGCAGATTATCGCTGTCGTCTTCCCCAGATGTCCCACCTGAGAGCTGCACCCGCTCCTCATCTGAAAGTATATCTGCCCAAACAAAGATATTATGAATAATCATACGTAAACATGTGTGTAATGGGCGTGCGGTAGAATTAAAGATTCTACTATTTCTTTCGCTTCATACATTCCAACAAAATGCTGCTACGACGATTCTAGCCAAATGTGATTTTTTGCCTCTAACACATAATTTATCCTCAAGACTAGTGCATACCCCTGTGTTGATACTAATTCCAAATTTGCTGGCGCAATTCCACCACAGTTCTCGAGTAAAAAGACAATTCAACAAAAGATGAAACCTTTAGAATATAATAAGAAGCAGATGCACATATCAATACTGAAGGGCGGCTGTTGAAACTCAATTATCAAAATCTATGTCAGTGTTCATTCAACACTTGTTCAAAATTATTTACTTTGTAAAATGAAATGAGAGTAACTAAATGCCATGGGAAAAGAGACAAATGATTATAATGTGTTTGGTTGTGGCAGTAAGTTGCTTTCCAAACCTTCAAGAGTGTTTAATACGGCAATACCTCAATCATTAATCATAAATCAGAAAAAGAGAGTTCTGTCATCTTTAGGGCTCACCAAGAACAGATCCAGATTGAATTGGAGCGACACAGCAACAACTGATCAATCAGCCAAATATTTGCGGCTGTAACAAAAAAATAATAACATGCACAAAGCCATGGAAAAACTGTATATCCAGATCACATAGGCAAGGCAAGGCAAGGCATCAAGTTTTATGTCTTGTGGAAATAACATCTTCCATTATTCCAAAAACATAAAGAGTGTTAGCACCAATGCACAAAGAGGGAAAAGAAGAAGAAGAAGAAGAAGAAACAAAGCCAGTAGAAAGTAGGAGCTTCCTCATTATGCGCTACATACATTAGTAAATTACTATTTTTAGAATAAAGAATTTAAAGCTGAATCATACTCTTCATTGCTAATCAACATACAATAAGCAATAAGACTTTTTACAATTTGAAGCCTTCATGTTAGCCATGTCTCCGTTCATAATAACACCAAGAGAAGATTCAAAAGAATAACAATGCCTTAAGGCCAGCTGTTAACCTTCTAGAAAGTTATATGGAGGTGCAGTCTTTAGTTTCCGATTCATGAAAACAACCAAGATCTTCTTGCATTTGTGCTAATGAAGAAAAGAATGCTCTTGAAGAAGAATTCTGTCCTCGCGGCAGAATATGCAAAACTCATTTTTTTGTCCAAATAAGATGCATACATTCAATTGCAACTCTGATTGTCAATTACGTCAGTGCGCTGTGCAGTGGTACAAGCTGAACAGGGTTTGAAGTGGTTGAAGACATGCAAATTAGGCTTCTTTCCTTAGACCAGCAAATTTCTGCTTGCCAAAGGGATACAACAGGAGTAAAACAGAACATGGCAAATTGATGGATGATTGAATTTACAAGATACGTAGGGCTTGATTCACCATGTAATGATAAGTGGAATGTTAATTTTCTATGTTGTGGGAAGAATAACTTAAGCTAAATGTTAGGGAAAACGAACCAGCGCGTCCGTAAGCGACTTTCGAAACTTCTAGGAAAAAACTTCGAATTGGGATCCTCCCGGTGAGCTGACCGTACCCCAAACCGACACAAGTGAACAAGTAGAGTATACTAGGGTGCTTCGAGAGAACCATGTTGAAGGAACTCGGCAAAATGACCCCTGTTCACTGCTCTATTCGACGTTGCCTCACTGACTATTTTTTTCTCAAAAGTCGACGAATCAAAAGATATAAAGCCGAGCCTTTTTGTAGATAATCATTCTCTTTTAGTTTTCCCGAATTTACGCACCAATCTGACCCAAAAAACTTAAGCTGTTAGATCAAGGTCCCAACTTTGTATTTTTTATCCTATCTAATATGAGACTAGCTCCAACTTTATATTTAAACGTATAAACTTTTTTTGTCCTATCCGATGCAGGACTATACTTACAGATGAACAACTAACACAAAATAAGCTATACAAGACTGATTGGAGGCTTTGGCTAAAGATGGTAACAGAGGTAAAATGATGATTCGTCTGAATCCCTCAACCATCATCAGGACTCCAAATTGTGTCTCAGGGATATCTCATATGCATGTGGTTTAGGAAGAAGAAATTTATTACACAGCTTTCCCCATGCACCACTAGCCATCCTGTATAGTCCCTCCGTCCCTCCCCCAAACCAACAAAAAGGTATGAATAGGCCAAATATTTAATGGAAGATCCCACTTGGTTTGGAATATTATGCAAACTGCAAGTAGTCTCTAGGTGAAGCTTATTGGAAGAGGCAAAGCTTTTCCTTCTGCTTGTGGACCCTCATTCCCTCAACAGTTTCCTTTTAGCTTTTCTTTTGCTAGAATTCGATGTCCCCATTGTCTAGTTGTAGGATCTAGGCTCGGTAGTTTTCAGGTAGAAACCTGAAAGGCTTCTGATGATCCTCTCATCTAACACCCTTCCTCAGATAATGCTTCATATGTTTTGTATTTGAGTGCAATCATTACATTTCTACATCTATGAATTAATTACAACACGAAAGTTTCGCGTGAACACCAGTTTATAATTTAAATGCAGAAAACTCATTACCTTCCACTTTCCAGATAATACCTTGTAAAACCTCATATATCTCTATTTGAACCCTTATTAGAACTAACAACATGTCATGCATGTGATGCCCTATTTAACCTAGTTAGCCTCAGGCAGATACTCCCAAGTATGAATTAATGCTTTTTTAAAATTTGGCACAACAAACAAATATTCCACCAAGCTTGATGAACGAAGAATCTACAGGTTTGAATATGTGATGTATTCCTGCTGTGCCTAAACAGATTAATTTATAATTGAAAGAGACATGCTCTTTTATTAACAGAAAAAGGGATATTGGTACTGGATTAATGTACTCAACAGACCTGCACCAAAGCTTCTCTACTCTCTGTGATATGATCCAGAAACAAAGATTTAAAAAAAATAAAAAACATCATGCATATGATTCAAAGCATACTACCAGCAATGGTGAAAAAGTATTAGATATATATGGCGCTCATAGAACCATTTTTCATAGCTCATAACCATAATTAAGATAAAGGAAGCAGATCCATTTGTAGCTACAAACATCAACTATTTGAACTTATAAAATCTTATAGGCAATGACATGCTAATAGACAAAGGTGTGAGACAATTTACCACATATCTTGAGGCTTGAAGTGGCTTAACAATTCTTTTGACTTCCTCCCTTGCAGCGATAATCCAATGCACCCCAGAAGCTGGCTCTTTCATCATCAGCATTATTCAGGGGCAAGTTGGAAGGCCGGGGACGACCTTCGACCACTCACCAACTCCGATGGATTTTGGATAGAGTTGGCTAGGAAGGGGCAAAAACCGAGAGGACATTTCTAGTGATGAGGACAAAAACCCAAAACACATGATGAAAAGCTGGTCGAGGTGGTTAAGGAGTCGCCGGTGAAGGGGGTACATTCTCCTTCCTCTTCGGTGATCCCTTCCACCAAATACCCAAGCATTGAATGCAAAAGTTCATACTCCGGAGAAGAAGTACTTGCACTTCTCCCGGCCGCTAGGGGTGAGACTTCTCATATTACCAGGAAAGAAAAAGAACAACAGGGAGGTTGGCAGATGGTTAAATCCCGTAATACAATCAGAAAAGAGAGAGCCACTACTTCTGTACAGAACATCAGAGGAGGGAACAAGAGAAACACTCTCCAGCTAAAAAATCAACACATGGTAGCCCAGAAGCCTCCTAGATCTGTGGAAAATCAGGGAATTTTAAGGATGAGTGTCCTTTCATCAGGTGCAGATTTTGTAAGGTTTTGGGGTATCGAATTGGAGAGTGCCCGATTGCCCCAAAAAGGAAGGATGGGTTTTAGGGAAGACCAACTCAAACTAGGGAAGGATTGAAACGAAAGGAACTAACTCAACAAACTTCTATAACCCAAAACTTATTGAAGACAGTCGAACAGAACCAGCAACCGAAACCAATAGTCTTTATTCTGACATCAGAATTGGCCATGGAGGAAAAACAATAACTTACCAGGACTGTAGAGGTGATATATCCAGGCAACAGTAACCCAACGACGATGGAAATTATAGAGACATTGAGATCTCTGTCTCTTGAATTTGCAAACCACTTTTGGAGGCTGGTAGGAATGGTGACAAATTTCTCACCCAATTCCCATCGAAGGAAGACTGGCTTATACAGAGGCCAAACCTTTGATTGTATGTCGGGAATCTGAGGCGGACTTCAAATTTCACATATGGTGAGGGGACGAAGACTCCCAAGCTTACCTGTTCCCGGTTACGGCATGGGTGGCCATCCATGGCATCCCAATCCATCACTAGAATAGAATTGATATAAGCAAATTGTTAGCTAAATATGCTCATGTGTTGGATATCAGTGATCAAACAATCAAGAAGGCTAGTCTAGACTTTGCTAGAGTCTTTGTGGGATGTGAGAACCTCGCGAGGATTCCCCGATAGTTCTGTGCAGTCATAGGAGATCAACTTTACTCCATCAAAATTGAAATCACTTGTAATTTTGATAGAATAGACCATACTTCACCGGAATATAATTTTCCATTCAATACCTCGATCTCGGTGAAGGAGGGAACAACACCGGCAGTCGGCACAATCAGTTTATCCGATCAGCCGCCATGCGGTGTCACTCTTCCTCCCCCCGGTGCCCGGAGGAGCTTCACATGGAAGAGAATAGAACACAAGCTTGGGACCGCTGGACAAAACCTGAGTATAGACAAAAGTCGGCTCTCAACCAGTATGGTAGGGAGGAGGTCAGGACCGGATAGGCCCATGGATCACAAAGGGAAAGAGCCCCAAATGACTTTTGACGAACTACCAAAATCCAACCAGATCTGGATAGAGGACATGAAGCACCCTTAGGGTAAAGTACACCCGTTTTCTGATCAACCAAGCCCTCCGGAGGAGACAGCCTGCCAACGACCTTTCGTCTGATATGGAAGAGGAAAATCAGCAGAAGGGGAAAGGGAGTCAGAGTTACAAAGAAGCTCCTCTAACATAGATGAATAAGGCTCAAACTTCGGCATCATTGGCAGAGATTCAAGAGGACGGCTGATTTTGAACCTCTCAAAGTGGGAGAGGACAGAGGGGTTCAGTTCGGGTAGGTGGAGAGAAGGACTTTTGGAGGAGGAAGGGGAGATGGAGAAATTAGGGGAGGGGAAGGCGCTGGACAGTTTCCCGAAGGAGAAGAGAGCAGAGCTCGAGGAGAGGAGACGAAGAGACCGGTCGCATTTAATGTGCAGGGAAAAAGATGAAAAAAGTATCTCGGGCTAACAACCCCCCACCCAAACTCCCTACTACAGTCAACAATTTCCCACCCAATTAATACAAGGTCCAGGTGGGGTAACCAATGGAAAAGAGGATGAGGGAGTCAGCAATTTATTACCTAACTTCTTACCCAACATGAAACTCAAAGTGGATGAGAGGGACCACCTTGGGGACAAACGTGACCAAGAAACCAAATTAGATACAGGGGTAACCCAAATAGATAATGAGGATGAAAAAATTGTTGGAGTTGTGGACTGTTCCAAGGCCTAGCAATCTAGTGAATTAAAGAAAGCCTGGATGAATTTTGAGGCTGCTAATATTGTAGGCTGCTCCAAAACAAATGTCTCTCAAAGTGATTATTTGGACTTACTCACAACCCTTAAAAATCTGAATGTAGATTTTGTCAGAAACACAATAGTCAAGTTATTAGAGAATATGATGAAAGGGGAGCAAATAAGGACTCCCATGAAGCCACGACGTAGACAGACCTCCCGTCTCCCAAAAAGGATACGGGACAGGAAGAAGTTCCAGATCAGAGCAACAATTCAGGACCTACCTAGAATCTCACCAGAGAAGTTGGTCATGCCTTCACTAGATAAACTATCAGCAAATGAGATAAGGAATGAGGAGGCTACAGAACCAACTGTAGATAAGCTGAAGACCATGGATGATACACATAGGATTTCTGAGCTGGAAGAGGGGACCCTTGAAAATAGACAAGTAATTTCTTCGATCACTCCCAACAGATGAAGCAGAAGACTGGAGGAGAAAAGGGGGGGACAATAATATCAGGCTGGCCAAACTGCAATTTCAGCCACCAAGCGTAAAACTCTCATTTCAGAACTCGTCCCAGTATCTCTCATTTAAATATCGATATGCTGAATTTAATTCCTGATAATATGTTATTTTCTTTGGTTGAGAGTTGTGATATTGACATGGGATTAGAGAAAGTAGAAACCAATAATATTTTAACACAACTTAGATCGCTAGACCATTCTAAGTTTACGGAGGAGAGTAAAACGAGGGATTAATACCACCCATTGTTTGTGGAGAAGTTTGTTATCATTCTCAAATGAAGTGTATATTTTGAAATGTTAGGGGTTTGGGTAATTCAACTAAGCAATGTATGATCGCAGAGGTCATCTGAAACAACAAAATTGACATTGCTTGTTTGGAAGAGACTAAATTCATAAATCCTTCCCATAGATTACTTAAGACAATTTGTCCCAATAACTCTTTTACTTTCCATTATAAAAATACTCACGGAGCATCAGGTGGTATAATAGTCGACTATAACAACAAATTTGTCCTGATCGACACAGGGGAAGGTGAGTTTTCTCTCTCGATAAGAGTTAAGAGGCTTGCTGATGGGTGGATTCAAACAATCACAGTAGTTTATGGTTCTAATGACACCCATTCGCGACCACTTTTCTGGGACGTAATTAAGAGCATAAGGGGTAGATGTAGCTCTCCTTGGATCATGGAGGGATTTTAATATAACTAGATTCATTCATGAAAAAAGAGGAATGGACCATCACCCCCGAGATAGAGAGATGTTCAATGAGGTCATCTCACAACTAATACTTACAGACCTGCCACTTAACAACCGTATATTCACATAGTCTGATATGAGGGAAAATCCAAATTTGGCTAGGCTAGACAGGGTAGCCGATCTCAAAGCTTTGGAGAGAATCACCTCTGATCATGTACCTATTTGTTTACACTCTAAAGAGCACCAACCTCAGTAAAGAAAGTTTCATTTCGAAAAATGGTGGCTAGAATATAAAGAGGTGCATGATCTCGTCAGGGAGAGCTGGTCACAACAGACCTTGGCAGAGGATGCTACTGAGAATATATGTGTTAAACTTCGTCGTCTCCGCAAAGTGTTATGGAGATGGGAGAAAAGACATCGTCTCCTCTCTCAAGAGCACAAAACCAAGTTATTGGAGGAAATAGATATCCTAGAGAAGCATGAAGAGACGAGATCTCTCAGTATGGAGGAGAATTCCAGATTACTCAATCTCCAAAAAGCCATAGAGGAAATCTACAGGAGAGAGGAAATAATGTGGAAGCAGAGAGCACGGTGCAAATGGATGAAGGAAGGGGATGCTAACACCACCATTTTCCACAAGTCTGCCTGTATACGCAGAAAAGTTAATAAGACTAATACATTACAATGTGAGGAAGGACTTATTCATAGACCTCAAATACAGGACCACGTACACCAACACTTTAAAAAACTATTTGGAATGAAAAATCATTTCAGATTGCGAGTGAAGAAGAGTGCTTGGCCAACCTGTCCGAACTTACATGAATTGGAGCTAGAGATCTAAGAAGAGGAAATTAAGCGTGCAGTGTGGGAATTGGACCCCGAAAAGGCCCCTGGTCCAGATGGATTTCCAATATTCTTTTATAAGACTTTCTGGCAGGAGATTAAGGTAGATCTTAAAAGGTTGGTAGATGAAGTCTACAATGATTATTCTAGACTTGACAGGATCAATTATTCACTCATCACACTTATCCCCAAGAGGAAACAAGTAGAGCGGATTGGGGATTATAGGCTCATCGCCTTATTGAATTGCTTTATTAAAATCATCACGAAAATCCTATCCAATAGAATTGCACCCAAATTGCAAAATATGGTTGGGGATTATCAGACTGGTTTTATAGCAGAAAGAAATATATTAGAGGGAGTAGCGTCAACATATGAGATCATTCACCATTGCAAAAAAACCAGGTTGAATGGATACATCTTCAAACTGGATTTTGAGAAAGCCTATGACATGGTAGAATGGGATTGCTTAATTGAAGTAAGAAGCCAATTCGTGCAATTTCTTCTTCTTTGGTTAACAATATGCCTAGCTACTTCATTCCAAAATCCACATTTACTATAAATAACACAAATAATAATTTTAATTTATTCTAACATCTAATACCAAGAATTTTATCTTCCAATACTTTCCAAAGAATAAATCACATACATTTAAATTTTCGCACCATTAAAAAATCTTGACTTCGAATTGTTCAACCTCAACAAGATTTCAAAACCACAACAAATTTTTTTAAAAAAAAACTTACCTAAAATCAAATGCGCTAGCCTGCTGTTTGACCGCGATGACGATCGGGGACGAAGGCGGCAAGGCTGGCGGCTAATTGGCGGCGACTTTCGCGCTCTTGGGGTGGCGATGATTTGTGGAGATCGCCGATGAAATTCATACGTGAAGCTTGAGTAGAGGAGAAAGACGATTCAGAGATGATGCTCACTAGGAAAAATAAAAAAGTTTATGAGGAGAAGAAATGGTTGAAGGAAGTGACAGGATATTTTGAGAATATTTATGGTGCTTACTAAAAAAAAACTACCTTTTTAGAATATCTTGTGCTCCCTAAGAAATTGGGGCTCACTAGGCAAAAAGTGGTGCGCATTTAGAATTACCCCTCCTCATATTGTAGAAAGAAATCAAAGACGTCATCTTTAGAATTTTTCGACTCACGCAACAGCGCATTGTAACATGTATCGATGTGCTCTTTATAGTCGCCGGAGGCACCGTACTCCGGGTACTTGTCCCTGGCCTGAAGGGCATCATCAGGCGACCTGCAGTTCAAGGTTCAAGGAATCGAGATCCATGCGCTGAAGGCGCTATGCTGCTAGTGGTGTTGCAATGGATCTCAATCTCGCGGCGGAGGTGCTACAGGCGAGGAGAGAGAGAATGGAGAGAGACTTGCCATTGAAGAGCATTGTGGCGTTCTTCATGGTGTTGGTGTTGCTGCCCTCCAAAATCTCTAAACTAGAGAAAAGGCACCGGCTTTTCTTCTATAGATCGATTGATGTCGAGAAGCCTGCGCCTTTGGCCAAAAAGTTTTCAATTTTGGGCCTCCATGACCTTTTTTTTTTTTTTTTTGAAGGAAGAAGACTCAGGGGCAAATGACTCTTCCCTGCCAAAATTTTGTTAAACCGTTTTGGAATTCATCCCTGCCATGATTGACCCTCCAAATAAAGTTTGCCTCTCAGGTGGCTGCCAGCAATTGTTGACGCAGAGAGAGAGAGAGGAGAGGGGCAGCCCACCGGCTTTGACTTGGGGTTTGCAAAAACTGACTTTTTTCTGTTGTTTTTGGCTCTGTTTATAGGAGCGGAAAATATGCAAGATTCGTCGACGTGTCTGTAATAGTTAGTGAACTTGAGAGTTTAGCCTATGCAGAGTCACAATCGTCGTTGGCAACCATCGAACGTCGCTCCCATCTTCGCTTCCATCTTAAACGTTGGATTGCACCACACCTTCTAAGAAGATACTCTTACTAGTCATCATCTTGTTTTCAGTAAAATTTTGGATTTCTCTTCATTGTCACGTACTAAAATAATTTTCAATGATTACAATCATCTTAAAATTACAATGAAAAAAATTATAATCAAAATAGAAAATAAGAAGAGAAATTTATAAATTCATCTTAATCACCTGTCTTGTAGATAAAAATGAAAATATACTATAATCTTTACAAAATATTTGATTTAATCAAATTTGATTTAGTTCATTGAATCTGGTTTGATTTGACTAAGGAAAGACTTGGTAGAATTTTCGAGATTTCTAGTTTGATTAGATCAGATTTAATTTGGATTTGATTAATTCTAAAATCTCCATCTACTTTGATTCTATTTGGATTATTTGAGATATTGATAGATGTGAACCTCTCTTCATCAATTTTTCAGTAAGCAGTGTAATAAATTTATCATAATATTTTATTTGCATCAAAATATACCTCAAAATGTATTAACCCAACAGCTCTGTTTTCTTCTTCTGCTTCTTCTTCTTCTTTTTCTTCCTCCCCTTTTTTTAAACAAATATGTTGTGAATCCCACTTAGTAGATAAAAGTAGCTAGATGTGCTTCTATTCATTATTAGAGAACTAGCTGTTGGCAGTGAAAATTTCTAAGTAAAATAGAGTTTTTCATAACAGAACGCGGAGTTAACTCTGTAGCTCCGCGTTTGGCTATTTTAGCCTCGCGTTTGAGCAAAACGCGAAGCTAATCGATAGCTCCGCGTTCTGATAAATCTAGCTCCGCGTTAATTCTGTGTAAGTAGATAACCAGAATCTCAAATTGATTGAGATTAAAATTTGGTCTTATCCAAATACCCAAATTGAGTCCGATCAGAATTCTAAATCAAGATATTTAAATCAAAACTAAGATATTTGATTGGAATCATTGATGAATACAAATTCTATTTAGATAGAAACTCTCATATAGACCTAAGGCTATAAAAACTCCTTTGAGGAAGCCATAGGAATCTTTTTGGGAGCATCTTAGAGAATTCGAGTTACGCGTGAGAGCTTTGAATTCGTGAAGATCAGCAGAGAAAATCATCCAAAGTCGGCCGGCATCTTCTTTATCTAGAGCAAGAATACCATTGTGGTCAGATCGTCAAAACAAACTACTAGTTAGATCCCATCGCCACATTGATCCCACGTTTTATTGTAAAAGAGAGCGATAACATATAAATCCTCTCGTTTGTTCTTTTTCTTGTTCACTTTCATTGTAATCTAAATTGTATTCAATTGAAGGAAAGCAAATTTTTGCTGCGAACAACTCCCGCGACCACCCTTCTTATTGTCGCCTCAACTCCTCTTGACGAGCTGTTAACTCTGCCGGTAGCCGTGCCAACTCGATCTCGGTGATCGCTTCCACATCCGCTTGCCGAACTGTATTTAGCGTGTTCACCTGCTCTTCTAAAGCTTCAAGGCGGGCCCGGTAAGGAGCTGCTTGGTTACGTCCCCCAATCCTTTCGATATTATTCAGATAGCTGGACAACATTGGACGTCCAAGAATAAGGAAATCTCTTCCGTCCTGGATCATCCCAATACATCTCCTTAGTAACCACATAAAATCATTAACACTATGGTTGAAGAATTCTTCAAGAGGGTCCACAGTGTCTGTGTTTAAAGCAGGCAGCACTAGGAAAGATGTCGCCAAGGGAGGAGTGGCGTCCGTTGGAGTCGAGGAAGAAGAAGCCCATCCCTGTACTAGACTCATTACATGCGGGGCCAGTAAAGCCAATAAAGAATTGGCAGAACTGGGAACCCGAGGCGAATTATCACTGGTACAGATCATTCGAGCAGTGCCACCAGCAGGGGTAGACGAATGAGTGTTTTCACCCGAAGCTCCTCCTGTGGCAGAAGTGGCTTCGAACGAGAACTTCAAATTCTCTTCATCTCCTATTGGCAGATGACTTGGAGCTGGAGGAGTCACCAGTGTCTCAACGCCACAATGGTAGAAGGCGTTAATATGCTAGCTGAGGAGCAGGAGGCACACCAACAACCAATGGAAAAGTTTCCTCGGAGCAGACCATTGGTGTTGGAGATGGCAGACTCGGGGATGGGGAAGCCTCTCTTGCTGCGACCACGACGACGACCTCTGTCCTATCATCACTCCCGAGTTCATCGATTGAGGGAACTGAAGTAGGAACAGAGAGAGGAGCTGGCGTGAAATAGTCCACACCAAACTCCTCCGCTGAACTACCGAGACCACCTACCGAGCCGGTGGTGCCAGAGTAATCGACCACCCTGGTAGTTGAGTGCATGGGAGAATGGAGTTGACTACCTGCATCTCAGAAAACAAACAAAGAGTGTTACATATAATATAGAAAAATAAATAGAAGATAGAGTATAAAATCTGAGAGAACCATACCAAGGGATATAAGTCCTGTGGTTGGACTTGATGGAGGAGCCGTTGTTGTCTCTAGGAGCACACCCATTTCGCCACTTAAAAGCTGCGCCGTAGTGTGCTCACCAGATTCTTGGATAGGCGGGCGAGCCAGAGCATCAGGGGCACTGGGAGCTTCAGTAGGCCTACTCTCCTCTGCCGAAGTTGATGGAAGAGTTGAGACGAGCAAGTCCGTAATAAACTGGACCACCGCCTCTTTAGGGATTACTAGGGTCCTCAGGGCCAACTTCTTCTTCTTCTTGGCTGGCCCTTCTCTCGGGGCTCGGCGACGTTTGGCAGTCGGACTCCGGAAACGAGTAACTACATGTGGGGGAGCGCCTCCAACATCAGCATCATCATCATCACCATCATCATCATCTCCATCAGAGTGGCCAACATCTGATGGATCGGCCACCGCGCCAAGGAATTCATCCATTCCTCTCACCCTCACTCTTTTGGCCCCTTTGCGGCTAGAGTAGAAGGCCTCTAACTCCTTACAGCAGCTGCGGTTGATAGAGAAATTGGGCACATCAGCATTGACAACGTTGTACCAGGTGCAGAAACTCAAAGCTATGCTTAAGTCTAGTACCTTTTGGGGCAACAAAAACTTAGCTCCAGTTCCCCCGGCGACGAAATGAAACCAGCTCCGCGCTCCTGCGTACAAATTTTCCTCGTACGCCAACCCTTTATTCGGGTTTCCTATATAGAGTTGTGTATATCCAAACTGACGAGCAAATCTGCTTAGGATATACGGCTCTATATAACACGTGGTGTCTTGTCTGTACACCAAGTGTCCGGGACGGATATTCAATAACCACCAGAAGACCCCCGAAGATAAATTGGTGAACTTGTTTGCTTCCAAAATATCTTTAAAATTAGATCCATACTCTCCTCCAGGAAAGTCTGGGAAGCAGCGGAACATCTCATAGTTCTGGTGGTGGCGGAGCATTTTGCGGATTACCGACATGTAATTACTCTTCCATACAGAGCGCTCATACTTCTCCACGAAGAACGGCTTGTCGATTGGGTTGTAATCTGCAGCACTCATTAAAGACGAACAATGCATGACTAGCCACGCCATTAAATATGTGTAGGGCATCTCCACCCTGGGGTGCAGTGTCTTCACCGTAGCAGCTTCTTTTGCTGCTTTACCCTTTCCAACTTTGCCTTTGTTTTTTTCTGCTGGCATGAAGCTGTTGTAGAGGGCCCCGAGTCTGCTTTGAAGGTTACTAATCATTGCTGGTAAGAGCCCGAATGGTCGTCCATAGGCCAATAGAACGACTGGATAAACTACGTTCTTGGCAATAGCTTCCTTAGGCAGTGAGGGGACGACACACCTCTTCAGCCACAACATTAAAAAACCAGCAAGGAGACTGTTGGCAGTGAAAATTTCTAAGTTAAAAGGATTTTCCACAACAGACCGCGGAGCTAACTCAGTAGCTCCGCGTTTGGCTATTTTTGCCTCGCGTTTGAGTAAAACGCGGAGATGTTTAATAGCTCCGCGTTCTGGTTTCTTAGCTCCGCGTTTTGATGAGATTATCTCCGCGTGAGCAGATAACCAGAATTCTAAATTGATTGAGATTATAATTTGGGCTTATCCAAATATCTAAATTGAGTCCAATCAGAATCCTAAACTGATTGTGATTGAAATTTGGGCTTATCCAAATACTCAAATTGAATCCAATCAGAATTCCAAATCAAGAGACTTAAATCAATATTAAATATTTGATTAGAATCCTTGATGAATACAAAAACCTTCTTTTCCTATTCCTATGGAAATCTTTATTCATATTCCTATGGGAACTCTCATAACCACTAAAGTCTATAAATACGCTCTTTGAGGAGACTTTAGGGATCATCAATGAATCAAGAATAGATCAATCTTTTGATCATCTTTGGATCTTTTTGGAGGCTTTTGGTAAAGTTCGAGTTACGCGTGAGAGCCTTGAACGAATCAAAACCAGAGATCAGAGGTCTTCTTCTTCCTTCTTTTGATCTTTTGGCAATTCAAGTACGCGAGAGAGACTTGAAGCCTTTTTGTGATCGTCTTCCTCTCAGAGAATTCAAGTTACGCATAGAGCCTTGGATTCGTGAAGAGCAAAAACCAAGAAGATCGTCTACAGTCGGCCGATATCTTCAAAAGAGAAGATTTCAACGTACCGATCGTCCAAAGGAACTGCTTGACAGATCCCATCGCCACTGATCCCACATTTATATTGTAAAAGAGAGAGATTGAAGTATAAGATCCTTTCGTTTGTTCTCTTTATTTATATATCTTGTTCACTTCTGTTGTAATTTAAGTTAATTCGATGGAAGGAAGTAAAGCAACTTTTGCGGCGAACAAACTGGCGACCACAGTGGGAGCCATCTCTTTCACTGATGAAGAGATTGTGGCGCAATCGGACATTGACTTGATCGGATCCGAAGTAGACACGCTGGTCGTTGAAATCGACCAGCAGAAGTATGAGGAGTTCCTCTCCTCTGGATCAGGTGACTTGGATGAGACACGACACTATCGTCGCATGTACTCCAATACCCGAGCGACGGGTAGAAAGGTATCCACCGAGAGACGGGGATCCTTGGAGACTGCGGCTATAGGGCAGGAGTTCACACAAGAAATCCTACCCGAGGATGAGCTTCCGACTGCCGAAGAAGACCTGGGGATTGGATTGACCAGAACCCAACTCCGGAACAGGAACCGGAGAGCGAGGCGTAGAGCCCTCAAAGCCCGCCTTGAACGCGGAGCTAACACCAGAGGACGCGAGGCTATGGTCCCTCGCAAACTGGCTCGCGCTACCCGCGAGACCAGTCTCTACCGCGTTAAATGCGAAGTTACAACTTGCCTTAAAAGCAAGAAAAAGCCAGCGTGTGATATTCCGCGCGAGGCTATTGCTGAGCCCAGCGAGAGACGCGAAGCCAGCAAGATTTGCGCTAGTCGCAAAATATCTGACACTCGCAAGAGATGCGAGTATAAAAATTCTTTAAAGCCAGCGTGTGATTTTCCACGTGAGGCTGATACTAAGCCAAGTGAGAGATGCGAGGCTGGTAATACTTGCGAGAAACGCAAGACTTCTCACACTCGCGAGGAACGCGAGTATAAAAATTCTTTAAAGCCAGCGTGTGATTCTCCACGCGAGACTGATACTGAGCCAAGCGAGAAACGTGACGCCAGTAATACTTGCGAGAAACGCAAGATTCATAATACTGGGCAAATTGTTGTCAGTCGTAAAAATCGCGCTAGACGCGAAATTATGACTTGTGATAACCACAAGAGTAAGCTAGCGTACAAGAATTTTATTCCACGCGAGGCTAAGATTACAGAAGAGAAATTTCTGAAAACACGCCAAACCAGCGTAAAACGCGAGGCTAGCGTAGCAAATCGCGAAGCTAACTTCAGGCCAGCGTGTGATGTACTTTCTCCACACGAGGCTATTGAACTTAACTCTGAAACTGGCCAAAGTGCCAAGATTCGCGTAAAACGCGAAGATAAGCCAGCATGTGATGGACTTCTTCCACGCGAGGCTATCAGACCTAAACAAAAACTTGAGCCAAGCGTTATTCGCAAAGCCAAGGATTCTTGCGTAAATCGCAAGGCAAAGCCAGCGTGTGATTTTCCACGCGAGGCTAAGCATAAAGAAGAAGATAAATTTCTTCAGAAACGCCAAGCCAGCGTAAAACGCGAGGCTAGCGTCAAATGCAAAGCTATAGCTCAACTTCGTGTAAATGCTTCAGAACGCGAAGCTAACATCCAGCTCCATGTAAAACAGCCTGAATATAGAATCAAGGCTGATAATCGGGTTATTGGACAACATGTTGACACCAATGACTCTGAAAAACTTCAGTGGGCCCCTGGACCCTCTCAACAACCAAGTGGCCACCTCGATTCTTCGTCACCAAAGGACACCGATCTCAAAGATTACTTGACAAAAAAGAGAAATATGACTCAAGCTCAACCACACTCGACATGTCATTGTGAGCAGCTCATAACAGCCATATCTGCTGTATTGGACAATTGCTGTTGTACTAAGAAGAGGGTGTCTGTATTTAACAGAATAACTGAGTCTCGTCAAGATACTCCAAAGAGAAGAAAGAATGATCTGAGATATAAAATTAAAGAAAAAGAGGTAAAGGTGGTGACTTCAAATATGGTCAGCAAGGGTAAGAAGGCCATGGAAAAAAGACACGAGTCAGATGCAGATGATGAACAACCTCGCCATCTTACTCGACTCAAGTCAGGTATTGTCACTCCTCGAGATTATAGGAGACTTGCAAAAGGTTCCTACGTCGATGACTCCGACAATTCAGCCTTACCCTCTTCACATTCATACATTTCTTCCTGACCAAGGAGGCTCGCATCACATATGGTGGATAAATCCGATGACGTCGACCAGAGGTTGGAAGCTCATAAACAAATGATTCTAAGTCAGCAAAAGGCCATTAATGACCTCAAATTAATGCTTCTAAAGGTGGTCAAAAATACCCAGAAGATAGCGACGATAAGGCTAAAATTTCTTCAGAACCGCCACCTAAGGCAAATGAAGAAATTAAAGAAGAAAAGGCTTATTCGATACATGAGGATGATGACAAATACTCTTTCCATGATCCTCATGGAGAAAAGATCGAGAAATTGCAGAGCCAACTGGATGCCCTAATGCACAAGAAATAATTGAAAGAATCGGGGATTTCAAGACCATACCCGCCTGAGTGGGATTTCGCCCCTTATCCAGAAAAATATAAACCCCTTAAATTAGAGTCATATGACGGGAAGTGGTCCCCAAGCCAGCACTTATATTACTTTTTATCGCAGGCAGGTCATTTGATGGGAAATGATCCCGTAATGACCAAGGTATTTGCGAGCACCCTGCGAGGGCCTGCTTTTACATGGTTCATGCAGTTGCCCCCAGGTACTATCAATAACTGATATGATATCGAGAAACAATTCTTGGCACGTTTCTTTGAGGATGATACCGAAATATCGGTTCATTCCCTCCTTGCGACAAAGCAAGGAGAACAAGAAACGGTCAAGAGTTTCATTGAACGCTTCAGGGAGAAGTCCATGTATTGTCGACACGGTATGACCCAGGAAACCCTGGTAGAAACCTGCAAGCATAACTTCAGGACCGGCGTGCTGATAAGAATGGGAGCTGTAGAGTCCAAAACTTGGAAAGATCTGCTGAAGCAGGGAGAGCAGGTGGAAGATATAATTCGCCGGATTGAGGAATCTCATAGCACGAGAAACTCTATGAATAACAGGCAATATCCACAGAATCCTAAAAATAAAGGGAAGGCTGTGATGGCATCTGTTGCAGATCCGAAACCAAGACCTCAAAATCCGAGAGGTGCAGGTCAAAATAAGCCCCAACAAGATAAAACTTATACATTCAAGACGGAGCAGACAGATACTCTATTCCATCTCCTCCTCAGAAAGGGCTTGCTAAAACTTCCGTAAAATGGAAAACCGGAAGACATTGGTAAAACCAACGACCCTAACTATTGCCTGTACCATCGGAGTATCGAGCACCCAACTAAGGATTGCTATCCTCTTAAAAACAGAATTCAGGCATTGATAGAAGCCGGAGTTCTCACACTTAAAGAGGAACAGAAGAAAGTTTCTGCAAATATGACAACTTTAATTGGAACCAATAAATTCCCTGCCAGAGCAATCTCTACCAGAGTGATCCCTGTACCAGTAGGGAAGCCAATATCGACACCAAGCACGGGCAGCCCGCACCTGCAAGCTAGCCCCTTGGATACGCTCCGAACCACAGCCGTGACAAAGTCATCTTCATTGGCTAGCAGCCGGATTTGGCTTGGGGTGCCGAAAATATTGACGATGATAAGCATCATGCTTCTGCTATTCTCAATAGCCATTGGGATGGCTAATTGAGTACTATAAATAAAAAATTTTGCCCAATGCTATTAAAGCAGAGGGAAGAGGAGATCACGTTCCTCGCCAACCCTATCATACTGGGGGTAAAAGTATGAAATCAATCGCCCAATGCTGTTAAAGCAGAGGGTAGAGGAGATCAAGTTCCTCGTCAACCCTATCATACTGGGGGTAAAAGTATGAAGTTAACTACCCAATGCTGATTAAAGGCAAATGGGAGAGGAAATCAATTCCTCGACAACTCACCATGCTGAGGGGAATAGCATGGCTAACCCAACGCAAACGGCGATTGGTAAAGGCTAATCAAATCCGTTGATAGTTAGGGATTTGCTAAAAATCCCATAAACTCTTTCATATTAAGTTCTTACTTCTGACAGTATGATTTGGATTATTCCCATCTCCGTTCAAGTTACGCAGATGAGCGCTTGGACTCCTTATTAGGCATGTGCAATTAGGCGCCTCTACTGAAATTGATGATCATGACCCAATCATCTTGGGGTGTGCAGTTCAAATTACGCATGAGAGTTTTAAACCGCCTCCAATCTTCTTCTTAGGCATGCGCAATTGAGCTCCTCTGACCTAAATTTGGTGTGCCCAGTTCAACTTACGCGAGAGAGCCTTGAACTGCCTCCAATCTTCTTCTTAGGTATGCGCCTCTGACCTAAATTTGATGAATCCTAACCCGATCATCGTGGTGTGGCCAGTTCAAGTTACGCAGTTGAGCCTTGAACCGCCTCCATCAAATTTTCAAGCATGTGCAATTAGGCACCTCTGTCGAATTTATTGATCTTAACCCGATCACCAAATTGAAGATCCAAAGTATTTCAAAATTTGCTAAGTTCTAAGACATTTTGAAAACTTTGGAGGGGGTTCTGTTGGCAGTGAAAATTTCTAAGTTAAAAGGATTTTCCACAACAGACCGCGGAGCTAACTCAGTAGCTCCGCGTTTGGCTATTTTTGCCTCGCGTTTGAGTAAAACGCGGAGATGTTTAATAGCTCCGCGTTCTGGTTTCTTAGCTCCGCATTTTGATGAGATTATCTCCGCGTGAGCAGATAACCAGAATCCTAAATTGATTGAGATTATAATTTGGGCTTATCCAAATATCTAAATTGAGTCCAATCAGAATCCTAAACTGATTGTGATTGAAATTTGGGCTTATCTAAATGCCCAAATTGAATCCAATCAGAATTCCAAATCAAGAGATTTAAATCAATATTAAATATTTGATTAGAATCCTTGATGAATACAAAAACCTTCTTTTCCTATTCCTATGGTAATCTTTATTCATATTCCTATGGGAACTCTCATAACCACTAAAATCTATAAATACGCTCTTTGAGGAGACTTTAGGGATCATCAATGAATCAAGAATAGATCAATCTTTTGATCATCTTTGGATCTTTTTGGAGGCTTTTGGTAAAGTTCGAGTTACGCGTGAGAGCCTTGAATGAATCAAAACCAGAGATCAGAGGTCTTCTTCTTCCTTCTTTTGATCTTTGGGCAATTCAAGTACGCGAGAGAGCCTTGAAGCCTTTTTGTGATCGTCTTCCTCTTAGAGAATTCAAGTTACGCATAGAGCCTTGGATTCGTGAAGAGTAAAGACCAAGAAGATCGTCTACAGTCGGTCGATATCTTCAAAAGAGAAGATTTCAACGTACCGATCGTCCAAAGGAACTGCTTGACAGATCCCATCGCCACTGATCCCACGTTTATATTGTAAAAGAGAGAGATTGAAGTATAAGATCCTCTCATTTGTTCTCTTTATTTATATATCTTGTTCACTTCCGTTGTAATTTAAGTTAATTTGATGGAAGGAAGCAAAGCAACTTTTGCGGCAAACAGAGACCTTTCTCAGAAATGGGGAACTAGGCTTGATAATGAAAACTCTGGAAGACCGTATCTGGGCTGAATCCCCCTTCGTTGGATTTAGTAATATAAGTCGTGGCTTTCAGCTTGGAGATACGATCCTTTATTTCCTCAATACTGATGGATGGGAATCCACGGACCATGGAGAGACTCTCCTTCAAATTGATAAAGAGGTAGTCTGCCCACTTCTTATGACCGACTCCCTAGTTCCTTACCCTAGCCAAGTCGGTGCAGATGTGGTAGTGGCACATTATTTCCCAATAAGTATGGTAGATGTGCTCATCCCTCGCCTTCAGTATGCTCAATTCCTCAGCAGTGGGGATATATTCTTCATAAAGAACTTCGCCCATTGACAATCCAGACACTTCATGCATCTCGTGGAGAGCAAGTCCTAGCTCACCCACTGGTGTAAAGAAGGTGCCAGTTTCGGGGTTGTACATCTCCAGCAGGCTAAAAAGGTGATATGAACTTTAAGGCAAGCCGAACTGGACGTTCCTGATGGCTTTGTGTAAACCAATCTCCTTCAAAGTCTGTTCATGGGTATCCAGCACGTATTTGACAAGCCTGAACCAGCATATGTTGCCCGAAGAGTGAATCTATCCGGGCATTCTGAAATCTTTGGCGGGGTATTGTCCACCCTTGGCCAAGAATTCGCTAAGAAAAGTCTTGGCTCGAATTGGGACTTCACCAACCGGGTGCTCCTTGGTGACTCTGTCCGGAAGAAGCCTAGTGACACATCTGGGGGGACCATCTTGAAAAGCCTCGTTTGCACCAAATTTGCCGATTGCAACCCCGTCATATTCACGAGTTAGTTCTCATTCTAACTCGTGATGACATGATAACCTCTGGAGATATACCAGAGAGTAGCTGCGCTCCATATCAGGAAGGAACATCAGCAGGTCACCGTTCTGATAGAGCCATTTGTTCTCTTCTTCAAATAGGATCTCATCAGAGTGCTCTACAGCATCTCCAAAGAGGAACGCCGGCTTCTCCAACGCCTCTCGGTTCATGGCTTCAAAGGGAGCATCGGTAATAATCTCTCTGGCAGTCACAGGACTGTATCTTATCAGTTTCTCCCTGCGCTCTCTAAGACCTGGCTTGAAGGCAGGAAGGTCAGTGGTGAAACGAAACTGGATTGCTGAGTCTGCACCACCAACAAAGCCGAAGTGATGCCCTTGGGAGATTGGAACCACTGAATAGCCAACTGTAAAAGAAGAATCAAAGAATTAGAAAAGATCTTATAAAATCAAGAAAACTTTCTAAGTATAGAAATGCGGAGCTAAAGATAACTCCGCGCGAAGCTAAGAAAATAGCCTTGCGTTTTAATAAAATGCGAAGATAAAATGATAGCTTCGCGTTTGAGTAAAAAATGCGGAGCTAAGTTTATAACTCTGCGTTCACACATGCGAAGCTAAGTCTGTAACTTCACGTAGTAATGCGGCAGTTAACAAAAGTAACTCCGCATTTCCAAACGCGAAGATAACGCGATAGCTTCGCGTAGAAGAAGACCAGAGGTCTTCTCCGTCTTCTCTAAGCCATTCAGCCGGAGTACGGCAATTTCGCCGGTGAGAAAGGTGATTGGCCGGTCAAAACCGAGCCAAATCACTCCAAAGTTGTCCTGAAGTGTCCAAATACAGAGGTTCTTACCTCCGATTAGCGCAGTGTGGGCTAACTTGGCGCTGCGGCCACTAGCGCCGGCCGCTGCCGCCACTGCTAGCGCCGGCCGCCGGAGGAGATGAAGTGCAGGAAGAGGTGCTCTTCTTGGGCGCCATTGGTCTTGAAGAAATTGACAAAAAATCGAGGAAAATTGATGGAAAATCGCTCGGGTCGCCTTCGCCTGGATTGCCTGAAGATTCTTGGGCTCTAATCTCTTGGATTCTTCGGATGAAATGAAGAAGAGGAGTTAAGAACCCTATTTAAATAAAAAAGCCCGCCTCTTGGTATTCGGCGCGAGAATCAGAGCAGTTATTGATGAGAACGCGAGGCTATTAGCTTCGCGTGATAAACAAAACGCGAAGATAACATGATGGTTTAACTCCGCATTTCAGTTTGAAAATCCAAAGTATTTCAAAATTTGCTAAAATTCTAAGCCATTTTGAAAACTTTGGAGGGGGTTCTGTTGGCAGTGAAAATTTCTAAGTAAAATAGAGTTTTCCACAATAGAACGTAGAGCTACAGAGGAGCTAACTCTATAGCTCCGCGTCTGGCTATTTTAGCCTCGCATTTGAGCAAAACGCGGAGCTAATCGATAGCTCCGCGTTCTGATAAATCTAGCTTCGCGTTAATTCCGCGTAGCAGATAACTAGAATCTCAAATTGATTGAGATTAAGATTTGGTCTTATCCAAATACCCAAATTGAGTCCGATCAGAATTCTAAATCAAGAGATTTAAATCAAAACTAAAATATTTGATTGGAATCCTTGATGAATACAAATTCTATTTAGATAGAATCTCTCATATGGACCTAAGGCTATAAATACTCCTTTGAGGAAGCCCTAGGGATCTTTTTGGGAGCATATTAGAGAATTCGAGTTACGCATGAGAGCCTTGAATTCGTGAAGATCAGCAGAGAAGATCATCCAAATTCGGCCGGCATCTTCTTCATCCAGAGCAAGAAGACCATCGTGGTCAGATCGTCAAAAGGAACTACTAGTTAGATCCCATCGCCACATAGATCCTACGTTTTATTGTAAAAGAGAGTGATAATATATAAATCCTCTCGTTTGTTTTTTTTCTTGTTCACTTTCATTGTAATCTAAGTTGTATTCAATGGAAGGAAAACAAATTTTTGCTGCGAACACTTGTTAAATGACAGGTACAAATACACATGCAATTAAAAAAGATTAACAGAATAATATAATTCTAACAGATTAAATGCAAATTTTATTTTATAGCATGTTGATAAGTAAAGTTTGTTAGTATTATTTTACTCGATGCATATTTATTGATTTTTGAAGGATTTGAATACAAATCTGTCCTGATTTTTCTAGGTGTTGCTAATGCTCCAAGGCCTCCCATTTTCGGAAGTTTCCAAAGGAGCACACGACTTTTCCTAGTGAACCCACTAGCTAGTTTTTTTTTTTTGTTCGTACTTTCAGTTGGAAAGTAGGTTCACTAGGAAAAATGGTGTCCTCCTTTGGAAACTCCTCCATTTTCCTTTTGGTCTAGGGATGGGCCTCATACAAACCCTTTTCAGATTATGATTATATTTTGGCTGGAGATTGATATAACTTGTCACCGACCAGGCTTGGTACGGTGTACTCACCACATAAGTTATACGAGGAGTCCGCTCAGGAATGGATCAGCGAAGACTTGTAACCAATTATGTACAGTTCTTTCTTTTTATATAGAATATTCAAATTAGCTAAAGATTAACATAGTAAAAGTAATAGTTCGTGATCATAATTCATATCCTATCACACGTTGTCTTGTAGTAATGCGAGGGAGATGTTGAAGGCTGATGACTCTTCCTTGTATGTGCTTGCAGGCGCTTGTGATCTTGTCAAAGGATTCAAAATAATCTTCTGATGCCTATTTATAGGCAAATAGTGGTTCAACCACCTTGCTTCGAGGATTGAAATAGGTATCAACTTTACTTAGAGGATTGTGATGGAAACTGAGTTTGGATGTATCTATAGTTTCCTTCAAGAGATACGGTCAAATATATAGTTTTCTCTTTGGATGGATTGGAATATGTTGATTGAATGTATCTATTAGATTTAATAATCACAAATCAGAGTCAAAATAAATTTTTTGTTAAGTTAGGAATTTGTTGAGATTCTCGATGATAGCCTCGCATATGAAGCAGGCACTAGTCTAAGTGGACGTGAGGCTATTTAACCTCACATGACTCTTGACACGATGCTAAAACTAGCCTCGTGTATGCGGTTTTTCCTCCCTTTTATTCCTTATACAACTATTTGTTAGAAAGAAATTATATGTTTACTCTCTTCTACATCGAAGAAGGTCAAGAGTGGACTCGTTAAGAAGATCATATAAGAGTTTTCAAACTTTTTACCTATTAAAATTCAACACACTTAGGGAGAGATTAATAAATGTGTGCATTGGATCTTCCGTACGAATCCAAAATAAATATTCACAAGATTGTTCAAAATTGACCTGGAGCTACACAATGATAACAATGATAACAATGACATAATAATATGATGTGATCCAGTGAATCACCATGCATCCATGGTGCACTTCAAAATCATTATACAACTTGACAGTACAGTTAAAATATAGTGTTCACATCAATTAGTGTCTACTTTAATCTAGTATTATTTATAGTTATCAATATTGTGTTAACTCTAGTATAGTACATTTCCAATCAATATCCGATCCTTATTCAATTCGAGAGCATGTATAGTTCAAGTTCATCATAATCAAGCTTTGTTTATACAGAGTTTTTAATTCTAACATGTTATCAGAATTTCATTTACTAATTTCAGGGATCTTCTAATGGCATATTATAATAACACTCGATCAAATAAGAGTAAGAAAGTGAGAGCTTTTCTTTGTAAGCACATTCTTAATTAAACAACCAATTTCTTTTAGAACTCTTTTCTAAATACTATATACAATACACAATCATCATCACCAAAAGTTAGTGTTCCAATGTATTATTTATAATTGTTCATTAGTCAATTTTATAACCAAGATTTCATTTAAATTAAGTTTGTAAGATTACCAAATTTTATGTAATTAAATAACACATGATTATATAATCATGTATAAATAAGGGATCCAAAATAATAAAAATAGTGCATAAAAAATTAATTTCAAGTAGTAACCCACCTTAGCCCGAAAATACACTCATTAAATAAGTTTATAGTCAGGCGCCTGATCAAAATCAATATCTACACACAAAAACATTAAAATAATTAAATATGGAGTTTTATGATCTTAGGAAATTTTCTTAAATTTATAAAGGCATGTAAGAAATCCATTAGAAATCCATTTATAGTTACAAAATCTAGTGGATTTGAAATAGAAAGATAGAAAAGTCAGCTTACTGGTGAATAATATGAAGGGATGTATATTTAAATTAGGTTCTTATTAGAGGTAACCTAACTAGATTCGATATGACATAAATTTATTAAAAAGGGGTGGGTCCTACCTCTTGACTGATTCATAGGGAGAAGAAGGAAAAGGAGTTTTGATGAGGGGTGGTCGTTCCAACAATGAGCGATGATGTCGGCAGGCATAATAACATCGACAATAGCTCGGGACTCCAATTGGTCGATTGGAGTTGTTGTTGGTAGCAATGGTTGCTATCGACGGTAGCCGTTGTGGCTGCAGTGGTTACTACCTGTGCATTGCATGTCCGAGCAGTAGAAATGTACTCGCAACGTGGCTCCTCTGATGGTTGGCGGCAATCCAACAGTCAGTAGATGGCAGGACTCCGACAGGTGGTGGAGGAAAGGAAGAGAAGTGGAAGAGAGTTGGATGGTAAGAAGAGTTTTAGGAGATAATTTCAAGGAAATACTATACAGGCTGGAGGGTTTAAAAGGGTTGGAGTGTAGGATTAGAGAGAGAAATTAGTGGATTCTATGGGGATTAAATTTATATTTGAAAGGATAAAAGACATGTGATTGTAGTGATGAATGCGTGTATTGAATGGAAGATTTAAATTTGAAAAATGAATCTAGAATGCAATAATTGTGGTCATATGGTAAATAAAAAGAGGAATTATTAATGGGAGGAGTATGAGGAATTGTGGGATGTAGGAAAAGAGGGATAAATTTTATTTTATATTAGAGTAATTTCTTTTCTTGCTAGTTTAGAAATAATCTTTGTGGGAGTTGACTTTGGGTTCAAATCATAGCATAAGTATTTTTACATAAGAAAATACCTTTTTGGGTTAAGGGCCAGTCAGATGGGCATGGGCTCAATTAAGGGTTAATGACAATTAGACTCGCTGTATTATGAGGAATATAACTTTTCACCCATAAACCTCGAAACTCGCATTATTCCCCTTAGGAATGCTAATGGAGTTTAGTAGGCATATAGGGTTGGGTCCTGTGATGCACACGTGTGGTAAATTATCTTTTTTGCCCCTGATCGAAGTGAGAGGAGAAATAGGGGAATTTGGACTATTAAGTTTATTCCCTACCTCTACCTGCAACCCTGCCCTCTCCTCTCGCTCCCTCCTCACCCACAAAGCCCGCTTCAAGAAGCTCTCTGCCTCCCTCACCTTCAAGAAGAGATCCCAATCCCTCTCTTGAATCTTCAACGCCCTCTGATACCTCCGCCTCCTCTCCAACTCCTCCAATGTCCTCCTCGTCTCTACCGGCGCCAGCCACGATGTGTTTACGCTCCATGCATCTGGCGTTGCCGTGCTCACCATTGTCGATCTCATCGAGTTCTTGTCATTTATGAGGAGATCCGATCCACAAAATCTACCATTTTTTTATTGGGCGTTCGATCTAGGGTTTAGTGATGGATTGGACGTGGTGCTATTTCCGGGGAGGTATGCGAAGGAGATGGAGCGGATGGTGAGAGAGGGTGGGGTGGTGGTGGTCATGGTGGTGGGGAGGGTGGAAGGGGAGGAGGAGGTGGAGGAGCCTATCATTCTGGGCTGCATGGCGCAGGGCTCTCTTGAGAGTTTCTGACAGTCCATTATATTGCAGACCTTTTTCCATTTTATGTTACTCAAAAATGGATGAGCCTGCGAGTAATGCTATTTGCTATGGAAAGTGTTATTGCGGGGCAGGGGGGAGTAATGACGATAATAAAAGAAAACAAACATGTGTACATGCACACATACGAAGAAACATGAGCATTTAAATTGAAATATGTAAATTTTATAAATAGAGAAAAATATGACATGGAATTTTCTGCCCATTGTGGTAGGAAACTAGTGTTAGCACAAGCAAACATACTCATTGCTTGAGAATAATACTAATGATAATGATAAGGGATAAATTATGCGTGTTATCAGGGAAAAATTGAGATTCTTTTGGGAACATTACCTTCAAGTATATATCGATGCCTCAGTACATGCCATCAGTAATCTTTGCTTGTTTTGGAACCCGCTCTGCTAGGGTGATAAAACTTGGAATTGTCAAGTTCTGATCAAATGCAATTTTGTAAGGTGACTCTCCACAATTTTCCCATCACGTTCCATGCTATTAGGAGGAAGAGGGACATATTCATCATCAGAGCAGCTCCCATAAACTTCACTGTAGTTCGTCATGATCCTATGAACTGTATCAGTATCATAGGCAGTATCACCATTAGAGAAAGTTGACTGATATTTCATTCCTTTCTCCTGGCAAAAGACTAACAATCATTTCCAAGTGAGAGAGAGAGAGGGAGAGAGAGGGAGTGAGGGAGTGAGGGAGAGGGAGGGACTGGAGGGAGAGAGGGAGTGAGGGAATGAAACTCTTAAGGAGGGAGAGAGAGAGTGAGGGTATGAAACTCTTAAGGAGGGAGATGAGGGTAAAAAGGAATTAAATAAAAGAGTGCAGTTTTGTTTAAAAGGGGGTGATATATCTAACTATTGACTAATATTGGTAACGGTTCAGGGGCTCAGTACGAGTTTTGAACTTCAAGATTAATAAGTTATACAACCCTCATATTACAGGGGATCTGAGTGTAATTAACCCCTCAATTAAATAATAATAGTAATAATATATTTTTAAATGAATTATGGGCTTTAATATAAAAAATAATACTTTATGGTTATAAAATAATGGTTAATCTGATTCATTTTTAAATTTTATTTTTATATATACATACGGGAAAAAATATTATAAATAAATAAATATTATATCAGGCTAGGGTAGTTACATCTTAGAAAGGAATATGAGTTTTTTTCGAAATAATTTTGAATTCTGATGTCACATCTATCAATTGCGAACTAGCCGTATTTTGATATGCACAAAAGCATGGGAATAATATACATAAAAGTCGTCAAACAAAATAACCTAAAAGCAAATATCTATATCATATGAATACTTTTTTTTTAGTGGATGAAAGCATAGTGTCATATTTTCATTTCAATCAAAATTTGAAATAATACAAAAGAGAGTATTTGAAAATGAGTAGCTTTTGAATAACGGATCAAGAACTACTATTAGTTAGCCAATTCATGGACTATTCAAGTACCAAACTAAATTGGTATTTGAGAGTTCCCAACTGTACAATAAGAGATTCTAGAAAGGCAAGAGAATCTCAGGCAATCTAGTGTTTTATCAGTTTGGTGTGATTTCGACATACTTCTTTCTGGATGTTTCTTGTTGAGATTGGTTGAGAAGTTTTAACATGGCAATTCTCAAATCTTATTTGATTCTCATCATTATTTGAGATCGGTTTTTTTCTAGAGTTTGAGGTTGGAGTTTTTTTCTTGATCATCTACAGTGGCTCATGGTCAATGATCGTTCATAACTACTGATTCCAACCCTTACTGCTCATCTTTTGTTAGGAAATCTTCAAGATTTGGGAAGAATCAAAATAGAATTAATTCAAGCTCAAAAGAGTCGGTTCTATATTCATCATCTGCCATTGACATTGAGTCTCGAGATTTGATTTCTTAGTTAATTCAAATGGAGTTATAAAAGATCAGGTAGAATATATTCCTAACTTGGATAAAATAGGAAATGTTACATGTTGGATAATTTTCTCAAAAATAATGTTTCTTTGGATAATATCGTTCATCAGATTTGAAAACACCAAAAAATTCCCTTTTTTGCCACTTTAGGAGACGATAAAATTGTTTCGGATTTGGGTTGAAACTAAATATGATCTGAAATTCCTAAATAGTGTCATATAAGTTGGAGTTAGTACTGTGTCATGTAACGTTCCTCGGAATTATAGGACAACTTTGGGGAAAAAAAACCATATTCCAATCTCATTTTTTCTAACCCTAATTCTCTTTCGCCAGCATATCTTTCTTCTTAAATTCCTGAAATTGGAGGAAAATTACAGTTATCGTTTGAAGAATCTAAAACGAGGGAGCTCTGTTTTAGATGTAGGAATTGTCAAAATTTTATCGATAACCAATATTTATATTGAGCTACTGATATTATAATTAACAATGTCTAGTGAGATAATTGTTACAATTATTACCATGGGTTTTTGTCTTTTTTTTTTTCCTTTTTCCATATAGATAGAAGTGGACACTAAATAAAAAATGTCTCGAGGATCCTACCATATAAAGTTTTTGTATTAATTTCTCACACTTTGCAACATGCATTACATCATTTGGATAGCATTTGTCAATAATTCTCATGAAAATGGTTTAACCTGTTGATAGTATCCCTTCTCTTCATTTTTTTAAATCAAATTTGGGTGGATGGGGAATAGAGAAATTAGAAGATATATAACGAAAAAGATCACAGAGCTAACAAAAATAAAATAATGGCGCTAGATTCGAACCTAAGGCCTTTTGCCTGCTAAAGAGGCTATGCGCCAACTCAAAGGCCTTGTACTCGCTCAAGAGGCTTTGCGCCAACTCAAAAGGCTTGTGTCCACTATAACAGCTCTTACAAAAAAACATATGTCTGTTCTACAAACTCTTAGGTCTAAGGTTTTGCACCCGCTACAATGGATCCTGAGTTCAAGGCTAACAACCACTGTGATGGATCCTCAACTTAAGGCAGATGGCCGCTTTAAAGGCTTGAGATGACACAAAAGGCCTGCTAAAGAGGCTTACGAACTTACAATAAAAAACCATATTATTTATATTGCCTCAAGGACGGTAGTGTTCAAGAACAACTAAAATTCTTATTGAGAATTTCACTGCATCACAAAACTTGGTTATACCACATGTATAAGAACTTTTCTGAGTGAAAGCAGCAGGGATGGACCCTTTGTGTTCCATTAACGATATGTAATAGAACTAGTACATAAATAAAAGCAAAATAAACACCCGGGTCCAAAGCTTATGCCCGTACAACATAGTAATCTCAGTCAGAAAGATAACAAAAAAAAAAAGTACATAGGTGGTCGTAGGCCCATCATCTCGCATAGCCGCCTTTGTTGCTTCTAGTCCATCCTCCTGCCCTTAATATTCATCTGCTCCTGTGTTAGACTGACATCCTAGATATAGTTCTCCTCCTCATCTGTGATGCAAATTCTCTCTGTCGAATAACTGACGTGTCTAAAGTTATATATCAAAGCGAGATTTGTAAACACATCCATCAAAAGTAAGGGGTAGAACTATTAAATATTCTATTGTTCATTTCTCTCCATAAGTTCCAGCACACTACTGTAACAACTATGTTTGTTAGATATTTGTTGTGTGGGTCAATTCTAATCATGTGCCGATGTCCTCCGTTCATACTGTGTGCATATGTATAAGAACTTTTTAATCTAGTATTGAGAATAGCATGCCATGATGTGGGTGGGGGCTTACGAGAGATGATATAGCTTATTCTCCTCAGATGTTCAAGGAACACGTCATGACGAACTACTACACCTTAGTGTTAGAATAGTGTATGAAAGGGGGGAAATTGGTAAACACTTCCTACGATCTCGACATGCCAAAAACACTATTTTGACTAAGTCATTTACTTCATCTCGCCAGGTCAGGAATATTTTTCTGATATTCCTAATAACTATAACTACTATCTCTTAAAGAGAGACCAAGGTCTTGCTCCCAAGAGGAGAGATCCTATTCATGCTTCCCAGAGCGAATGACCAAGGTCGAGCATCCAAAAGGAGGGAGACCAAGGCCTCGCTTCCAAAGGAGTAGTACAAAAAAATCTCACTGTATAAAAAATTCCCAATAGACAAGGCGTGCAACTAAAAGTTCTCAGCACATGACGCGTGCAATAAAATTTCTCAGTTCTCAATATGCAATGCATGCAACAAAAAATCTCAACATTCAACCCCTGCAACCAAAATTCTCAGCATTTAACACTTGCAACCAAAACTCTTAATGTGCAAATGCACATAAAAAAATTTCAGTGCTAGCGTGAGTAACTAAAATTCTTAACATGCAATGTGTGCAACCAATATTCTCAGCATGCAACAGGTGTAACCAAATTCTCAATGTCCAATGCACGCAACCAAAATTCTTATTGTGCAACTCACACAACAAAAAAATGCTAAGCACAAAAAGCGTTCAAAGAAAATTGTCAACATTGAACGTGTGCAGCTAGGATTCTCAACACACAGCGAACACAACAAAAATACTCAGCATGAAGCAGAATTTTACAGTGTGACGAGAGAGCACAACCAAAATTTTCAGTGCACAATGGGCAAAAACAAAGATTCTTAGAATCTCAGCACTCAAAGCACGCAACAAAAAATTTATTTACGCGATCCGTGCAACAAAAATTCTCATGGTACATGCATAACCATGTTTCTCAATGCATAACGTGTTAACAAAACTTCTCAATGAGTGGTGCATGCAACCAAAGTTCCCAACACACACACGCAGACAAATACTCAAGAGAACACACTAAATAAAAGTTTATAGTGCCAAATACTGCAACCAAAATTCTCTGTGCGCAATGCATCCAATCAAAATTCTCAGCACGCATCTCGGATCGTAAAATTCTTAGCGCTCAATGAATGCAATAAAAGTACTTAGCGCGTTACAATCGCAACAAAAATTCTTAGCATGCAACGATTTTTGAAATTCTTACTATGCGCAGCATGTGCAACCAAAAATTCTCAGAATACAACTTAGGCAACCAAAATTCTTAATGCGCAATGCACGCTACCAAAAATCTTCAACTCGCAACATGCGCAACCAAAATACTCCTTGCGTAAGGTGTGCTTAGCAAAAGTTCTCGTTGCACAGCACGTCAACATAAATTTTCAATGTGTAATGTGCGACAACAAAAGTTCTCAGTGCGCAATGCGCATACTAAAAGTTCTCAGTGGATAAGGCGCCAACATAAATTCTAAGCACATAGCGCACACAAAAAATTGTTAGTACGCAACATGTGTAACAAAAATTCTATAAATTTTGCTTGCGACTTAAAGTGCATGCCACTGGATGCGATAGCAAACACACGCAACTGTTCTACGTTTCATGCAAAACTTCTTAGTATTATCAAAAACATCCTGTGTGAAGCTTCATGCTATTGTTATGGTATCCTATGCAAAATCAAAGACTGCGAAACTGCAAGTAAAGTGAGGTAAAATTAATTTACTCCTACAACTCGCCACTTGTCAATTTTTCCATTACTATTCATATTGTCTCAAAAAATTATGACTCATGTTACTGTTAGAAATTTCTAGGCTCAACAGACTACAAACCCAACTCACATGCTTTATTTGTAGTAACAATACGAGTATTTCTTTTCGAGCGAGAGACATTAATATAGTGTCATTTTGATTTTATTCATTAAAAGTTTGAAATAGTAACAAAGACATGTCATAGGAGCAAGATGAAAATGAATATATAGCTACTAAACAACAAATTCAAGAACTAATATTATTAATTAGACAATTTCGTGGACTATTCAAGTACCAAACTAAATTGAGATTTTTCTATACTAATGAAGGCAATGTCGTAAGCTTTCAGATTTGATTCGAAATTACAGATGCATTTTAAATATGAATACCTAGTTTTTTATTTTATTTTATGTGTGTGCGCGCATGCACACTCGCGAAGATCAAGTCAGAGAAGAGTAGGCGAGAGCCAAACATGCGGTAGCGGACGAAACTGTTGGAGTTGAGGGTTAGCAAGATCCAACTGTTTGATGCTTCCATCCCTAAAATCGAATACTCCTTCATCGAGGTTGGTAATGCCCTCACCACCATTTTTGTTGTTCATGGTGTAGGCTTCCGTATCGTAGACGTTGTAGTCTTCTGTGTAGTAGATGCAGCTGCCTTGTAGATGATCCTGAAAATCCTGCACCCGCAGCGACATTGATCCATTGAATCCCAAGAAATGTGCAAGCTCGCCCACACCCTTAACCTCGTCTAACGTGCTCACTGTGAACATCCTATAGTATGGGAACCGATTGTCGGGGTCTTTGGATCTGGACTTGGACGGCCGTCCAATAATGAGAAAGTCGTGGCCATCGGGCGACTCCACCACCACCAGGTTAGTCCTCAGTGGCTCTGCTTGGGGTGCGCGCAACAAGGGTGTAAGAAGCATGTCAATGCACACGGGTGGTGAGCCGCGGTGGCCAAGATCGAAAATCTCGATGATACCCGTTTCTCCAAGCACGCAGAGGTTCCCTTTGTGGAAGATCATATCGTTATATTTAACGTAGCGTGCATAAGGATTAATAACAGTCCAGAAGGTGTCCCCAGGCCGTGCAAAGGCTATCCACTTGATGGCACCGTAGATTACGGCCACCACGGCGTTGTCATGATCACCTGCGGCCGCACCACCACCGACTATGGCTTTCTTGTAAAATTCATTCTGCATGTCCTGAGCCGATATCTCGAATTCAGTCCCATCTGAGTATCTGCGAGCGATGTAGTGGGTGATGCGACCGTCACAGTCACGCACCGCGTCGATGCAGGGGAGCGCGGCGGTGGGTGGGAGAGGGCCAATGCGGGACGACGCATTGAGAGGGTTGGTGACGTGGAGATTGGCATTGTGGTCGGTTGTGATGAGGAAGCCTTCCGAGGATCCGACGACATGGTGGCCGGAGATGCGAGGGACGCAGATCCGAAAGAGCCTGCGCTCAACGAGGCTGTAGAAATAATAGGAATCTTCGGAAGATGCGGGCCACGTTGAGAAGAACATCAGCCAAGGGATTTGGGGTTTGATCTTTCTCGTTCGTGCCGAGCTGACGAACATTAAGAAGGCCGACCGCCAATGGCTGCAGACTACACCAAAGCGAATCAAATCGAGGACTTCGAGACGGTCTAGAATCTGAAGCAGGATGTCGACGGGAAGGTCTGGAGCATACGGCATCATGATGTTAATCTGTGGAAAAGAGACAGATTGAAAAAGAAACCTGCAATATATATATATATATATATATATATATCACGTAGTTGGGATTGGATTGGAATCCTAGTCTGATGAGGTCTTTCAATTTTGAGATATACTTTGGGACTGGAATTCTAGTCTGATGAGGTCTTTTGATTTTGAGATAAACCTGGATATTGGTGGGACCGAATTTTAATTGGATGTTGATTTGAAATCTAGACATATGTGCCTTGCATCCTAGGATTTTAAAGCAGAGTTGGATTCCGGTTTTTGTTGGAAACAAAATCTATCAAATTAACTCGAAATTTCCTCTTCGGATTCTGAGTTAACTTCGGGACTGGCTGGACTGTAGTCGGCCAGGAGTACATACGCCTCTATATATATATATATATATATATATGACTGGTGACATGACACTGATGCTATGGAGGTGTGAGGACTGTGGACGGACGAGCTATATAATATTGGGTCGATGATCCTTTGGAGCGCCATTACCACAATACATGTCACGAGGCAGCACTCTTGCCAATGATCGGTTGCCATGTACCTATTGCGAGATGAGGGATGAACAGTTTCACAAGGAGCACACCTTTTTTTTTTGTTTTTTTTTTTCTAGTGAACTCATTTAATAACTGTCCAGCCTTTCACTGTAAAATGGACTCACTAGAAAAAGTGGTGCGTTCCTTTGGAAACTCCCATGATAGAGATGCATGATACATCATGTTTGGTTATTTTAATTTTCGCGAGAGTTATATGAGCCACGAGCAAAAGTACAGTAATTTAAAGACTTTTCTTCAAATTTTATCTAGAATCAGAATCTATACCCCTTAACTTATTTAAGATCAAATTTCATGAATTTTGGAATTTATTTACCTTCTCATTAAATAAATACAAAATGTACTGAAAAACCCGTTAATTTTGTATCAATTTGATGGATGACTACATCAAAACTAAAATCCAAGATTTGGGTATGATTGCACCCTAGGGGATAGAGATCATAATCTAAAAAAAAAAAAAAAAAATATTATGGGAGATAGTGGAAATGAACTGCAGCTCAGGTAACTTGGGCGAGATATTAGCTAATTTTCATTATTCTCATATATATATATATATATATATATATATATATATATATATATATATATATATATATATATATATATATATATATAACACTGCTAGTGTTGTGTTTAATACCTTATCATTTCACATCGTATCCCATGCCAAGATAAAGAAGGAGGGTTATGGTAGGTTAGTGACAGTCAGCGTAAAATATTATCACATATTATAATATGAGCCAAATAATAAATTTTGTTGGGATATTTCCTACTGAACGACGCACTATATCGAAGTCTGGGCATAGTGTAAAATGTGTGAGGGTTGCCAGATCATCACCTAGAAACGACGCACCATGTCGGCATCCGGATGTGATGTTAAATGTAAGAGCGTTCCCACGACTTAATGAGCTGGTGAGGGTAAAGAAGTTAGCTCATGAACATACGATTCGATTAGACTTATGAAACATAAATTCTTTTATAGGTAGATTAGTATAGTTAGTTGATGTAATGATTAGAAGGAGGGTTGGTATTTTGTGAGTGAAGGAGACTAAGTGGGTAAGTGAGAAAACTAAACTTATAGAGCTTTGGGGTTATAAAATTTGCTATACAAGCAAAAATAGAAATCATAATGGAATAGGTTTGATCATAAATAAACAACAATTTGGGCATATAGTAGAGGTTAGGAGGAATAGTGATAGAATTTTATTAGTTAAATTTATTTTAGATAGGGAGATTTTTAATGTAATTATTTGTTATGCACCATAAGTAAGACTTAATGAATCTATTAAACATCAATTTTGGGAGGATCTACATTAGATGGTACAAGGAATACCCGCTAGAGAAAACTTTTTTATTGGTGATGACCTCAATGGACACGTAAAAACTAATCGTAATGGGCTTAATAATGTACCTGGAGATTTTAGTTTTGGAGAAAGAAATGAAGCAGATGACTCAATTCTAAACTTTGTTTTATCTTATGATTTGATTCTAGTAAATACTTAGTTCAAAAAGAGATTTTCTCACTTGATTACTTTTAAAAGTGGATCGAGTATGAGCCAAATAGATTTCTTTTTAACTAGGAAGTATAGAAGTAGTTGTATCAATTGTAAGGTAATATAAGGTGATAGTATAATAATACAATATATACGCTTAATTTTAGATATTCGAATTAGAAGGGGACTTAAAAAGACTAAGTATAAGTTCTCTTAACATTAAGTGCTAGTAATTAGATGGTAATCAAAAAAAATTTAGAGATAGAGTAGTATAGGAAACTGATTGGAAGGAGCATGATGTTCCGAATATAACATGGAACAAAATAGCTAGCTGTGTTAGAGAGATAGCTAAACATATATTTGGTGAATCGAGAGCTAGTATACCACCGTGTAAGAACACATCATGTAGAATGAAGGGGTAAAAATGCTATTAAGATCAAGCTGGACCTTTATAGAGATTTAAAGAAGAACAATAATAGAACAAGTTTTGAGAAGTACAAACTAGTTAAGAAAGAAGTTAAGAAAACTGTTCGAGATGCAAAATCTAAATTATACAAATAAGTGTATGAGAAGTTGGACAATAAAGAGATAGAAAAAAATATATACATAATTCTGGAATAAGAACAATAAAGAGATAGAAAAATATATATACATAATTCTGGAATAAGAAAGTGAAAATCTAGAGACTTATGTAATGTAAATTATATTAAGATGAGAATCAAAAGGTTTTAGTTCGAGATAAAAAGATTAAAGGAAGCTGAAGAGATTATTTTGACAGATTATATTATGATAGTTTTATTCAAGTTTTGGGAGACCTTACTGTTCAATGTGAAGATATGAATTATAATTTTATGCGTAGAATTAAAGAATCTGAAGCAAAAGAGGATTTGAAAAGGATGAAATCAAGAAAAAATGTTGGCCTAGATGGGATTCATATTGAGGTATGTAGATACTTCGGAGAGATGGGTATGAAGTGATTAACAGACCTCTTTAATAAAACTTGATAAACGAAAAAAATACCAAATGAATGGAGGAAGAGTACTCTAATACCTCTATATAAAAATAAGGGTAATATTCAGAGTTATTCTAATTATTGTGGAATAAAACTCATGTGTCACACTATGAAGGTTTAGAAAAGAGTAATTGAATATAAATTGAGATAGACTGTTAAAATATTTGAAAACTAATTTGAATTCATCCTTGGGCGATCAACGATAGAAACTACTCATTTATTTCGTCAACTTATTGTTGGTAGTGAAAATTTCTAAATAAAAAGGAATTTTCTACACAGAACGCGAAGCTAACTCCGTAGCTCCGTGTTTGGCTATTTTAGCCTCGCGTTTGAGCAAAATGCGTAGCTAATCCATAGCTTCGCGTTATGATGAATTTAGCTCCACGTTAACTCCGCGTGAGCAGATTTCATTAGAACTCCAAATTGATGTGATTGAGATTTGGGCTTATCCAATACCCAAATTGAGTCCAATTAGAATTCTAAATTGATTGTGATTGAGATTTGGGCTTATCTAATATCCAAATATAGTCCAATCAGAATTTCAAATCAAGAGATTTAAATCAAAACTAAGATATTTGATTAGAATCTTTGATGAATACAAAAACCTTATTTTACTATTCCTATGAAAATCTTTATTCATATTCCTATGGAAACCTTCTATTCCTATTCCTATGGGAACTTTCAAACTAAAGTTTATAAATATCCTCATTGAGGAGACTTTAGAGATGATCAATCAATAATAGATGAATCAATTCATGATCATCAATCTTTAAGAGATCTTTGCAGCATCTTAGAAAATTTGAGTTACGCGTGGGAGTCTTGAATTCATGAAGACCAGAGAAGATCAAGATCAAGTCGGTCGTCATCTTCAAGGAAGAAGATTATCGACGTCAGATCGTCCAAAGGAACTACTTCGATAGATCCCACCGCTACGAGATCCCACGTTTTATTGTAGAAGAGAGCGATAATTATAAATTCTCTCGTTTGTTCTTTTCTTATTCACTTTCGTTGTAATCCAAGTTGTATTCAATGGAAGAAAAGCAAAATTCTGCTATGAATAAACTGGCGACCACAGTGGGAGACATCTCTTTTACCAAAGAAGAGATCGTGGCGCAATCTGACGTCAAGAGGATCGGATCCGACGTGAACATGCTAGTCGTAGAGATCGATCAGCAGAAGTACGAGGAGTATCTCTCTTCTGAGTTAGGTAACCTGACCAAAACTCGACACTATCGTCGCGTGCACTCCAATACCCGAGAATCGGGTAATCAGGTGTCCACCGATAAACAGGGACCCTTGAAGATCGCAGTCATAGAGCCGTTGTTTCGGCAGGAAACCCTAGCAGAGAATGGCCTCTTTACTGCCGAAGAATGCTCGAGAACTGGATTGATAAGAATCCAACTCCGAAACAGAAATTGGAGAGCTAGGCAAAAGGCCCTCAAAGCCCGCATTGAACACGAGGCTAACTTCACATCAAAACGCGAGGCTACAGCCCCTTGCAAACTGGCTTGCGTTAACCGTAAGACCAGCCAATATCGCGATAAACGCAAAACTGCAACTTGCGTTAATCGCAAGAACAAGCCAGCATGTAATTCTCCACACCAGGCTAATACTGAGCTTAGCGATAAACGCGAAGCCAGTAGGACTTGCGTTAATCGCAAGATTTCTGACACTCGCATAAATTGCGAGGATAAACTTCTCATAAAGCCAGCGTGTGAAGATTCTCCATGCGAGGCTAAAACTGAGCCTAGCAATAAACGCGAAGCTAGTAAGACTTGCGTCAATCGCAAGATACTTGACACTCGCGTAAATCGCGAGGGTAAACTTCCCTTAAAGCAAGCATGTGATGGTGATTCTCCACGCGAGGCTAAAACTTAGCTTAGCGTAAATCGTGAAGCCAGTGAAACTTGCGTTAATCGCAAAACTCCTTACCTTTGCGTAAATCGCGAAGATGATTTTCAAACTTGCGTTAATCACAAGAATCACGTTAAACGTGAAGATATGACTTCGTAAATCACAAAGATAAGCCAACGTGCAAGAAGTTTTCTCCACGCGAGGCTAATATTTCAGAAGTTAAACTTCTGCAGAAACGCCAAGCCAGCGTGAAATGCGAGGCTAGCATAAAAAGCGAAGCTAGTAAGACTTGCGTTAATCGCAAGATTTTTGACACTCGCGTAAGTCGCGAGAATAAACTTCTCATAAAGCCAGCATGTGAAGATTCTCCACGCGAGGCTAAAACTGAGCCTAGAGTAAATCGCGAAACCGGTGAAACTTGCATTAATCGCGTGGATGAATGGCAGACTTGCGTTAATTGTAAAAATCGTGTTAAATGCAAAGTTATGACTTGCATCAATCGCAAAAGTAAGCCAGCGTGCAAGAATTTTCTTCCACACGGGTCTAATATTTCAGAAGTTAAACTTCTGTAGAAACACTCAGCCAGCGTAAAAAGCAAGGCTAGCGTACCAAAACGCGAGGCTATTATTCAGCCTAGTATACCAAAACGCGAAGCTATTATTCAGCCTAGCGTACCAAAACGCGAAGCTACTTCTCAGCTCCGCGTAAATCAACCTGAATGCAAAATCAGGATTGATAATCGTCCTATTAGACCAAAACTTGATGATAATGATTCCAAAAAGCTCCAGTGGGCCCCTGGACCCTCTCAACAGATGAGTGGGCCCCACGACTCCGTGTCTAAAGCCACTAACCTCAGAGAATACTTAACAAAGAAAAGAAGCATAAATCAAGTTCAGTCGAATCCTACTTGTCATTGCAAGCAGCTTATGATGGCAGTATCTGCTGTAATGAATAATTATTGCTGCAGCAAGAACAGGGTATCGATATTCAACCGATTAACTGAGATTGACAAAAATCCTATTAAGAAGACAAAAACTGCTCCCAAGAAAAGGAATGGAGAATTGTAACCTCGAATAGCAAAGGCAAAAAAATAGTGGAGAAAGAATATGAGTCAGATGTAGACGATGAAAAATCTCATCATTTCACCCAGCTCAAATCAGGCGCTGTTACTTCTCGAAATTATAAGAAACCTATAAAAGTTTTTTATGATGATGGTAGTAACAATTCAGCTATACCTTTCCCACAATCTTGTACATCTTCCCGGCCACGAAAATCAGCATCACATGTGGTGGACAGGTCCGATGACATTGACCAAAGGATAGAAGCCCAAGAGCAGATGATTCGAGGTCAGCAAAAGGCTATTAATGACCTCAAACTAATTCTTCTAAAAGTGGTCAAAAATACCCAGAAGATAGTCGACGATAAGGCTAAAACTTTCTCGGAACCACCACAAAAAACAAATGAGGAACCACCCTTTAAGACAAATGAAGATAATAAAGAAGAAAAGGCTTATTCGGTGCATGAGGAGATGATAAATATTCCTTTCATGATCTTCATGAAGAGAAGATAGAAAACCTACAGAAGCAACTGGATGCGTTAATGCAAAAGAAAGAGGAATCGGGGGTTTCAAGGCCATATCCGCTTAAGTGGGATTCGCCCCTTATCCAGAAAAATACAAACCGCTCAAGTTAGAGCCAAATGATGGGAAAGGATCCCCCAGTCAGCACATCTACTACTTCTTGTCTCAAGCGGGGCATTTGATGGGTAATGACCCAGTAATGACCAAGGTATTTGTAAATATCTTGCGAGTGCCTGCTTTTACATGGTTTATGCAGCTGCCCCCGGGAACCATAAGCACTTGGTATAATGTCGAGAAACAGTTCTTGGCACGTTTCTTTGAGGATGGTATCGAAATATCGGTTCATTCCCTCCTTCCGACAAAACAAGGAGAAGAAGAAACAGTTAAGAGTTTTATTGAATGCTTTAGGGAAAAATCTGTGTATTGTCGACATGGTATGACCCGAGAAACTCTGGTGAAAACCTATAAGCATAACTTTAGGACTGGCATGCTGATAAGAATGGGAGCTGTAGAGTCTAAGAATTGGAAAGACATGTTAAAGCAGGGAGAGTAGGTGGAAGATATAATTCGCCGGATTGGAACATCTCGTAGCACAAGAAACTCTATAAATAACATGCCATATCCACAGAATCGTAAAAATAAAGGAAAGACTGTGATGGTGTCAGTTGCAGATCCAAAGTCAAGACTTTAGAATCCGAGAGGTGTAGGTCAAAATAGGCCCTGACAAGATAGAACTTATACATTCAAGACAGAGCGGACATGTACTCTATTCCATCTCCACCTTAGAAAGGGCATGTTGAAGCATCCGGAGAATGAAAATCGGAAGATGCTAGTAAAACCAACGACCTTAACTATTGCCTGTACCATCGGATCGTCGAGCACCCAACAAAGGATTGCTATCCTCTTAAGAACCGAATTCAGACATTAATAGAAACCGGTGTCCTCCAGCTTAAAGAAGAACAAAAAGTTTCTACAAATATGACAACTTTGGTAGTTGGAACCAATAAGTTTCCTGCCAAAGCAACCCCTGTACCAGTAGGGAAGCCAATATCGATGCCAAGCATGGGCAACCCGCACTTGCAAGATGGCCCCTTGGGTACGCTCTGAACCACTGCTGAGATCGAGTCGTCCTAATTGACTAGCAGCCGGATTGGACTGGGGTGCCGAAAATATTGTCGATGATAAACATCATGTTACTTCTGCTACTCTCGCTAGCCATTGGAATGGCTAATTAAGTGTTATAGATAAAAAAAATTGCCCAATGCTGTTAAAGTCGCGGGAAGAGGAGATCAAGTTTCTCGTCAACCCTATCATACTAGGGATAAAAGTATGAATCAATTACTTAATACTATTAAAGGCAAAGGAGAGAGGAAATCAATTCCTCAACAACTCATCATGCTGAGGGGAATAGCATGGCTAGCCCAACCCAAACGGTAATTGGTAAAGGCTAATCACATCCGTTGATAACTGGGGGTTTGCTAAAAATCTCATAAATTCTGTCATGTTAAGTTCTTATCTCTAATAGTGAGATGTAGTTCAAGTTACGCGTGAGAGTCTTGAACCGTCTCCACTAAATTATTAGGCATGTGCAATTAAGCGTCTCTGTCAAACGTCAGACATGTGCAATTAAGCGCCTCTGCCAAAATCTGATGATCATGACCCGATCATCTTGGCGTGGGTAGTTCAAGTTACGCATAAGAGTCTTGAATCGCCTCCATCAAAATTTCAAGCATGTGCGATTAGGCACCTCTGCCGAATTTCTTGATCTTAACCTGGCCACCAAATTGAAAATCCAAAGTATTTCAAAATTTGCTGAAGTTCTAAGCCATTTTGAAAACTTTGGAGGGGGTTCTGTTGGCAGTGAAAATTTCTAAATAAAAAGGAATTTTTCACATAGAACGCGAAGCTAACTCTGTAGCTCCGCGTTTGAGCAAAATACGGAGCTAATCCATAGCTCCGCGTTATGGTGAATTTAGCTTTACGTTAACTCCCCGTGAGCAGATTTCATTAGAATTCCAAATTGTTTGTGATTGAGATTTGAGCTTATCTAATGCCCAAATTGAGTCCAATAAGAATTCTAAATTAATTGTGATTGAGATTTGGGCTTATCCAATACCCAAATTGAGTCCAATCAGAATTCTAAATCAAGAGATTCAAATCAAGACTAAGATATTTGATTAGAATTCTTGATGAATACAAAAACTTTATTTTACTATTCCTATAAAAATCTTTATTTCTATTTCTATGGAAACCTTCTATTCCTATTCCTATGGGAACTTTCAAATTAAAATCTATAAATACCCTATTTGAGGAGACTTTAGAGATGATCAATCAATAATAGATGAATCAATTCATGATTATCAATCTTTAAGAGATCTTTTTAGCATCTTAGAGAAGTCGAGTTACGCGTGAGAGCCTTGAATTCGTGAAGACCAGAGAAAATCAAGATCAAGTCGGCCGTCATCTTCAAGGAAGTAGATCATCGACATCAGATCGTCAAAATGAACTACTTCGATGGATCTCACCGCTACGAGATCCCATGTTTTATTGTAAAAGAGAGCGATAATTATAAATCCTCTCGTTTATTCTTTTCTTGTTCACTTTCGTTGTAATCTAAGTTGTATTCAATGGAAGGAAAGAAAAATTCTGCTGCGAACACTTACAGAGCAATTTCGAGAGAGAAATTGATATTTATATATAGTATTTATTGATTTAGAGGAAGTTTATGCTAAGGTACCATGAAAGATATTTTTGTGGACATTGTTGAAGAAAAGAGTCCCTGTTAGTGATAAAATTTCCAAAAATCATAAAAAGAAAAGAACCACCCAGAATGCGGAGCTAACTCCGTAGCTCCGTGTTTGGCTATTTAGCCTCACATTTGAGTAAAATGCGGAGCTAATCAATAGCTCCGCATTCTGGTTTTCTAGCTTCGCGTTCTGACGCGATTAGCTCCGCATAAGCAGATAATCAGAATTCTAAATTGATTGTGATTGAGATTTGGGCTTATCCAATACCCGAATTGAGTCCAATCAGAACTCTAAGTCAAGATATTTAAATCGAAATTAAGATATTTGATTAGAATCCTTGATGAACACAAATTCTATTTAAATAGAAACTCTTATATTGGCCCAAGCCTATAAATACCCTCATGAGAAAGCCTTAGGGGATCTTTTTTGAGCATTAAAAGAGTTCAAGTTACGCGTGAGAGCCTTGAACGAATCAAGATCAATAGAGAAAAATCAAGTCAGCTGTCATCTTCATCAAGAAAGAAGATCATCAACATCAGATCGTCCAAAGGAGCTATTTCGTAGATCTCATCGCTGCGAGAACCCACTATTTTGTAAAAGAGAGCGATAATATATAAATCCTCTCATTTGTTCTTTTCTTTTTCACTTTCGTTGTAATCTAAATTGTATTCAATGGAAAGAGGCATGAATTTTGCTGCGAACAAACCGGCGACCACAGTGGGAGAAGTCTCTTTCACCGAAAAAGAGATCGTGGCGCAATCTGATGTCGAGAGGATCGGATCCGATGTTAACATGCTAGTCGTGGAGATCGACCAGCAGAAGTATGAGGAGTATCTCTCCTCTGAGTCAGGTAACCTGACCGAAATGCGGCGCTATCGTCGCGTGCGCTCCAATACCTGTAAATCGGGTAATCGGAAATCCACCGTTAATCGGAGACCCTTAGAGACCGCGGCCATAGAGCCGTCGTTTGGGCAGGGAACCCTAGCAGAGAATGGCCTCTCTACTGCCGAAGAAGGCTCGGGAACTGGATTAACCAGAACCTAACCCTGGAACAGAAATCAGAGAGTTTGGCGAAAGGCCCTCAAAACCTGCATTAAATGAGAGGCTAATCAGGCAGCAGAACGCGGCTACTTTACCTCACGAACTGGCTTGCGTTAATCGCAAGACCAGTCAGTATCGCATTAAATGCGAAGCTGCAACTTGCGTTAATCGCAAGGACAAGCCAGCGTGTGATTCTCCATGCGAGGCTAAGATTGAGTTTAGAGTTAAACGCGAAGCCAGTAAGACTTGCGTCTGTTCGCCGCAAAAGTTACTTTGCTTCCTTCCATCGAATTAACTTAAATTACAACGGAAGTGAACAAGATATATAAATAACAAACGAGAGGATCTTATACTTCAATCTCTCTCTTTTACAATATAAATGTGGGATCAGTGGCGATGGGATCTGTCAAGCAGTTCCTTTGGACGATCGGTACGTTGAAATCTTCTCTTTTGAAGATATCGGCCGACTGTAGACGATCTTCTTGGTCTTTGCTCTTCACGAATCCAAGGCTCTATGCGTAACTTGAATTCTCTGAGAGGAAGATGATCACAAAAAGGCTTCAAGGCTCTCTCGCGTACTTGAATTGCCAAAGGATCATAAAGAAGTTTTCAGAGGTCAAAAGGAAGACTCTCGCCGAAAAAGAGAGTTTTACCAGCCGAAGAACCCCACCCCTAGGGTTTCACCGAGAAGGTATTTATATCCCTAGGATGATTTGAGAGTTTCTATCTGAATAGAATTTACTCTCCTCAAGGATTCCAATATTTAATATTGATTTAAATCTCTTGATTTAAAATTCTGATTGGACTTGATTTGGTATTTGGATAAGCCCAAATCATAATCTCAATCAACTTGAGATTCTGGTTATCTGCTCATGTGGAGCTTTAATCGCATCAAAACGCGGTGCTAAATAACCAGAATGCGGAGCTAACGCGGATCTATTATCATCTCTGCGTTTACTCAAACGCGAGGCTAAAAATAACCAGACGCGGGGCTATGGATTAGCTCCGCGTTCTGTTGTGGAAAGTCCTTTTTACTTAGAAATTTTCACTGCCAACAGAACCCCCTCCAAAGTTTTCAAAATGGCTTAGAACTTCGCAAATTTTGAAATACTTTGGATCTTCAAACTGAAACGCGGAGTTAGAATACCAAGTCTTATTCGCGTTATGCTCGCTTATGCGGAGCTAATCGGCTTCACTTCATTTTCAGTGAAATGAGTAATTGCTTCATTAATTACTCCGAATTTCTGCGCCTAATACTAAGCGACGGAAATCTTGTTTAAATAGAGCTTCTTGGCTCATCTTCTTCTTCATTCGAAGATTTTGAAGAGTTCCCAACTCCTGCAATCGAGTGAGCGATGTCAATGAGCGATCTTTAATTGATCTCCCTTTAACTCTCCATAGATTTTCATCATTAGGATGTCACTCCAGAAGAGTTTCGCTTTATGCATGTTGGCCGGCGTTAATGGCAGCGGCCGTGGAAGTAGACGCGACGGTGAACTAGTCTATGCAGCATCTTCCGAAGGTAAAGACCTTAACTCTTGGGCTTCTAAGAACCATTTTGAGATGTTTTGGCTCGGTTTAATCCGGCCAATTGTTTGCTTTACCGGCGAGATCGCCGTTCTCCGGCCGTAAGGCTTGAAGGAGAAGGAGAAGTCAGAGAGGAACTCTGATATTTCTCTACGCGAAGTTATCGCGTCATCCCTGCGCTTGAAACGCGGGGCTTATCTGACTAGCAGTCGTGATGAATCTGCGAGGCTATCTTTGATTAGCAATCGCGATGAATCTGCGAGGCTATCTTTGATTAGCAGTCACGATGAATCTACGAGGCTATCTTTGATTAGCAGTCGCGAGGAATCGCGAGGCTATCTTTGATTAGCAGTCGCTTGATGTTGCGAAGCTATGAAAGAGAAGGAAATAATAGAGAGAAACTCTATCCCTCTTTTACGCGAAGTTATCGCGTCATCCTCCGCGTTTGAAGCGCGAGGCTATTTCTTTAACTGCACGGGGAGTTAGTTTAGCTCCGCGCTTTCACACTTTTAGAAATTCTGTTTCTTTTGCAGTAAGTCCGATCCTTTCTGAAGAGGAGTGTATGTGGGTCCATCGATCTTCATCAGCAAAAGTAACTCTAAGGAAGCCAGAAGCATATGCTTTACAACATAGTTGCAGATTTCAAGCTCTAGCTCCTGGAGATAAACTTTTGAAGGAGCTACAAGCTCAAGTAAGGGCTTGCGGTACTTCCCTTTCCTCTCGTGCTTCATTTCAGATGACAGATCCAAATTGACATTTGCAGAGGAGATCTTTTGCATGTGAACCAGGGAACTGAGCTTCAACACCCCGTAGAAAAATCTCACCGTTAGATTATTGATGAGTTGATGAATATGTAGAAGTTTTCAGGAGAGCTATAACTCCTTCTTTGTAATCTCTTGCTTCATGAATAAAGATAAATTATTTTCCTCTCTATCTGTCGGCTTCAAGAGTCTTGCTCGCTCAACAAATAGATGGTTAATAATTCTGGTAAAATAATCTAAGGCTCTTCTGCGTAACTTAGATCATTAATACCTGAAGTCATCGGATAGGAATCATCTTTAACTTAGCCAAAAATCCAAGTTTTTCATGAGAACGCGAAGCTAAAATACCAAGTTATCTTTGCGTTTCACGGAGTTGCGCAGAATATCGCGGAGTTAATATCTTCACTTTTTCTTTATCACGCGAGGCTAATAGCTCCGCGTTTTGGAGAGTAACTGATCAGTCATTTTCTCTGAAATCTGCACCGAATTTCAAGAGGCGGTTTCCCTCATTTAAATGAAATCTCTATTCATTTTCTTCTCACTTCACTTGAGAATTTTCCACAGATCTCAGAGGTTTAAGCGATTAGAGCTCAGGCGACCCGAGCGTTCTCCGACCGGTTTTCTCCAAATTTTCCGTCGATTTCATTCGATTTTCACAAGTAATGGCGCCCAAGACTCGTGCTACCTCCCGCGCAGCTCCGTCATCGTCAATTGGTGCTAGCAGTGGTGGCGACGATCGTGGCGACAAGGCGCCCGCCCACATTTCGCCCATCGGGGGTAAGAATCTTTCTATCGAGAGTCTTCAGGAGATTTTAGAATGATTTGGTTGAGTTCTAACCAGTTAATCATTTCTTCCATCGGCGAGATCGCCGTACTCCGGCCATAAGGCTTGGAGAAGAAGAAAAGCCTCTGGCTTTCTTCTCACGCGAAGTTATCGCGTCATCCTCGCGTTTCAAAACGCGGGGCTATTTTAAGTAGCAGTCGCGCTGAAACGCGAGGCTATTTTAAGGTAGCAGTCGCGCTGAAACGCGAGGCTATTTTAAGTAGCAGTCGCGCTGAAACGCTAGGCTATTTTAAGTAGCAGTCGCGCTGAAACGCGAGATTATTTTTAGTAGCAGTCGCGCTGAAATGCGAAGCTATTTTGACTTCTGCGCGGTCTAATTTTTAGCTTCGCGCATTCTAATTTTTAGCTTCGCGCGTCCATACTTAGGGAAATTTTCTGTCTTATAGAAACTTCTCTAACTCTGCTTTCTTTTTGCAGTAGGGTATTCGATGGAAGCTCTCCCCCACAAGAACTACTTCGGCTTTGCTGGGGGTTCTGATCCTTCCGATCAATTTCGCTTCACCACTATCTTGGCTTCATATAAGCCAGACCCGAAGGAGCACAAGGAGAAGTTGATCAAGTATCACCCCACTACTTCGTGGGAAATTATAACTGATGCAGCCTTCGAAACTTTGAATAGAGAGGCGATGGAGAAACCGGCCTTCCTCTTTGGAGACCAGATGGATCAATCAGATGAGATCCTCTTTGAGGAGGAGTGCGTTTGGTTATATAACTCAGGCGAAATGCTGATGTTTCTGCCTAGAATGGATCGTAGCTATCCCCTGGTCTATCTTCAGAGACTGGCGATGCCTCGGGCGTTAAAGTGCTGACTAACTCAAGAGCAAGATGGCGTCCCAATGGGCAAATTTGGTGCACAAGGGGTTTATCAAGATGGTCCCCCTAGATGCATTACTGGCTTGCTTCCAGGCCGATTTGGCAAGGAGCTTCCAGTAGGAGAAGTCCCATCCCGCGCACGAACTTTCTTAAGTGAGTTCCTGGCGAAGGATGGTCAGTACCCGGCTAGCGACTTTAGGATGCCTGGCTGGGTTTATTCTTCTAGTAATATGTGGTGGGCTCGCCTTGTTCAGTACATGTTGGATTCCCACGAGCCCATCTTAAAGGATATCGGCTTATATAGAACCATCAGGAACGTCAAGTTCGGGTTCCCCCAGAGTGCTTATCAGTTCTTCTGCCTCTTGGAGATGTACAACCCCGAGACCTGCATTCTCTTTACACCAGTGGGTGAGCTAGGGTTCGCTCTCCACGAGATGTTCGAAGTTTCCGGGCTTTCCATGGGTGAAGTCCCCTATGAAGAATACATCCCTTCCACCGAGGAGTTAAACATATTGATGACTAAGGATGAACGTGTCTATGCCACATACTGGGAGATGATGTGCCATTATCGTATTTGTGCTGACCTGGCAGGTGTGCGTAATCATGGTATCGGTCACAAGAAATGGGCCGAATACCTTTTTACCAACTTGAATTCTAAGGATAGCTCGACAACTATCCATGGCCATCCTCCTATCTCCATCTCAGAAATCGATTAACGTATAGTCAGGGGCCGTTACTTATTATATTATACCACTGACTCCAATGAGAATGGATACGGTCCTGGCACTTCATTCAAGAGCTACCATTATCAAGCCTACTTTCCGGTCTCCAACAGAGGTCTCATTGCCAGGTTTTTGATGCTGTGGCTGAAGAGATGCGTCGTGCCGTCATTGCCCAAGGAAGCAATCGCAATGACCGTGGTATATCCAGCAGTTCTTCTCGCATATGGCCGACCCCTTGGACTTCTTCCTGCTATTGTGTGCAATCTGCAACATGGATTGCGGACACTCTGTCATGATTTTCTCCCCGCTGATAAGGTCAAGGGGAAAGGAAAGGGCAAATCGAAGGAGACTGCCCAGCCGAAGACTCCAAACCCTAGGGTGGAGGTTCCTTATACTTATCTGATGGCATGGCTCGTTTTGCACTGCCCCTCTCTGATGAGTGCGGCTGAACGCCGTTCTGGTGAAAAGTGCTTCTTTGTGGAGTTGTATGAACGCTTTTCATGGAAGCACAATTATATATCCCAAATTCGGAAGACTCTTCGTAGCTTTCAGAACTATGAGATCTTCCGGTGTTTTCCTGACTTTCCCGGCGGAGGATATGGGTTGAGACTGAAGGATGCTGTGGGAGCAGATAATTTTACTGCTTTATCTGCGGGAGCGTGTACGCCCGAAAATTGAATCTTTGATTCCATTGAAAAATTATTTGATTACAACGAAGATTTGAGATTACAAAAATTCCGAGGAATTACAAGAACGGGAATATTAATTTATTCCCTTTTTTTCGTGGGTTCGGGTGGCGATGGAGTCTCGTTGATGCCTCCGTTGACCGTCCGACTGGAAGAGATGGCTCTGCTCTGCTTCTCAATTTCTCGAGCTCGCCCGAAATCTTTCCAAAGTCCAAGAATCCAAAAGTCCTCTCTCCGGTTAAATTTCTGTATTTTATAAACCGAAGAAGCTTGAAATCCGGCTCGATTCCTCCTGAAAAATCGGATCACGGGATATCAGGAAAATAAAATAGGAAATAAAACAACGGAAAACAACGAAAAACAACCCGCGGGTGGCAACTCGCGGGATCGCCCCCGCGGGTTGCCACCCGCGGGAGTCCTCCTGTGGGTGGCAACCCGCGGGGGCTCCCGCGGGTTGCAACCCGCTGGCGCACCCGCGGGTTGCATCCCGCGGGGGTTCCTGCGGGTGGCAACCCGCGGGTGCTCCCGCGGGTTGCAACCCGCGGGTGCGCCCGCGGGTTGCAACCCGAAGGTACTCCCGCGGGTGCAACCCGCGGGTGTGCCCACTTAGCAAATTTCAATTTTTTTTTTTTTTTTTTGGTATCTACATAAACCCCTCCAAAGTTTTTGAAGTTCTGTATTGAACCGTACTGAATTTCGAAATACTTTGGATTCTTTAATTTTGGTTATAGACGTTTTAAAAGATTTGGTCGATAGAGATAACTCTTAATATATTTATTTATTCCATAACAGGCAGAGGTATGATTTTAACGTACTCATTAGAGGACAAGCAGAGGTATAATGTTAACGTGCTTATTTTAGGTCAAGCAGAGGTATAATATTAACGTGCTTATTTTAATCCTAACCGTTCAGTGACATCTAGTATGACGAATCAGGAAAAGACAGAGGTGACATTAAACGTGTCTTGGAGCTTAACCTATTCAGAGGATCTGGTCGTGATAGGGACAAGCTGACTAAACAGAGGTGATAGTTAACGTATTTAGTTTTGGAATCCGACTATCAGAGGTAACTGTTAACTTGATAGGGAGATGATTTTCTTCAGAGGTGATTTTCAACTTAACGATATCAAAAGCACGTTCATCAGAGGTTGTAATGTTGGACTTGATGAAGTGTGAATTTTCTTTTCTGTCAGAGGTGAAATCTTAACGTGACAGGGGATCGATTTAATTAGGATTTTATCTCTTTTGATTTTGAATTATGATGTCAGAGGTATGATTTTAACTTGACAAATATTTTGGAGTGTCGCTTGCTCTGTTAGAGCAAAATGACAAGAAAAGTTTTGCTGTCAGAAGTGAAATCTTAACGTGACAGGAGATTTATCTGATTAGGATTTTTAGCAAACTCCCAGCTATCAACGGGTTTGATTTGTCTTTACCAACTACCGTTTGAGTCGGGCTAGCCATGCTATTCCCCTCAGCATGGTGAGTTGTCAAGGATTTCGTTTGGGTTTAAATACCAAACTTTTTCTCTTCCCTTTGCCTTAGCAGCTTAGTTCAGTGATGTATTCTTATATTCGGATAAGAATACTGTTGTGACAGATTTGTCGTGGGATTTTTAGCAAACCCCCAGCTATCAACGGGTTTGATTTTGCCTTTACAAACTACCGATTGAGTTGGGCTAGCCATGCTATTCCCCTCAGCATGGTGAGTTGTCAAGGATTTCGTTTGGGCTTAAATGCCAAACTTTTTCTCTTCCCTTTGCCTTAGCAGCTTAGGGTGATTCATGCCTTTTACCCCCAACATGGTGGGGTTGGCGAGAATTTTATTCTCTTCCCGTAGTCTTGTCGGCGTTGGGTAATTCATACTTATTACCCCCAGTACGGTGGGGTTGGCAAGAAATTTATTCTCTTCCCGTAGCCTTGTCGGCGTTGGGTGATTCATTTTTTTTAACCCCAGTATGATGGGGTTGGCGAGAAATTTATTCTCTCCCCGTAACCTTGTCGGCGTTGGGTGGTTCATACTTATTACCCCCAGTATGATGGGGTTGGCGAGAAATTTATTCTCTTCCCGTAGCTTTAGCGGCGTTGGACAATTCATACTTTTTACCCCCAGTATGGTGGGGTTGGCGAGAAATTTATTCTCTTCCCGTAGCTTTAGCGGCGTTGGGCAATTCATACTTTTTACCCCCAGTATGGTGGGGTTGGCGAGAAATTTATTCTCTTCCCGTAGCTTTAGCGGCGTTGGGCAATTCATACTTTTTACCCCCAGTATGGTGGGGTTGGCGAGAAATTTATTCTTTTCCCGTAGCCTTGTCGGCGTTGGGTGGTTCATACTTATTACCCCCAGTATGATGGGGTTGGCGAGAAATTTATTCTCTTCCCGTAGCCTTGTCGGCGTTGGGTGATTCATTTTTTTTTTTTTTTGATGTTTTTTCTTTTTTCTTCTTTATATATATATATATATATATATATATATATATATATATATATATATATATATATATATATATATATATATATATATATATATATATATATATATGGGGGTTTAAATTAACCGCCTTGAGCCCATTTTTTGGGAATTGTTGTGAGCCCAAGTGGTACCTTTAGACCTCACACATTAAATGTGTCGGAGTTAGCTCTAACTCTTTTTTTGTTCAGCTTTGAGCTGAACTGCTCCAGCGTCAATCAACGCTTGAATTTTATCTTTTAAGATAAAATAATTTTTTGTGGGGTGACCTACAATCTGATGGTACAGGCAGTAATTTGGATCGTTTGTTTTTCCTACTTCTTCAGGTCTCTTGCTCTCCGGCAATTTAAGCATCTTGCGTTTGTTGAGCAGATTGAACATAGTAGCAGTATGTTCATCCTTGAACGAATACTGCTTTTGAAGTCTGGGCGACTTTGCTGTGTTGCTTGTAGTTGGCCATGGTTTCTACTTCGGTGTACTTTCTACCGCCATTGCCGTTATGTCTTTCCCTTTTGAACGGGAAAAATGGAATGGAGATTCGTTTGCACCGTCTCCGGTTGCAGACTGTTGCATTTCGAGACGTCGAAGTATTTCTTCGGCCTGTTCGCCCTGCTTAAGCAGATCCTTCCATGACTTGGATTCGACCGAACCCATCTTGTCTAAGATATCGGTCAACAAGTTATGTCTGCAGGTTTCCACAAGCGTATCCTGCGTCATGCCATGTGGGCATCGAACGGAAAGTTCTCGGAACCGCTCGACATAAGTTTTGACCGTTTCGCCTTCTTCTTACTTCGCTGCTAGCAAAGATAATATGGAGACTTCTGTATCATCTTCAAAGAATCGGGCTAGGAACTCACGTTCTACATCAGCCCAAGATTTAATTGTTCCCTGGGGTAGCTGCATGAACCAAGTAAATGCGGGCCCTCGTAAAGTGCTCGCAAATATCTTAATCACAGTCGGATCATTCCCCATGAGATGTCCTGTCTGCGACAGGAAGTAGAAGATATGCTGTTGCGGCGAACCTCTACCGTCGAATGACTGAAGATTCAACGGTTTGTATTTTGCAGGGCAAGGTACAGTCTCCCATTCTATAGGATAAGGACGGACTACTCCCACTTCTTGCAGTTTCCTTCGATGAAGAAGAGCTTGTAGTTGATTCTCCATCTTCTCTATTTTCTCTGCGTGAGGATTGAGGATAACTTTCACTTCCTCTTCCTCTCTTGAATGAGGAGGCACTTCTTCATTTTCGTCTTCGCTGTCTTCATTTATTTGGACAGGCCGTTTTCCTTTCTGCCGACTAGAAATGGACGACGAGAATTGGTTCCTCCTAGTTTGAGCTAACAACTCAATTAAAAGTTGTTTCATTTCTGCCGACTAGAAATGGACGACGAGAATTGGTTCCTCTTGCTGTTCGAGACGTTTTTCTTGTCTCTCAAGCCTTTCAGAGACTTCTTCTAGAAGCGCGCCCTCTGGTTCGATAGAAACTCCTTTCGATTCTGGAGTGATTTCCTTATCCGAAGGGTTGTTTCCGACCACCTTTTTGCCTTTATTAACCATATTTGATGAGGCAGCAGGTAGATCGGTTCCAGAGTACGCCTTTTTCACTGTCCGTATTCTTTTAGGTTCGGTGATCCGCTCAAAAACGGATAGTCTCGGATGGCACTCGCAGTTTGACAGAACAGTTGAGATTAACTGTTCGCATTGGCATTGAGGAGTATTCTGTGCAGAGTTCTTCTTCCAATTGAGGAATTCTCTCAAGTCTTGAGGTATCTTCTCGTCTCTATTTGCATCTTGACGTATTTTGCATCTCAAATTTGGTTCATAATACTGGAGAGTTTGTAATATTTCAGGGCTGAGCTCTTTTCCAGCATTAGATTGTTCTCCAACCCTTCTGCGGATTCTTCTGGAGTGTGTGCTGGCTTGCGCAGTTGTACGGGCCTCGTACGCATCTGACTTGTTCTTCGGGATTTGGAGGATTCTATCATGAATATGTTCATCCGAAGAGAAATTTGAAGACCTATCCTCAGGTGAGTTCATGAGCACATCCTTATATTTGTTTGTAGAGGAACGAGATGGTACACCTGAGAGAGTAACCAAAAAGTTAGATGTTCGCTGTGTGCTCACTGCGCGTGTGCCCGAATAGACACCAGAACCAACCCTTGATTTTTTCTGCGGAGTGCAACCCACGGGTTGCAACTTGCGGTGTGCAACCCGCGGTTGGAACCACGGGTTTGCACCCGCGGTTGCAACCGCGGGGTTGCACCCGCGGGGTGCAACCCGCGGTTGGAACCGCGGGTTTCCACCCGCGGTTGCAACCCGCGGTTGGAACCGCGGGTTTCCACCCGCGGTTGCAACCGCGGGGTTGCACCCGTGGGGTGCAACCCGCGGTTGGAACCGCTGGTTTCCACCCGCGGTTGCAACCGCGAGGTTGCCCCCGCGGGGTGCAACCCGCGGTTGGAACCGCGGGTTTCCACCCGCGGTTGCAACCTCGGGGTTGCCCCCGTGCGGCGGATTTTTATTTTTGAAATTTTTCTTCTCTGATATTTCCTGATCTGGATTTTCTGACCGTAATTTTCCAGAGGCACTGTTGAGGCGGGCCCGCTGGGCTTTACGCCTCAGGTTTCTCTTCTGAGAGCGGGTCAGGGACTGTTTGACTTTTGGCTTGACTTTGGAATGGGCGATAACGCCGTGTTCTTGACAGACGATGACGTCCTGTCAGTTCGAACGGGCGATGACACATCATAAATTCTCATAGGCGATGACGCCTTTCCGGTGGGCGATGACGCCTCACCTTTTTTCATCGTCACCCGGCGATGACGCTTAGGCTCCGAATCAGAGGAAGAAAGAAATTCCTCATATTTTTGCTGGTCAACTTCTATGACCAGCGTCTCAACCATTGAGCCAATCGGCACCCGGTCGGACTGCGCCACCAGATTCTCTGTGGTAAACAGAGGGGCTCCCACTGTGGTCGCCAGTTCTTGTACGCCCGAAAATTGAATCTTTGATTCCATTGAAAAATTATTTGATTACAACGAAGATTTGAGATTACAAAAATTCTGAGGAATTACAAGAACGGGAATATTAATTTATTCCCTTTTTTTCGTGGGTTCGGGTGGCGATGGAGTCTCGTTGATGCCTCCGTTGACTGTCCGACTGGAAGAGATGGCTCTGCTACGCTTCTCAATTTCTCGAGCTCGCCCGAAATCTTCCCAAAGTCTAAGAATCCAAAAGTCCTCTCTCCGGTTAAATTTCTGTATTTTATAAACCGAAGAAGCTTGAAATCCGGCTCGATTCCTCCTGAAAAAGCGGATCACGGGATATCAGGAAAATAAAATAGGAAATAAAACAACGGAAAACAACGAAAAACAACCTGCGGGTGGCAACCCGTGGGATCGCCCCCGCGGGTTGCCACCCGCGGGAATCCTCCCGCGGGTGGCAACCCGCGGGGATCCTCCCGCGGGTGGCAACCCGCGGGTGCTCCCGCGGGTAGCAACCCGCGGGTGCTCCCGCGGGTGCTCCCGCGGGTGTGCCGACTTAGCAAATTTCAATTTTTTTTTTTTGGTATCTACAGAGCGTTCTGGTGGCTCCTCAACATCCGTCCCGGACACTTGGTATATCGTCAAGATATCAAGTGTCTAATTGAACCGTACATCCCAAGTCGCTTTGCTCGCCAGTTCGGATACTCTCAACTCTTCGTGGGTAATCCGAACAAGAATCTTGCTTACGAGGGGAACTTGTACGAAGGTGCCCGTGGCTGGTTCCATTTTGTGGCGGGCGGAACCGAAGCTGAATTCACCTTACCCCAGAAGTCTCCAGAACTGGCAATGACCCTCAGCTTCTGCACATGGTTTAGCATTGCAAATGCTGACGTGCCCGGCTTCTCTTCCAACCGCAGTTGTTGCAAGGAGATCGAGGCCTTCTACATTAGCCGTCAGGGTGCTTCTAAAGTGAGAATAAAAGGAATGGAAGAATTTCTTGGCGCCACGGCTGAGCCTTCAGACGCCAGCGAGTCCGACGATGATGACGATAATGATGATGATAACACCGGTGTTGGAGGTGCTCCCCAACCTGTTGTTACTCAACCCTGTAGTCCAACTCTCAAACGCCGAGGTGCCTTAAAGAAAAGGCCTAGTAAGAAGCAGAAGTTGGCCCATAAAACTTTGATAGCCCCCCAAGAAGTGGCTGTCAAACTTGCTTCAGACTTATTGGCTTCAGCTATACCCCTAGCGTCGGCAAGGGAGGATGAACCTGCTAAAGCTCCAAATGTCGCCGAGGTTTCGGTTTCTCCGACCGTAGAGCCTGCTGCACAATCTGCAGCGCAACCAACGGGTAGCAAGACGGGTACATTGTTGGAAACGACAGTGGCTCCCCCTTCAAGTCCGACAACTGGACTTGTGTCCCCTGGTATGGCTCTTAGTGCTTTATCTTTTACCCATTATTATTTTACTGTAACATCACTTTTCTTGTTTTCTGAGATGCAGGTGGTCAACTCCTCTTGCCTAGGCATTCTACTACTCAGGGGGAGTCTGATGAAAGGGTGGACCATTGGGGCGCTACTGGCTCAGTGGGTGGTTCGGCAAATGAATTTGACGCTGACTATTTCACGCCGACCACATGTCCAATTTCCTCATCAATTCCTCCCATTGATGAATTAGGGAGTGATGAAAGAACAAAAGTTATTATTGCGGCCGCAGCAAGAGAGGCCACACCGTCTCCAAGTATGCCGTTTCCAACACCACCAGCTTGCTCCGGGGAGACTTTTCCAGTGATCTTCGGTGCACCTTCTGCTCCTCAGTCAGCGGTGCTAACATCGTCTATCCTTGTGGCTGCTGTGACACCTGCAACTCCTCCTGCTTCAAGTCTTCCAGCAGGGGATGAGGATAATTTGAAGTTCTCGTTCGAAGCCACTTCCGCAAGTAGGGGAGCTTCTGGTGGAAATACTCTCTCATCTTCTCCTGTAGGTGGCGCTGCCCAGGTGATCTGTACTAGTGCCGCTTCCCTTCAGATTCCCAGTTCTTCTATATCTGCATTGGCTTTACTGGTTCCCCACATCATGAATCTGGTACAAGGACGGGCTTCTTCTTCAACTCCGGTAGCCACTGCTCCCCTTCCCGTAATATCTCCCTTGGCATTACCCGCTTTGCCTGCTGACACTTCAAATCCTCTTGAAGAACTTTTCAACTTCAGTGTCGTTGATTTTATGCGTTTGCTAAGGAGATGTATCGAGATGGTCCTTGCTGGCCACGATTTTTTCAACTTCGCACGCCCAATGTTATTCCGCTATCTGGAAAATATTGAAAAAGTTGGGGGACGAGATCGAGCAGCTCCTTATCGGGCCCGCCTTGCAGTCTTAGAAGAGCAGGTGACCACGCTACACATGCTCCGTCAGGCGGATGTGGAGGCGATCACTGAGATAGAACTGGCGCGGCTTCGGGCGGAATCAACATCGCGTAGAAATGCTTTAAGGCAGCAGGAAGAGAGATGGTCTCAGGAGCTGACAGAGCTCGAAGTCAGCCGGGAATCCATTCTTGGAGATCTGAGGAGGGTGGACTCTGAGATTGGGGAGAGTCAGGCTGCCATCTCTAGAGCCCAGGAAACGATCGCTAGAGCTCGCGCCATCTTGATAGACAATGAATTCCGATTATGGGAGTCTGTCAAGAATCGGGAAATGTTGCTTCTCCAACAAGAACAGGTCAAGCAGGAGGAGACGGCCAGGAGCCGTGCCATTGAAGAGTCTCGTCAGCAGCAACTTGCAATAAATGACGATGAGCTGCGTAGACAGGCTCAATATACCGTGGAGTCATCTCATCGTCGAAATTTGGATGAGACGATAAATAAATTGAAACTCCTGGGAGACCCATAGTTTCCTCTCTCTATTCTTTCATTTTTCTTGTAATAAGAACTTCATAAACGGGAGAGAGATAACCTTTGATGGTCCTTCAAATTCTTCTTGTATCTTCACCCTTTTAATAAAGATGATTCTTTTGACTCTTTTATTTGCCCGCTTCAAAACAGATTTTCTTGCCCAACAAATAACTTTTTGTCAAAATGATTTATCTCTCTGTATAGTTTTATGCACAATTTTCAGAACCATACTGTCAGAGGTAAGAATTTAACATGACAGGGTTTATGGGATTTTTAGCAAACCCCCAGCTATCAACGGATTTGATTAACATTTACCAACTACCGTTTGAGTTGGACTAACCATGTTATTCCCCTCAACATGGTGAGTTGTCGAGGATTTCGTTTGGGCTTAAATGCCAAACTTTTCCTCTTCCCTTTACCTTATCGGTATTAGGTAATTCATACTTTTTACCCCCAGCATGAAGGGGTTGGCGAGAAACTGGTTCTCTTCCCATTGCCTAATCGGCGTTGGGCAATTCATACTTTTACCCTAGTATGAGGGGTTGGCGAGAAACTGGTTCTCTTCCCATTGCCTAATCGGCATTGGGTAATTCATTACCTTTTAGGTCAGAGGCGCTCAACTGCGCATACCTAAAAGAAAGATTGGAGGCCGTTCAAACTTGAGAACTAAGCACACCATGTTTAGGTCAGAGGCGCCAAACTGTGCATGCCTAAGAAAAGACTGGAAGTGGTTCAAACTTGAGAACCAAACAGCAGGCGGTTCAAGGCTCTCTCGCGTAACTTGAACTGGGCACACCAAACACACCAGGTTTAGGTCAGAGGCGCCAAACTGCGCATGCCTAAGAAAAAGACTGGAGGAGGTTCAAACTTGAGAACCAAATAGGAGGCGGTTCAAGGCTCTCTCGCGTAACTTGAACTGGGCACACCAAACACACCAGGTTTAGGTCAGAGGCGCCAAACTACGCATGCCTAAGAAAAAACTGGAGGTGGTTCAAACTTGAGAATCAAACACACCAGGTTTAGGTCAGAGGCGCCAAATTACGCATGCCTAAGAAAAGACTGGAGGTGGTTCAAACTTGAGAACCAAACACACCAGGTTTAGGTCAGAGGCGCCAAACTGCGCATGCCTAAGAAAAAGACTGGAGGTGGTTCAAACTTGAGAACCAAACAGGAGACGGTTCAAGGCTCTCTTGCGTAACTTGAACTGGGCACACAAACACATCAGGTTTAGGTCAGAGGCGCCAAACTGCGCATGCCTAAGAAAAGACTGGAGGTGGTTCAAACTTGAGAACCAAACAGGAGACGGTTCAAGGCTCTCTCGCGTAACTTGAACTGGGCACACCAAACACACCAGGTTTAGGTCAGAGGCGCCAAACTGCGCATGTCTAAGAAAAATACTGGAGGTGGTTCAAATTTGAGAACCAAACAGGAGACGGTTCAAGGCTCTCTCGCGTAACTTGAACTGGGCACACCAAACACACCAGGTTTAGGTCAGAAGCGCCAAACTGCGCATGCCTAAGAAAAGACTGGAGGTGGTTCAAACTTGAGAACCAAACACACCAGGTTTAGGTCAGAGGCACCAAATTGCGCATGCCTAAGAAAAGACTGGAGGTGGTTCAAACTTGAGAACCAAACACACTAGGTGTAGGTCAGAGGCGCCAAACTCAGCATGCCTAAGAAAAAGACTGGGGGTGGCTCAAACTTGAGAACCAAATAGGAGGCGGTTCAAGGCTCTCTCACGTAACTTGAACTAGGCACACTAAACACACCAGGTTTAGGTCAGAGGCGCCAAACTGCGCATGCCTAAGAAAAAACTGGAGGTGGTTCAAACTTGAGAACCAAACACACCAAGTTTAGGTCAGAGGCGCCAAACTGCGCATGCCTAAGAAAAGACTGGAGGTGGTCCAAACGTAAGAACCAAACACACCAGGTTTAGGTCAGAGGCGCCAAACTGCGCATGCCTAAGAAAAAGACTGGAGGTGGTTCAAACCTGAGAACCAAACACACCAGGGTTTAGGTCAGAGGCGCCAAACTGCGCATGCCTAAGAAAAGACTGGAGGTGGTTCAAACTTGAGAACCAAACACACCAGGTTTAGGTTAGAGGCACCAAACTGCGCATGTCTAAGAAAAAGACTGGAGGTGGTTCAAACCTGAGAACCAAACACACCAGGGTTTAGGTCAGAGGCGCCAAACTGCGCATGCCTAAGAAAAGACTGGAGGTGGTTCAAACTTGAGAACCAAACACACCAGAGTTTAGGTCAGAGGCGCCAAACTGTGCATGCCTAAGAAAAGACTTATGGTGGTTCAAACTTGAGAACCAAACTGGAGGCGGTTCAAGGCTCTCTCGCGTAACTTGAACTGGGCACACCAAACACACCAGGTCTAGGTCAGAGGCGCCAAACTGCGCATGCCTAAGAAAGAACTGGAGGTGGTTCAAACTTGAGAACCAAACACACCATGTTTAGGTCATAGGCGCCAAACTGCGTATGCCTAAGAAAAAGACTGGAGGTGGTTCAAACTTGGGAACCAAACAGGAGGCGGTTCAAGGCTCTCTCGCGTAACTTGAACTCGGCACTCCAAACACGCCAGGTTTAGGTCAGAGGCGCCAAACTGCGCATGCTTAAGAAAAGGGAGACTCGTACCTCCAGGAATATTAAGAATAGTATTTCTTCAGAAATTTGCCATTGATCGGCATCATCATCCTGTCGCCATTTTGATTCATCAAGCGATAAGCTCCACTGGAGTATACTGTCTCCACAACAAACGGTCCTTCCCACTTGGGTTCAAACTTACCCTTAGTTTTGTAGGTTAGCACCATTGGCCTTTTAACAGCCAAAACCAAGTCTCCTTGCTTAAAGGTCCTTGGCTTAACGTTTTTATTGAACGTTTGAGAAATTCGGGCTTGATACAACTCAATTTGTTGTTGAGCCCTGAGACGTTTATCATTCAACGCCTCTAGTTCTCTCAATCTTTATTGATGATGCTCTTCTGTCGTCATCTTTGTGGCTAAAGCCACTCTTAATGAAGGAATCTGGACTTCGAGAGGTAAGACGGCCTCACTTCCATAAACCAAAGAGAATAGAGTAGCTTTCGTAGGGGTGCGAATAGTGGTGCGATAAGCCCACAGGCACTCTCCTAGCTTTTCATCCCAATCTCGTTTATTAGAAGAGACGAACTTCTGAAGGAGTTTAATAATCGTCTTGTTGAAGGCTTCGGCCAACCCATTAGCTGCGGGGTTTTATGGCGTTGAAGCAATATCTTTGATTTTGAACTTATTGCAGAATCTGGAGAATCCCTGACTGATGAATTGCGGACCATTATCATGAATAATCCGTCGGGGGACGCCAAAGCGGTAAATGACATGATGCTTGACGAACTTGATCACATCTGTCGTTTTTACCTCTTTCATGGGCACGGCTTCGGCCCATTTTGAAAAATAATCGGTTATTGCAAGAATAAACCGATCTCCTCTGGATGACGGGGGAGTTATAGGCCCCACAATATCCATCCCCCATGCTTCAAATGGCCAACTTGCAACGGTATTGTGCAAGTATTCTTGGGGTTGATGAATAAAATTGGTATGTATTTGGCATGCATGGCACCGTTTAGCGTATGCCATTGCTTCCGTAATCATGCTGGGCCAGTAGTATCCCAGCCTTCTTATGCGGTCTCCAAGTTTGGGACCGGGCTGATGAGCTCCATATACTCCATCGTATGTTTCTCTCAGCACTTTATCTGCTTCTGCTTTTGATATGCAGCGTAGCAGCAGACCATCTCTTGACTTTCTATATAAAGTCTGAAGCTTATGGTCATAATAAAATCTTTGGGCCTTCCTCTTTATCGAGGTGGCTTCCTTAGGATCTTCTGGTAATATCCCATATAAAGCATAATCCACAAACGGAAATCGCCAATCACGGGGTTCCAAAGTTAGGCCTGCTTGGCATACTTCTTTATTTTGAAGAACAGTATCTGGATGGAGGAGCTCTCTGCTTCCAATAGTGACACTTTAAGCTTAGCCTAGCGGGATCGCCCATTTTACAGCTAATGCGGCAAGAGCATCCACATATACATTCTCATTCCGAGGTATGTGAGAAATGTAAAATTGTTCAAAGTAGCCTGCCAGTTCAATGGCTAGCTGATAATAGGGGATGAGGGCTTCATGTCTGACTTCATACTCGCTCGTCATCTGATTGACGATGAGTTTAGAGTCTCCATATGCCTCTAGACAGTTCACCCCCAGTTGCAGAGCCATCTTCAGGCCGATAATGAGTGCGTTATATTCCGCCACATTATTCGTGCACGGTTCTGTCAATGAGTAACCGTTAGGCAATATATGTTTATGTGGGGAGATTAGCACAACCCCCACTCCAGTAGCAGATCGTCTGGCAGCACTATCAAAGAACATTTGCTATGTTTGTTCCTTACTAACTGTGTTGACCTCTGACGTCTGTTTGGTATTAGACCTGATTTGATGGTCTGCTAGAAAATCGGCGATCGCCTGTCCCTTTGTAGCTTTTTGAGGGACAAAATGCATATCATATGGCGATAGCAATAATGTCCATTTTCCCAACCGGCCATTTAAGGATCCCGGTTTTGTCATCAGAATCTTCAGGGGATTAACCGTGATATGACATGAATCGTTTGCCCAGAAAGATAGTGTCGCATTTTCTGAATAGTGAACACTAGGGCCAAACATTCTTTTTCAATCGGGGTGTACCGTTGTTCGGCTCCGATCATTGTCCTGCTTAGATAATAGAGGGCATGCTCATGGCTGTGCTCATTATATTGAGCAAGTAATGCTCCTAAGGCATTATCCATGGCCCTTACATATATAAGGAAGGGCTGCCCAGGGACCGGCGCCATAAGAACGGGAGGTTTGGTGAGGTATTCTTTAAGGTCATCAAAGGCCCGTTGACATGCCTCATCCCATACAAAGGAAACCCCCTTCTTCATAAGTCGAGAGAACGGCTGGCAACGTCCGGATAAGTTGGAAATGAAGCGCCGAATATAAGCGAGCTTTCCTTGCAACCCCCTCATTTCTTTAAGATTGCGGGGAGACGGCATCTCGCTAATTGCTTTTATCTTTTCAGGGTCGAGGAAAATTCCTTTTGAAGTTATTATGAACCCAAGGAATTTCCCACTCGACACCCCCATAAATGACTTAGTGGGATTCATCTTTAAATGGTGTCTCCTAATGAGATCGAAGACCATTCTTAAGTCCTGAAGGTGGTCCTCTTTATTTTTACTTTTGACCGCCAAGTCATCCACGTAGCACTCTACTGTCTTGCGCAGATGTTCTTTGAATATAGTGCTCATCGCACGTTGATAAGTGGCACCGGCATTCTTCAGCCCAAATGGCATCACCGTATAACAGTATACCCCCAGCGGCGTTCTAAAAGCTGTATGCTTTTCATCATCTGGGTGCATTTTGACCTGGTTATATCCTGAGAAGCCATCCATAAAGGACATCCTCTCGTAGCCACAAGTATTGTCTATCATCACGTCGGTGATGGGAAGTGGAAACTCATCTTTGGGACATGCAGCATTGAGATGCCGAAAGTCGATGCATATCCGGATTTTGCCGTTCTTTTTATGAACTGGCACTATGTTGGCAACCCAATCCGGATGCTGTTCTTCACGGATGAATCCGGATTTTATAAGTTTGTTGACCTCAACAACTATTGCTTCCATCAACTCGGGTCGAAAACGCCTCTGTTGTTGTCTAACAGGTTTGGCCTCTTCTTTTATATTTAACCGGTGTGTGGCAATCTGAGGGTCAAGTCCAGGCATGTCTTCATAATTCCATGCGAACACATCTATATACTCTTTGATAAGAGATATAAGTTCCTCCTTTTCTAATGGAGTTAGCGTGTCGCTTATGAAGATGGGTTTCGGGTTTTCTTCCGTTCCCATGTTGACCTGTATCAATTTGTCTTCAGTGGGCGGATCACGCTGCTCGAAGCGGACGTCCCAGAGAGTGTCCATATGCTTAGCCCAGGAATCATCTTGGACATCGATTGGTTCCTCGTCACTTTCTAATGCGGCTGAAACCATATTGGCTGTCAAGGACTGAAACCAAGCACCGGTGCTTATATCCGAATCATGGTCGAGTGAAGATGTATCTTCTTTGGCCGAAGAACTCTCTTCATCTTTTAGTGGCGATGAGGGGGGAGTAGATACATAGCCCAAACCCCTGCGAGTCTTCTGATAATAATCAGGGCTCTTTCCTCTTGGTCTGAACGAGGGTGTAAGATTCCGTCGCCCTTTTCCAAGGTTCAATCCCGGCTTCTGGATAAAATTATAACCCATCTTCTCCATTATCTTGCGGGATTTATTTTCATACATGCGAAATTGGGGGGATGTTTGCTCATCACTTTCACTGCTTTGTTTTCGCCGAGGTGACGTAATTACCCTGCCGAACCTAATCGGCTTTTGGGATCCTCTCCGAGGAGGCACTTCGAAGTAGTGACATTTCTCCTCAACTATTCTTGATTGAGAGAGGAGGGATGACCTAAGTGGCAAATGATATGCTGCCAGAACTTTAACTTTGGATAGGCCATCCACTTCAGTGGAAGTACAAGAGGGTTCAGATTTAGTAGCTACAGCATGCTCGTAGGCTAACTTTATGTCTTCATTAATAATCCATTCATTCTCTATTACATCCACTATATTATCAAGACTTAAATTAAAATCTAGGTGAGGGTTGATTTCATAATCACCCCCATCATCTTCTCCAGGAAGCTCGTACTCAGTGTCGGCTTCGTTGCCACTGTCATCGGGCTTTTGAGGTTTACTAGGCTCGTCATTGGAGATCTCATGGGCTGGTTTATACAGTGCAGCATCCGTGAAGTAATTCTCCACTCCTTTGAATGGTTGCTTGTTGGCGATTAGTGTCCGGACCTCTCCTTCCTCATCGCAATATTTCATGCATTGGTGAAGAGTTGACGGGACTATCATATGAGCGTGGATCCAAGGCCGCCCCAACAAAATGTTGTATGAGGTATTTGCATCAATAACATAGCATGTAGCCTCCGTCCTTAAATCCCCGATCCGACATCGGAGTCGGATTTTTCCGAGGGGACGGCTATTATTGGCGTTAAACCCATATATCATTGTATTGGTTGGCATCAGATGATGTAGGGAGATCTCTAACAGCTGCATCAACCTTCTGGATACGATACTTAGTGCAGAATCCGGATCTATCTGAATTCAGTCCACTTTCGAGGATTCGACATATCCGGTGAAATAAAAAGGCCTGTTGTGCTTTATATTCCTCACCTGCATGTCTTCTGGAGAGAAGATAATTTGTGGGACTTGCCTCCTCACTTGGTGACAGCGGGGGCAAGAGTCCTTTCCTTCTTCATTGGCCGGCTCGATAATCTGAGTTAGGAATGATTCAGAGTCTGCCACGGCCTCTCTTAGAGCTTCACGTGTTGATTTTGATAATCTCAACAATTCGTAAAGCGTTACTCGTGCTGGGATATTTGCCAATTGAGCAATTATATCAAACTTGAAGGTAGTCTCGCTGGCTCCTTCCTCTCTAATAGGATTCTTCTAGAAGCGAAGTCCTTTCTGTTTTGCGGGATTTGCGAGTTCCACATAGATGTCTTTCGGATCTACTCTAGTGTAGTCCTTAAGATATGTCTTCCCGGATCGAGTACCGGAAGGGCCTACCCCATCTTGATGAGTGGCCATAGTTTTGGGTTCTTCTTCAGAATCTGTGAAGGTTCCCGAAGCTATGTATTCTTCTTTTATATCTGCAGAAATGGCATTAACAGTCCGCTTCTTCCCTTGACCTCTTGTAGTAGTCCATTGCTCATCCTCTAGCAAATCGGGATGAACTAACATAATTTCCCCCTTTTGGGTCGTCACAGGGACAAGTCCTTCTTGGGCTTTGTTGTGAGGATAAAGGTTCTTTGTGACCATCTTACCCTTTGGGATTGGGGTCACTCCTGTGGGGAACTCGTGGGTTCCAACCACTATGGTTGCCATATTGGCAGTGACCTTCTTCTGCTCTTCCTTAAGCGTCAGAACTCCAGCTTCTATTAGTGCTTGGATTCTGTTCTTAAGCAGAAAACAATCCCTGGTAGGGTGCCCAACATTCCGGTGATAGAGACAATAGTTAGGATCTTTAGTCTTACCAGCGTCTTCTGGCTTCTTATTCTCCGGAAGTTTTAGCATCCCCTTCTTCTAGAGCAAGTGAAAGAGGATAGGTGTCTGTTCCGCCTTGAAAGTATAATTTCTTTCCTGCTGCGGTCTATTTTGCCTTGAGCCCTGCTGGTTTTGGGGCTTCGGCTTCAGTGGAGGGCTGGATCTTTGAGGAGCAGCTTCTGATGCCATCACCACTTTTCCTTTATTCTTATTGCTGCTATTCTGGGTATATGACTTACTACCCCCAGCACTTCTTGATCCACGAGATTCTTCAACTCGACGAATCAAGTCTTCAGCTTGCTCTCCCTGTTTGAGCAGATCCCTCCATGTCTTAGACTCTACGGCCCCCATTTTTACGAGCACGTTGGTTTTAAGATTGTGTCGACAAGTCTCGACAAGAGTTTCCTTGCCCATTCCGTGTTTACAATGCACGGACTTCTCCCGGAACCTTTCTATAAATTTTTTTACCGTTTCTTGTTTCCCTTGTCTAGTTGCAAGAAGGGAATGAACCGTAATCTCGGTATCATCCTCAAAGAAACGTGAGAGAAATAATTTCTCTACATCTAACCAGGTATTAATAGTACCTGGGGGCAACTGCATGAACCAAATAAGGGCAGGCCCTCGCAAAGTACTTGCGAATACTTTGGTCATGATGGGGTCATTACCCATCAAATGTCCTGCTTGGGACAAGAAGTAATATATATGCTGACTGGGCGATCCCTTTCCGTCGTATGGCTCTAACTTGAGCGGCTTATACTTCTGTGGGTATGGTATCGCATCCCATTCAGGAGGATAAGGTCTCGAGACCCCTGCTTCTTTCAACTCCTTTTTACGCATCAAAGCTTCGAGTTGATTCTGTAATTTTTCAAGCTTTTCTTCATGTGGATTATGAAAAGAAAATCTATCCTCGTCCTCATGCATTGAGTGGGCTTTCTCCTCCTGTTCTTCTTCATTTGGATTTTCCTTGCCCTTTTTGGCATTATCTTCAACAAATCTCGATAGCATGACTTTAAAACCTTCAATCATCTTTTGCTGCTCTCGAATCATTCTTTCTTGAGCTTCAAATCTCTGATTGATATCGTCAGATTTATCTGCCATGTGAGATGTTGACTTCTGTAGTCGAGACGATGCAGAGGAACGAGGTGAGGCTATAGCTGAATTATCACTGTCCTCATCGTAAAAACCCCCTGCGAGCCTCTTATAATTTTGAGGCGGGACGGCTCCTGATTTTAGTCGAGTAACACGATGAGGTTCTTCATCGCTCGATTCTGAATCATCATCCGTCTCTATAATTTTCTTTCCTTTCCCCACCATGTTGGAGGTTACAGCTCTCCAGTGTTTTAGGGAAGTGGTTCTTGTTTTCTTGGTAGGATTGTTGTCCGTCTTAGATAACCAGTCAAACACTGATACCCTGCTCTTGCTGCAGCTGCAGTTGTCCATCAAGGCAGATACTGCCGTCACAAGTTGCTGGCAATGACAGACAGGTTCAACTTGAAGTTAGTCTATGCCTCTCTTCTTGGAGAGGTACCCCCTGAGATCAGGGCCTTTAGCCATGGAGTCAGGAGGTCCATTCAACTTCTGAGAGGGTCTGGAAGTCCACTGGAGCTTCTTTGAACGATCATCCCTGATTCTGTAGTCGGGTTGATCCTCGCGGAACTTAGAAGTAGCTTCGCGTCTCATAGCGCGGGGCTGAGGAATAGCTCTGCATCTTGCCACATTAGCCTCGCGTTTCTCGCTGGCTTGGCGTGTCTTCAGAAATTTAGCTTCTGGAATAATAGCCCCGCGTGAAGGAAAGTTTTTGCACGCTGGCTTATCTTTGCGATTAACGCAGATCATAGCTTCGCGCCTAGCACGATTTTTACGGCTGACAACTATGTGCCAATCGTCCTCTCGTTCCTCGCGGGTATCAGAAGTCTTGCGTTTATTGTAAGTATTACTGGCCTCGCGTTTCTCGCTTGGCTTAGTATCAGCCTCGCGTGGAATATCACACGCTGGCTCTAAAGAATTTTTATACTCGCGTCTCTCGCGAGTGTCAGAAGTCTTGCGTTTCTCGCAAGTAGCCTCGCATTTCTCGCTTGGCTTAATACCAGCCTCGCGTGGTAAATCACACGCTGGCTTTAAAGAATTTTTATACTCGTGTCTCTCGCGAGTGTCAGAAGTCTTGCGTTTCTCGCAAGTAGCCTCGCGTTTCTCGCTTGGCTCAATACCAGCCTCGCGTGGAAAATCACACGCTGGCTTTACAGAATTTTTATACTCGCGTCTCTCGCGAGTGTCAGATATTTTGCGACTAGAGCAAATCTTGCTGGCTTCGCGTCTCTCGCTAGGCTCAGCAATAGCCTGGCGCGGAATATCACACGCTGGCTTTACAGAATTTTTATACTCCGTCTCTCGCGAGTGTCAGATATTTTGCGACTAGCGCAAATCTTGCTGGCTTCGCGTCTCTCGCTAGGCTCAGCAATAGCCTCGCACTGAATATCACACGCTGGCTTTTTCTTACTTTTAAGGCAAATTGTAACTTCGCATTTAATGCGGTAGAGACTGGTCTCGCGGGTAGCGCGAGCCAGTTTGCGAGGGACCATAGCCTCGCGTCCTCTGGTGTTAGCTCTGAATTCAAGGCGGGCTTTGAGGGCTCTACGCCTCACTCTCCGATTCCTGTTTCGGAGCTGGGTTCTGGTCAATCCAATCCCCAGGTCTTCTTCGGCAGTCGGAAGCTCATCCTCGGCTAGGATTTCTTGTGTGAACTCCGGCCCTATAGCCGCAGTCTCCAAGGATCCCCGTCTCTCGGTGGATACCTTTCTACCCGTCGCTCGGCTATTGGAGTACATGCGACGATAGTGCCGTGTCTCATCCAAGTCACCTGATCCAGAGGAGAGGAACTCCTCGTACTTCTGTTGGTCCATTTCAACGACCAGCGTGTCTACTTCGGATCCGATCAAGTCAACGTCCGATTGCGCCACAATCTCTTCATCAGTGAAAGAGATGACTCCCACTGTAGTCGCCAGTTTGTTCGCCGTAAAAGTTGCTTTGCTTCCTTCCATCGAATTAACTTAAATTACAACGGAAGTGAACAAGATATATAAATAACAAACGAGAGGATCTTATACTTCAATCTCTCTCTTTTACAATATAAATGTGGGATCAGTGGCGATGGGATCTGTCAAGCAGTTCCTTTGGACGATCGGTACATTGAAATCTTCTCTTTTGAAGATATCATCCGACTGTAGACGATCTTCTTGGTCTTTGCTCTTCACGAATCCAAGGCTCTATGCGTAACTTGAATTCTTTGAGAGGAAGATGATCACAAAAAGTCTTCAAGGCTCTCTCGTGTACTTGAATTGCCAAAGAATCATAAAGAAGATTTCAGAGGTCAAAAAGAAGACTCTCGCCGAAAAAGAGAGTTTTACCAGCCGAAGAACCCCACCCCTAGGGTTTCACCGAGAAGGTATTTATATCCCCAGGATGATTTGAGAGTTTCTATCTGAATTGAATTTACTCTCCTCAAGGATTCTAATATTTAATATTAATTTAAATCTCTTGATTTAGAATTCTGATTGGACTTGATTTGGTATTTGGATAAGCCCAAATCATAATCTCAATCAACTTGAGATTCTGGTTATCTGCTCAGGCGGAGCTTTAATCGCATCAAAACACGGTGCTAAATAACCAGAATGCGGAGCTAACGCGGAGCTATTGATCATCTCCGCGTTTACTCAAACGCTAGGCTAAAAATAACCAGACGCGGGGCTATGGATTAGCTCCGCGTTCTGTTGTGGAAAATCCTTTTTACTTAGAAATTTTCACTGCCAACAGCGTCAACGCAAGATTCTTGACACTCGCGTAAATTGCAAAGATAAACTGCCTTTAAAGCCAGCGTGTGATGGTGATTCTCCACGCGAGGCTAAAACCGAGCCTAGCGTAAATCGCGAAGACAGTGAAACTCGCGTTAATCGCAAAACTCCTTACCTTCGCATAAATCGCGAAGATAATTTTCAGACTTGTGTTAATTGCAAGAATCGCGTTAAACGCGAAGATATCACTTGCGTAAATCGCAAGAATAAGTCAGTATGCAAGAATTTTTTTCCACGCAAGGCTGATAGTCCAGAAAATAAACTTCTGTAGAAACGCCAAGCTAGCATAAAATGCGAGGCTAGCGTACTAAAACGCGAAGCAATTACTCAGCTCCGCGTATCAAAATGCGGAGCTACTTCTCAGCTCCGCGTATCAGAACGTGAAGCTACTTCTCAGCTTTACGTAAATCAACCTGAAAACAAAATCAGGATTGATAATCACATTGTTAGATCAGAACTTGACACTAATGATTCCAAGAAGATCCAGTGGGCCCCTGGACCCTCTCAACAGAAGAGTGGGCCCCACAATTTCGTATTCAAGGCCACCGACCTCAGAGAATACCTAACCAAGAAAAGGAGTATAAATCAAGTCCAGTCAGATACTATTTGTCATTGCGAGCAGTTTATGACAGCGGTATCTGCTTTGATGAATAATTGTTGCTGCAGCAAGAACAGGGTATCGGTGTTCGACCGATTAACTGAGTCGGACAAAAACCCTGCTAAGAAGACAAAGACTACTCCCCAAGAAAAAGAATGGAGAATTGTAACTTCTAATATGGTCGGAAAGGGGAACAAAGTCGTAGATTGGGATGATGATTCGAAATCAAGTGATGAAAAACCTTATCATCTTACCCGACTTAAGTCTTGCGCTGTCCCAGCTCGAAATTATAAGAAACTTGTAAAAGGTTCTTATGAAGATGACAGCGACCATTCAGCCATAGCTTCTCCTCGCTCTTCGGCGTCATCCAAACTGCAGAAATCGACCTCACATATGGCAAATAAATCTGACGATATCGATCAGAGATTTGAAGCCCAAGAGCAAATGATCCGAGAGCAGCAAAAAATAATCGAGGATCTTAAAGTGATGCTCTTGAAAGTGGTCGAGAATACTCAAAAGATGGTCGAGGATAAAGCCAAGACTTCTACAGGATCATCACGGAAGAAAGAAAAAGAAATTCCGCTTAAGATAAATGAAGAAAATAAAGAAGAAAAGGCTTACTCGGCACATGAGGATGAGAATAAGTATTCTTTTCATGACTGTCATAAAGAGAAAATTGAAATGTTACAAAGTCAACTTGACGCCTTAATGCACAAGAAGGAGCTCAAGGAATCATGAGTTTCGAGACCATACCCGCCTGAATGGGATTTGGCACCGTACCCTGAAAAGTATAAACCGCTCAAGTTGAAGCCATATGACGGGAAAGGATCTCCCAGTCAGCATATCTACTACTTCCTGTATCAAGTGGGGCATTTGATGGGCAATGGCTCGGTAATGACCAAGGTATTTGCAAGTACCTTGCGAGGTTCTGCTTTCACATGGTTTATGCAGTTGCTCCTAAATACTATCAATACCTGCTATGACGTTGAGAAACACTTTCTCGCACGTTTCTTCGAGAATGATATCGAAATATCGGTTCATTTCCACATTGCAACAAAGCAAGGGGAACAAGAAACGGTGAAGGACTTTATAGAAAGGTTCCAGGAGAAGTTCGTGCACTGCAAACATGGAATGGTCCAGGAAACCCTGGTGGAAACTTGCTAGCATAATCTCAAGACTAACGTGTTCTTAAAAATGAGAACCGTAGAGTCCAAGACTTGAAAGGATTTACATAAACAAGAGAAGCAAGCCAAAGACTTGATCCACCGAGTTTAAGAATCTCGTGGGGTAAGGAACCTTGGAAACAATAGGCCGCACACGCAAAACAACAATAAGAATAAGGAAAAAGTAGTAATGGCATAAGATGCCGCTCTACAGAAGACGAATCCTCTGAACCCGAAGCCCCAAAATCAAAAGGGCATGGGACAGAATAGGCCCCGACAAGAGAGGATCTATACTTTTAATGCAGAATAGATGCCTACACTCTTCCATCTGCTTCTTAGGACGGAAATGTTGAAACTTCCAGAAAATAGAAAACTGGAGGACGCTGGTAAAACCAACGACCCCAACTATTGTCTATACCACAGGAATGTTGGACACCCTACCAAGGACTGTTACCCTCTGAACAACAGGATCCAAGTATTGATAGAGGCTGGAGTCTTGACTCTGAAAGAGGAACAGAATAAAGTTACTGCTAATATGGTGACCCTGGTGGTAGGGACCAATGAGTTCCTTGTAGGAGTAACCCCGATACCAAAAGAAAAATTGGTCATGACAAATCATGACCCACATGGAAGAGCACAGAAAGGACTTGTCCCTGTAACAACACAAAGAAGGGAAGTCATGTGGGTCTACCCTGATCTATTACAGGATGAATAATGGACCACCTCAGGGAGCCAGAGGAGAAAGCGAATTAGTAATACTATTTCCGCAAAAATAAAAGAAGAGTACATAGTTACAGGAGCATTCATTGACTCTGAAGAGGGGGCCGAGCCTATGGCCACTCATCAAGATGAGGCAGGTCCCTCCGGCACTCGATCCGGGAAAGCCTACCTCAAAGACTACACCATAGTAGACCCGAAAATATATACGGGGAACTCGCGAAGCCTGCAAAGCAGAAAGGGCTTCGTGTCCATAAAAATCCTAGAAAAGACGAAGAGGTCAAGGATGCTACATTTAAATTTGATATAATAGCTCAGCTAGCAAATATCCCAGCTCGAGTTATACTTTACGAGTTGCTGTGATTATCGAAATCAACTAGCGAAGTATTAAGAGAGGCTTTGGCAAACTCTGAGTCTTTCTTAGCGCAGATTGTTGAGCCAGCCGATGAAGAACAGGATTCCTGCCCCCGCTGTTATCAAGTGAGGAGGCAGGTCCCACAGATTACATTTTCCCCAGAGGATACGCAGGTGAGGAATATAAAACATAATAGGCCTTTATATTTCACCGGATATGTCGGATCCACATAGGTGGACCGCATTCAAATTTATCCGGGGTCTGCACTAAGCGTCATTCCAAGAAGGTTGATGCAGCTCTTGGAAATTTCTCCCCATCACCTGACACTAACAAATACTATGATATACGGGTTTAACGCCAATGATAGTTGTCCCCTCAGGAAGATCCGACTTCGATGTCAGATCCGGGATTTGAGGACGGAAGTCATGTGGTACGTTATTGACGCAGACACGTCCTATAACATTCTACTGGGGCAACCATGGATCCACGCCTATATGATAGTCCCGTCGACTCTCCATCAATGTATGAAATACTGCTATGAATAAGGAGAAGTTCGATTCTAGTTGCAGATAAGCAACCATTCAAAGGGCTAGAAAATTACTTCACCGATGCAATGCTCTACAAGCAGGCCCATGAGGTCCCCAATAACAACCACAAAAAGCCTCAAGAACCCAACAACAGCGGCAATGAGGCGGATACTGAATATGAATCCCCAGGAGAGGATGATGGGGGTGATTATGAGATAAACCCTCATAAAAATTTTAATGTAAATTTTGATAATAATGTAACTGATGTAGCAGAGGATGAGTGGATTGTTAATAAAAATATAAAATTAGTACACGAGCCTACTGTTACTACAGAGTCTGAGCCTTCTTGTGCCTCCACCGAGGCGGATGGCCTGTCCGAACTTGAAGTTCTGGCGGCATATCATTTGCCAATCAGGTTATCCCTCCTCTCTCGGTCTAAAATAACTAAGGGACGAGTTCACTTCTTTGAAATACCTCCACGCCAGGTATCTCAAAAGCCAATTGTCTTCGGCAAAGTGATCGCGTCGCCCAACCAAAGACAAAGCAGTGAAAGTGATGAACAAAGATCACCCCAATTTCACTTATATGAGAAAAAGTCCCGATGAATGATGGAAAAGATGGGTTATAATTTTATCCAAAAATCGGGATTAAACTTTGGGAAAGGGCAACGAAATTTTATATCCTCATTTAGACCGAAAGAGAAGAGCCAAGATTATTATCAAAAAACTCGAAGGGGGTTAGGCTATGTATCTACTCCTCCCTCACCGCCATACAAATACGAGGAAAGCTCTTCGGCCGATGAGGATTTACATCCGATTGATCATGATTCGGATTTAAGTACTAGCGCCTGGTTTCAATCTCTAACAGCAAATATGGTTTCAGCCGCATCAGAAAGTGACGAGGAACCAATTGATGTTCAAGATGATTCCTGGGCTAAGCACATGGATACCCTCTGAGATGTCCGTTTTGAACAGCGTGACCCGCCCACAGAGGATAAACTAGTACAAGTTAACGTGGGAACGGAAGAGAATCCGAAACCCATTTTCATAAGCGACACGTTGACTCCCTTAGAAAAAGAGGAATTTATATCTCTTATCAAGGAATATATAGATGTGTTCGTATGGAGCTATGAAGATATGCCTGGACTTAATCCTCAGATTGCCACACACCGATTAAATATTAAAAAAGACGCCAAGCCAGTCAAACAACAGCAGAGGCGTTTTCGACCAGAATTGATGGAGGCGATAGTTGCTGAGGTTAATAAACTTATAAAATCAGGATTTATTCGTGAAGAGCAACATCCTGATTGGGTGGTTAATATAGTACTAGTCCATAAGAAGAACGGCAAGATCCGGATATGCATCTATTTTCAGGATCTAAATACTGCATGCTCTAAGGACGAGTTCCCACTACCGATTACCGATGTAATGATTGACAACACCTGCGGCTAGGAAAGGATGTCCTTTATGGATGGCTTCTCAGGCTACAATCAGATTAAAATGCACCCGGATGATGAAAAGTATACAGCTTTCAGAACGCTGTTGGGTGTATACTGTTATGCAGTAATGCCCTTTGGGTTGAAGAACGCCGGTGCCACCTATCAACGCGCAATGAGCATTATATTCAAAGAATATCTACGCAAAACGGTGGAGTGTTATGTGGATGACTTGGCAGTCTAAAGCAAAAATAGAGAAGACCATCTTCAGGATCTAAGAACAGTCTTCAATCTTATGTGAAAACATCACTTGAAGATTAATACTGCTAAGTCTTTTATGGGGGTGTCCAATGAAAAATTCCTTAGATTCATAGTTAATTTGGAAGGAATTTTCCTTGATCCTGAAAAGGTAAAAGTAATCAAGGAGATGCTACATCCCCGCAACCTTAAAGAGTTGAGGGGGTTACAAGGAAAACTGGCCTATATCCTGCACTTTATCTCCAATTTATCAGGATGATGTCAGCCGTTCTGCAGACTTATGAAACATAGGGTTTCCTTCGTATGGGACGAGGCATGTCAACGGCTTTTGACAATCTTAAAGAATACCTTACGAAATCTCCTGTCCTCATGACACCTGTCCCTGGACGATCATTCCTTATATATGTAAGGGCCATGGATAACGCATTAGGAGCGTTACTCGCTCAGTATAACAAGCAGGGTCATGAACATGCCCTCTATTACTTAAGTCAGACAATGATCGGAGCCGAGTATCGATATACACCGATTGAAAAAGAATATTTAGCCCTAGTGTTCACCATCCAGAAAATGCGATGCTATCTTTCAGGGCAAATAATTCATGTCATATCACGGGTCAATCCCTTGAAAAATCCTGATAATAAAACCAGGATGTTTAAATGGCCGATTGGCAAAATGGGCGTTACTGCTATCACCATATAACATCTACTTTGTTCCTCAAAAACCTATGAAGGGACAAGTGATCGCCAACTTTCTCGTGGACCATCCAATTTGGTCCAACTCTAAAACATCAGGCGACATCTAGAGACAGATGTCGGAAATCAACACGACTAGTAAAGAACAAACATGACAGATGTTCTTTGATGGTGTTGCAAGACGATCTGTTGCTGGAGTGGGGGTGGTACTGATCTCCCCACATAAACATATACTGCCTAACGGTTACTCATTAACAGAGCCGTGTACAAATAATATGGCGGAATATAATGCGCTCATTATTGGTTTAAAAATGGCTCCGCAACTGGGGTGAACTGTCTAGAGGCATATGGAAACTCTAAGCTCATCATCAATCAGATAACGGGTGAGTATGAAGTCAAATATAAAGCCCTCATCCCCTATCATCAACTAGCCATTGAATTGGCAGGATATTTCGAACAATTTTATATTTATCATGTACCTCAAAATGAGAACATTTATGCAGACACTCTCGCTGCATTAGCTGCAATATTAACAATCCTACCAAGCGCAGCTAAAAGCATAACTATTGGGAGTAGAGAACTCCTCTATCCAGATACGGTTTTCCAAATCAGGGAAGTATTCCAAGCAGGCTTAACTCTGGAACTTCGTGATTGGCGGTTTTCGTTCATGGATTACGCCTTATATGGGATGCTGCTAGAGGATCCAAAGGAAGCCACCTTGATAAAGAGGAAGGTCTAAAGATTTTATTATTATCCTACACTTCAGACTTTATATAGAAAGTTAAATGACGGTCTCCTACTGCGCTGCATATCAAGAACATAAATCGATGAAGTGCTGAGAGAAATGCATGATAGAGTGTGTGGAGCTCACCAGTCCGGCCCAAAACTCGAGGACCGCATAAGAAGGCTAGGATACTACTAGCCGAATATGATTACCGATGCAATGGCGTATGCCAAACAGTGCCATGCATGTAAAGTGCATGCCAATTTTATCCATCAACCCCCAAAATACTTGCACAATACCATTACTAGTTGGCCATTTGAAGCATGGGGAACGGACATCGTGGGGCCAATAACTCTCTCGTCATCTAGAGGACATCGGTTTATACTTACAATAACAGATTATTTTTCAAAATGGGCTGAAGCCGTGCCCATGAGAAAGGTAAAGACGACAGATGTAATTAAATTCATTAAACATCATGTCATTTACCGTTTTGGCGTCCCTAAAGAATTATTCATGATAATGGCTCATAATTCATCAGCCAGGGGTTCTCACGATTCTGTAATAAGTTCAGAATCAAGAATATTGCTTCAACGCCATATAACCCCGCTGCAAATGGATTGGCCGAACCCTTTAATAAGACTATTATTAAACTCTTTCGAAAGTTCGTCTCTTCCAATAAACGAGATTGAGATGAAAATCTAGGGGAGTGTTTGTAGGCTTATCGTACCACTGTCCGCACTCCAACAAAAACTACCCCTTTCTCTTTGGTCGATGGAAGCGAGGTCGTCTTGCCTCTCGAGGTCCAGATACCATCATTAAGAGTGACATTAGCCACGAAGATGACGACAGAGGAATGCCATCAACAAAAATTGTAAGAACTAGAAGCGCTGGATGAAAAGCGTCTCTGGGCTCAGCAATAAATTGAGTTGTATTGTTGACAGGAAAAAATTGATGAGGGGGCCTACATCTACTAATATCTCAAAGAATCCAAATAGAATCGAAGTGGATGGAGATCTCAGATCTAGTCAAATCCAAATTAAATATGATCTAATCAAATCAAATTGGAGATCTCAGAGATTCCTCCAAATCTTCCCTTGATCAAATTATGACCGGATTCATTGAACCAAATCAGGTTAGATTAACAAATATTTGATAAAGATTACAAAGAGATTTCATTTTTATCTTAAGGCATGTGATCCACCAAACTTGTGCCTATAAATAGACGTCATGAGGCATTATGGAGGGTACCTTTGGGGAGACCCAAGGTCAACCATTCGACACGCTTTCAAGTACGTGCCGGTCATCCGGCCAAATCGTGCCTAGGCGCGTTCATAAAAAACTAGCAAACTGGCTGTCGTCATGCTGCTAAAAAAACTAGTAAACTAGCCGTCGCCATGCTGCTATGCTGCTCCCATCTCCGTCGGATAATCAACGGGGTACAAGGTCTACACCCCATAGCCACGTGAAGAGCTCACAACTTTTGTAAAAAGATGGATGATCTATAAATCTCTCTTTTTGTTTTCTATTTTTCTTTTCATTGTAATTTTGATATTATTGTAGTCTTTAAAAATTATTGTAATACGTGACAATGAAGAGGAATCCAGAAAATTTCACCGAAAAAAAGATGACGACCACAGTGGGAGAACTCGTCATAAAAGGTGTGGTGCAATCTGACGCTTAAAGATGGGAGACGCATGAGAGCGACGTTCGACGGTTGGTCAATAACGGTTGTGGTCTCTGTAGAGGATAGACTCTCAAGCTCACTAACTGTTATGGACGTGTCGACGCCATATCCAAATCTTGCATCTTTTCCTCTCTTAAAAATAGTAGCAGCAGCCGCAGGGATCGACGGCCACATCGAAGAGGAAGCCCGTGTTCGTGAAGGTCAAGGATCTGAAGCCTGGGACCAACGGCCACACGCTCACCGTCAAGGTCTTGTCGTCCAAGACCGTGCTCCAGAAGGGCCGGGCGGCGTCCGCTAACCTGCGCCATACCAAGATCGCTGAGTGCCTCGTCGTTTACGAGACTGGCACTATCGTCTTCACCGCGAGGAATGAGCAAGTTGATATGATGAAACCGGGTGCCACTGTGATCCTTCGCAATGCAAAGATTGACATGTTTAAGGGGTCAACGAGGCTGGCAGGGGACAAGTGGGGCCGAGTTGAAGTCAATGAACCCTCTACTTTCACAGTAAAGGCGGATAACAACTTGTCACTTGTAGAGTACGAACTTGTTATTGTGCAGCAGACCGAAGAGGAGCATATTGCAGATAATTTTTTTTGATCTGGAGGAAGAATATTACTAGCCTCTCCTAGGTAGTATCACTTCGTCTCACTTCCTTGGACAAAGGTGGACGTATTTTACAGGACCGACAACATGTTGAAGCCGTACGAAATATCACTGAAGCTAATGTGATGCCTTATTTTGTTTGACATTTATGTGATGATGGTCTGGATTTGGTCGAAGGGTTAGCATTATAAACTGGCCTTTGATATGGACATGTTAGCTCAGAACTTGGGGGGTTGAAGTTTGGGCTACCATGCCGTAGGGAGTTTCAGAGCGTCGACAGCGGCCTCATGAAAGTGCGCATACGTCATGCAGGACGACCTCCTCTACCCAATGCTCACAGTAGAAGAGACCTTGATGTTCTCCGCCGAGTTCCGCCTCCCGAGGACTCTGTCCAGATCCAAGAAGAAATCCAAAGTTCAGGTACTTATCGATCAGCTCGGCCTTCGTCGAGCGGCGAAGACGATCATAGGCGACGAGGGGCACCGCGGTGTCTCCGGCGGAGAGAGGCGGAGGGTGTCGATTGGGATTGATATAATCCACTAATCCATCATATTGTTTTTAGACGAGCCGACGTCGGGGCTGGACTCGACGTCAGCGTTCATGGTGGTGAAAGTGCTGCAGAGGATCGCTCAGAACGGCAGTATCGTGATGATGTTGGTTCACCAGCCGAGCTCGAGGATCATCGGATTGCTTGATCGGATGATTTGGGTGGGTTTGAGGAGTTGATACCTGGATTCGGAGGCAGCAGCCTGCCCAGCCGGAGAGATCCTCAGGAGGCCAACCAACAGAAATCATCTGTTCCGTCAGCCAAACCATCTGCCACCATGCCAAATGATCCCTTTGGAGTTTTGGAAACAACTTCTGCCTCAGCATATCCTTCTTCAGGGATGTTTGGTGACCCTTTAGAACACCTTGGCAAGGGAGTTTCTAGATGGGCACAGCACATTTCCTAGTGAGCCCACTTTAAAAGTATTCTTTTTTACCACTTTGCCATTATATTTTTTGGTCCAAAATTCCCTTCCACATTTCTTCTTTCGTCAGATTTTTTAATGTTGGACACTCCGTCCGGGCTATACAGCCCGGACAGATAGTATCTGTCCGGGCTGTATAGCCCGGACGGTATGGCTAAAATTGAGATATTCTCATCCGGATTATCCAGTCCGGACATATTCTCTCTGTCCGGATTTACAGTCCCGGATAACTCTAAAAAGATTCAGCTCTGTAAACCCGAATCGTGGATTAGTAATTCATTAATTCCGTCAGAGTCCCCGCGAACTCATCGCGCGCCATCCGAAAACTCTCCTCTGCACGATTTCGGTAGGGAAGACAAAGACGGAGACGGAGGACGGGATCGCAGGCGAGCCTCTGGTGGGGGAGGATTCAGCGAGGTTCGACGTGGGGGAGCAGAAGGTCTCGTCTTGGGTTTACTTCGCGGGGATTTTGGGGGTCGTCATGTTCGCGCTCGATGTCCTGTGGATCGATTCGGCGACAGGATACGGGACCGCATTTGTGGATGCGGTCTCAGGGCTTTCGGAGAGTAAGGAGATGAGATGAGTTTAATTTTTTTTTTTTTGGGTTATTTTAGGAAATTAAGCTAAAATAACCTTTTTTTTGTTCAGTTGATTTGATATTTTAGCTAAAAATTTGTTTTTGTTGGTACTTGGATGGTAATTGGTGCCCAAATTTGACAAATTTAGTTTTCAACGCATGCTAGGTTGGTTCATGGTATTAATTTGCATACTTGCAGGTTTTTTTTTTTTTAAATTATCATAAAAGATGAGGATTCTTTATTATGGGAACTGAATAATATCTTTCTATGCCATGAGTTGGTTTAGAAGCTACTGTTATAACTGTCAACTCTTCCAAATGCAGGTTGTAATGTTGATTCTTGTTCTTATCTTCGCTACAGTACATAGCGGAATGGCGAGTCTTCGAGATTTGTGTGAGAAGCTCATTGGTGAGCGGGCTTTTCGTGTGCTATTTGCAGGGATATCATTGCCTTTGGCAGTCAGCACCGTGGTAAGCTATCTTTCATTTTGCCTTTGCTGTCTCGAGCTCATCCTGAGGGTTGCAGTGCTTATCCATTAAACTTGCAACTTCAGAATTCAATCTAAATATACTCAACTCGCATGGGTCATGATGTTTTCAGGTTTACTTCATCAATCACAGATATGATGGCACTCAATTGTGGCAAGTGCAGGGTGTTGCGGGAGTCCATGAGCTAGTTTGGGTTTCAAATTTCATCTCTTTCTTCTTTCTCTATCCATCTACTTTCAATCTCTTAGAAGTTGCGGCAGTTGACAAGCCAAAATTGCATCTATGGGAAACTGGAATCATGCAAATAACAAGACACCCACAGGTTACTTGCTCCTCATTTTCTTCCTAGATATAAATGCCAAGATACTTGGTTCGTCTTAACATACAATTTCTTTTGGTCTGCTTCAGATGGTTGGCCAAGTGATATGGTGCTTAGCTCACACCCTATGGATTGGTAATTCTGTGGCAGCAGCAGCATCAGTTGGTTTTATCAGCCACCACTTATTTGGCGTGTGGAATGGTGATAGGAGGTTGAAGTCTCGGTATGGGGAAGCTTTTGATGCTTTAAAGAGGCGGACAAGTGTAATCCCTTTTGCTGCAATTCTTGAGGAACGTCAAAAGCTTCCAAAGGATTACTACGAAGAATTCATCCGGTTGCCTTACCTTACAAGCACAGCTTTGACGCTAGGTGCATATTTTGCTCACCCAATTATGCAAGCGTCCAGCTTTAACCTTCACTGGTGAAAGGCAGTTAGCTTTCTCTCGTTTTGTATACCAAGTTACACTTTTATTTGGAATACCGATTCAACACTGAAAACTATATTGCAACCACACATATACATTTTCCTGCAATGAAAATCTATTTTGTGACACTAAATTCAACGTGAATGGTTAAATTTTTTACACGATCATGGAGCTTAAATTTTCACAAGATTCAAGAGGAGAAACAAGAGAATACAAAAATGTAAAGTCATTTGAGGCCTCATTTCTATAGTGGTTGACAAATCAATTGACTGGTTCGGGGCAAGATCTTTCGCATTCATTTCCTGGGGAGATAGTGCATCTTCATACCCAAGTTTGCCTTCTCTAGAAGCATTATACCTCTGCCACACATCAGATGCTGCATTGGAAAACATAGGATCAGAGAAGGAAGAGTAGAAAACAAGGAAGTTGAAGCTTTGGTGTGTTGAGCAGAGGAGAGTGGGGGAGCCGGCGAGAGAGAGAGAGAGGGGGAAGCCGGCGAGAGAGAGAGGGGGGAAGCCGGTGAGAGAGAGAGAGAGAGAGAGGGGTTCTGGTTTGGGAACAGTGGGAGAGAGAGGGGGAGATGGTGAGGGTAATTTGGGGAAATAGGTGTGCTCACTATAAAAAAATAAGTTTTTTGAAAAGTGAAGATGTGCGCACTAGGAAAAGTGGGCTCACTAGGAATAATCTAGTGCCCATCTAGAAATTCCCCTTGGCAGGCCTATAAATTCTGGAAGTGTGATTATTGATGTGTACCCTGCAAGTGGGGGGATATTTGATGATATTGATGCTTTTGACGGGCTCTCAAAATCTGTGCCCACATTTGCATTTGAGAAAAATGAAACTCAGAAGGATGGTAGCCCCCCAAAATCTGGTCAAAACAGGTCCTCAATGGAGTCCTTTAACAATTGCATACCTAAGACACAGTCTACCAAATCCTTTGATTCTAGAAACGCTGTCCAAAGTTCACAATCAAGCGATGGTCCATATGAATGAAATGCCACCGCTGATCTATCTCCAAAATCTTCTGAACATTTGGAAACAGCAGACAATGTGTGGCTTGCTGAAATTCCTCTATTTTCGTAACCTACGAGTGCTCCACCACCTTCAAGGCCGCCCCCTCCGCTTGTCCTTAAATCAGCAAAATATGGAAAGGCGAACCCCAGAAGAAAGGATGATGATTCATATGCACAGTCCAGGACAGGGTATCCCTGTCCTAAAGATTCAATGAGGAGGCCAGATGCATCTCCAACAGATGAGTTTGAAGATTTTGTCATGAACAAGCCTCAGTCTAACGAACATGCAGATAATATCTCCAGTGAAGATGATTTTGAAAACAATTCAGCTACAGCAGCATCTGCAGCTGCGATGAAGGACGCTATGGACAAAGCAGAGGCAAAATTTAAACATGCTAAGGAGGTAAGAGAAAGAGAACGAGATGCGAAATCTGCTAGAAGCGGAGATTTTGCACAAGAAAGGGATAAAGATTTAGCACCAGATACTCAGGATTGGGAAGATAAGAAGAAAACAAGAAAAGATGGATCGTGAAAATCGTGAAAGATCACAAAATAATAATAATAATAATAATAATAATAAAATATTTTTTTTAAAAAATAAGATAAAAATAAAAATAAAAATTTAAAAATTTAAAAATAAATGAAAAAATAATAAATATAAATATAAAAAAAAAGAAAAATATAAACAAATATTAATAATGAATAATAATAATAATAATAATAATAATAATAATAATAAAGATAATTAAAAATATTTAAAAATAATAATAATAAATAAATAAAACAAAAAAATTAAAAATAAATAAATATAAATAAAAACAAAAATAAGAAAAAATAAAGAAAGAAAAATTTAAATATAAAAAATTTAAATATAAACAACTAATAATAATAAATAAATAAATAAAAAATATATATATATATATAATATAAAAATTAATTAAAAAATGAAATGAATATATATATATATAATATAAAAAGATAATAATAAATGAAAAAACAAATATATTTATATAATAAATTAAAAATAAATAAATATAAATATTAAATATCAATATAAATAAAAATCATAATAATAAAAAAAGAAAATAAGAAATAAGAAATAATAATAAAACAATAAAGAAAATTCAAAAAATAATAATAATATAAAAAATATATAAATATGAATATAAAAATAATAATAATAATAATAATTATAATAATAATAATAATAAAAAGTAAGCAAGCAGCGGACACCCACAACGCTGGTTCATTTTTGCGCAGCACCCCGCAGATGGGGCCCACCAAAAAAAAACTCACCATCCAGCGACAACCGATCTGTTGAAGATTTTATTTCTTCAAACGAAAATAAGTTCTTTGATCGCATCGGTCTCTTCTCCATCAGAGCACAATCAGCACCAGTCATTTCAAGAACTGACTAACTTAATACAAATTTCTACTAGAATGGAGGATTTTGTCATCCACAAACTTAAATTATATAGTCCATATATCAGAGAAGTCTTTAAAGATCCCTCTAAGAGAAAGGTCATGCACAGGGCAGACAAACCAGGAGCAAAGGCAGCAGCCCGAGCACAGAAGGAAACCATTGAAGCAAAAGGAGAAAAAGCACTCAAAGCTCGCGTTTTACGGGAGGCTGAGACAAAATGTGAGGTTTTGTGCATACCTTGCATTTGTACAAAACTGAAGAATTGACTAGCGTAAAATGTAAAGCTATAAATTACAGAGACAAGCCAGCGTGTGTAGAAAGCTCTCCACGCGAGGCTAAGTCCATCTATGAGTATGAACTTGGACAGAAACATAAAGCTCGCGTAAAATGCGAAGCTAACAAAACTAGCGTAAACGCAAAGTTAAGCCAGCGTGCAGGCACTCCCTCACGCGAGGCTAAACTAGCGCACGAGTCTAGCTCAGTGCGTGAGGTTAAACTAGCGTACAAGTATAACCTGGCATATGGGCAAGGTTAAATCATAATCCAAAGTCGAGGCTAAGCTCGCTAAAGTCATCCAGATGCAAGGATATACCAGCATAAATCGTAAGGCTATGCAAGTACGAAAAACGAGGCTAATCCTACTACAAGAATATGAAGTAAAATCAGTGTGAGGCTAAGCCAGCATGTGTGGATAAACCCAATGTGCGAGGCTAAGCCAACACACGACAAACACAACACGTGAGGCAAATCAAGAGCACGAAATTAATCCAAAGTGCAAAACAGTCCATAAAGCGAGGCTAACTCCCAGCCCCTCGTAAACTTAAAAAAAATGGAAAGTTAAGACTTAAGTCAGACATCAAGCCAATCAGCAGTCTTGCATGAGAAAAAGATGATCAATTGAATACCCATTGAAACCAGTTAAATGTGGCCCACGCGGGGGGTGGGACCTACATTCAGCCAAACAGGGATACATATGAAGCCAGAACGTAAACTTATGTTTGCATACAGTACGAGGCAAAGCCAGCGAGGCTAATACCTGTGAACAATGCAAGACTATGCAAAGTAAAACCAGCAAAAGTGCAAAAGCTCCAAAACCCGAGACTAATTTGAGCCCCGCGTAAAAGAGTTGAAATGTAAGGACGAGAGGCTATCTGGCAGCCCGCGTGATTTCTATTATCGGAAGAAAATGCTAATACAAGGCTAACTTACAGCCTCGCATTAAACCTACGGTACACAAAACCAAGCCAGCATGCTTGATTAATATAGCGCGCGAGGCTAATCCTGAGTTTGAAAATGAATCAGAATGTGAGGCTAAGTTCCAGCCTTGCATATAAAAAAAATACAAAAACTAAGTTTTGGCCTAGCGTGGAAGTGCTATAATGTAAGGACAAGTCTTAATTTTCCACAGACTTATCAGAATGAAAGGTTAAGACCCAGTCCCGCATAATCTGCCACAAAGGTGCATAGAAGTGATTTGTGACTATATGATGAACTCTATGAAGAGCCAAACTCTATGAAGAGCCAAATGAGATTGACACAGGGGTGAGATCTACAACCAAATAAACTTGCGTATAATGCGAGGCTAAGACCGAAGGCATACAGTATGAGACCAACCCAGCGTAAAGTTATTTAAATGCGAGGATATGCTCACAACTAAAATGCGAAGTTAACTCTCAGCCTAGCGTAAACTTCAAAGAATAAGAAGGCAGTCAATTGAATTATAACAAACATTCAAATGTGGCCCACCTAGGGGGGCCCATACCAATAAGC